>QODF01000229.1:603843-828026 GCA_024372805.1 Oostethus manadensis | reverse complement strand
TATATATATATATATATATATATATATATATATACACACACATATACAGTACAACCCAGAAAATTACAATATCCGGAAAAGGTTGTTGTGTTTCCGCAATTCAACTCAAAAGGTGAATTGGACGTATTATATAATTGAATAATATGCAAATCAATATTTGCAATTTTTTTTTTATTATCAGGTCTTGCAGATTTTTTAAAAATTCAAATTTTCTGAGTTTGTGGTTTTTATAAGCTGAAAATCGTAGTCAGCAAAGTTACAAGGAACTGCTTGAGATGTGTCAATTTGCGTGTAATGGCTCAATCAAATTTGTTAGGTTAATTTTTTTTATGTTAAAATGCCAAAATAAAGCAACTTTTACTTGATATTGTAATTTTTCAGGTTGTACTGTATATGTACAGTGGCATGCAAAAGTTTGGGCACCCCTGATAATTTTCAAGATTTTACTTTACGAATCATTATTTGTTTGGATCAGTAAAATTAAGTTTTTAGGATTCACAGAAAGTGTGAATAATTATTTGAACAAAATTAGGCAGGTTGCATAAATTTGGGCACCCCTGTTGTTTTATTGATTTTAATACTTTTAGCATTATTGGAACACAAAATTTGTCTGGTAATCTCATTGACCTTTGACCTACGCACAAAGGTCATGCCAATCATGAGAAAGGGTATTTAAGGTGGCCAATTGCTGGTGGCCAAAGTTGTTTTCCTCTTTGCATCTTCCCTAAAGGGTAATATAGCAGCAACGGGGCACAAGCCAGTGTCTTATTGTGCCAGTCCAAAGCCCGGATAAATACAGAGGGTTGTGTCAGGAACGGCATCCGACGTAAAACTTTGCCAAACCAGAACATGCGAATCAAACAAATGACTTCCATACCAGATCGGCCGTGGCCCGGGTTAACAACGCCCGGCACCGGTGCTGTTCACTGACAGGGTGCTGGAGAAACTGGATTACTGTTGGTCAAAGAAGGAGAGGAGGAAAGTGTGGACTGGACAACTACAGCTACTGTGATCAGGGAGACAGGTAGGAGAGTACTTGGTGTCATCATCTGGAAGGAAAGTAGATAAGGAGACTTGGTGGTGGAATGAGGAGGTGCAGGAGTGTATACAGAGTAAGAGGTTAGCTAAGAAGAAGTGGGACACTGAGAGGACTAAAGAGAGTAGACAGGAGTACAAAGAGGTGCAGAGTAAGGTGAAAGTAAAGGCCAAACAAGGGTCTTATGATGACTTGTATGCTAGGTTGGGCAGCAAGGAGGGAGAGAAAGATCTATACAGGTTGGCAAGGCAGAGGGACAGAGATGGGAAGGACGTGCAGCACGTTAGGGTGATGAAAGATAGGGATGGAAGGGTATTGACAGGTGCCAGTAGTGTCATGGGAAGATGGAAAGAGTACTTTGAAGAGTTGATGAATGAGGAAAATGAGAGAGAACAAAGAGTAGAAGAGGTGACTGTTGTGGACCAGGAAGTAGCAAAGAATAGTAAGGAAGAAGTAAGGAGGGCATTGAAGAGGATGAAGAATGGAAAGGCAGTCGGTCCTGATGATAAACCTGTGGAGGTATGGAAGTGTCTGGAAGAGGTGGCAGTAGAGTTCCTGACCGGATTGTTTAACAAGATCTTAGATAATGAGAAGATGCATGAGGAGAGGAGAAGTGTGCTGGTGCCTATTTTCAAGAACAAGGGAGATGTGCAGAATTGTTGCAACTACAGAGGAATAAAGCTGATGAGCCATACAATGAAGTTATGGGAAAGAGTAGTTGAAGCTAGACTAAAGGCAAACATGAGCATTTGTGAGCAGCAGTACGGTTTTATGCCAAAAAAGAGTACAACAGATGCAGTATTTGCTTTGAGGATGTTGATTGAGAAGTGCAGGGAAGGTCAGAGGGAGCTGCATTGTGTTTTTGTAGATCTTGAGAATACTTATGACTGGGTTCCCAGAAAGGAACTGTGGTATTGTATGAGGAAGTCTGGAGTGGCAGAGAAGTATGTTAGACAGGTGCAGGACATGTACACGGACTGTAAGACAGTAGTGACGTGTGCTGCAGGTGTGACAGAGGAGTTCCGAGTGAAGGTGGGGCTCCACCAGAGATCAGCTCTGAGCCCCTTCTTGTTTGCTATGGTGATGGACAGACTGACAGACGAGGTTAGACAGGAATCTCCATGGACTATGATGTTTGCAGATGACATTGTGATATGTAGTGAGAGCAGGGAACAGGTGGAGGAGAAGCTTGAGGGGTGGAAGTTTTCCCTGGAAAGGAGAGGAATGAAGGTTAGCCGCAGCAAGAATGAGAGGGACTCAAGTGGAAGAGTGAGGTTACAGGGAGAAGAGATAAAAAAGGTGGAGGATTTTAAGTACTTAGGGTCAACAGTCCAGAGCAATGGAGAGTGTGGAAAAGAGGTGAAAAAGCGTGTGCAGGCAGGCTGGAATGGGTGGAGAAAAGTGTCGGGTGTGATGTGTGATAGAAGAGTTTCAGCTAAAATGAAAGGAAAGGTGTACAAAACTGTGGTGAGACCAGCGATGTTGTTTGGTTTAGAGACAGTGCTGCTGAGGAAAAGACAGGAGGCAGAGCTGGAGGTAACAGAGATGAAGATGCTGAGCTTCTCTTTGGATGTGACCATGATGGACAGGATCAGGAATGAGCACATCAGAGGGACAGCAAATGTTAGAGTTTTGGAGATAGTCAGAGAGGCCAGATTGAGATGGTTCGGACATGTCCAGAGGAGAGATAGTGAATATATTGGTAGAAGGATGCCGAGTTTTGAATTGCCAGGCAGGAGGCCTTGAGGAAGACCAAAGAGAAGGTTTATGGATGTAGTGAAAGAGGACATGAAGATAGTTGGCGCAAGAGAAGAGGAAACAGAAGACAGAGTTAGATAGAGGCAATGGATTTGCTGTGGCCACCCCTGAAGGGATAAGTCGTAAGGAAAAGAAGATCTTCTCTGAAGTGTGGCAACATGGGACCCTCAAAATAACTGTCCAATGATCTGAAAACAAAGACTGTTTAACATCATGGTTTGGGGGAAAGATACAAAAAGGTTAAGGCCCGGAGTGGCAGGCCAAGAAAAATCTCAGACAAGCAGAGGCAAAGGATGGTGAGAACAGTCAAACTCAACTCACAGACCAGCTCCAAAGACCTACAACATGATCTTGCTGCAGATGGTGTCACAGTCCATCGGTCAACTATTCAGCGCACTTTGGATGCTCTATGAGGAAGAAGCCGTTTTTGCGCACATGCCAGAAACTGAGTTTTTTGTGCACATTTGAACAAGCCAGCTTCATTTTGGAACAAGGTGCTGTGGACTGATGAAACTAAAACAGTTATTTGGACGTAACAAGGGGCCGTGCATGGCGGGTGAACACAACATTCCGAGACAAACACAACGCTATCCACAGTAAAATGTGGGGGTGGCTCCATCATGCTGTGGGGCTGTGTGGCCAGTACAGGTACTGACAATGCTGTTCAAATTGAAGGTTACATGGATTCCAGTCAGTAACAGCAGATTCTAGCAAACAATGTTCAAGAATCAGTGACAAAGTTACGCTTCAACAAGACAACCACCCTAAACACTGCAGTCCCCAGACCCGAATATTATTGAAAATTTGTGATGTGATTTAAAACGGGCTGTTCATGCTTGGAAACCATCAAACCTGGCTGTTTTGTAAAGAAGAATGGTCAAAGATACTATTACCTAGAATCCAGACCCTCAGTGTAGACGTGTTTAGAGGCTGTGTGTTCTCATTTATGCACCTACCAAATTTAGTTTAAATGATTGCACACTTTCTGTAAATCCAAAAACTTCATTTCACATGATTGGAAAAGAGCTGCACATGGATCAGTCCACGTTTCACTGATACAAACATTCGTTCACCCCCTTGAGGTTTTCTATGAATATTGCATTTCATGACCGCTGTTCTGGCATTAGAGTTAAAGAATCGACACAAGATAAAAGTATCACTAGTGCTACTTGTCCATCCAGACAATGCGGTGAGACAAGACTTAGTTTTGTTTTCACTCCAAAAGCTGGCGAAAACATCGGTAATGATTAGAAAAAACTCTGCTCCACTCTTTGTGTGTTTTTCACTTTGACATTGCTCTGCTGCAATGGCGGCTGCACTTGAGTCATCCATCTTAGTCGCTTGAATCATTTGTAAAGACACGGTGTCAAAAGAGGTTAATTGCGTGGGACAGGTGAAGACAAAGAGGTAATGACGAAATTTTAAGCTTCTCATGAACGCCAGCCGTTAAATACAAATTTTCTCCCAAACAAGCTATCTATGCTTTTTGAGGACTTTTAAACCAAAAATCGACCTTGAAGCGAAATCCCTTTCACTGAAAACAGGTTTGTACAGTGTGTTGGTCTGCAAACACTAATCCTCTAATCAGACACAGTGGTGGTCTGATTTTTCACAATGCTATCCCCTCTTAAATTACTGATGAAAAGAAAGCAAAGAACATCTTGGACTACTTGTTACTGTCTTCTGGAGTTTGTTGATTTGCATAAATGGAGCCAAATTATTATTATTATTAATCATTTATTGTTATTATAAAGCATTTCAGCCTCACAGTCTAAAGATCCAAGTTTGAATCTCTTGGATCTCTGAGGATTTTCATGTTCTCAGTGTGTGGATTTTCTCCGGGTATGCCGTCTGCTTCCCACATTCCAGTGTTTGTTAGGTTATTTCATACACGCAAAAGTACATTTTTGTCTTTGGAAAATTTTGACCAGAGTGAAGACTTTTCAAAACTCTGTCTTTAGGATGTGAAAAGTGTGGCTTAGAAGAAGAATTTCAATTATTTGGGTTATACAGTGTTTTGCAGCAGAACACATATTGTCCGATTAATATCATGTTGTGCTATGTAGGGCTGCAACTAACAATTTTGCTTGTTGTTGTTGATTCATTGAGTAATACATTAAGCCCTAGACCAGGGGTCTCAAACTCAACTCGCCTTGGAGCTGCTAGAGGCAGAGTCTGGCTAAGGCTGGGGCGCAGCCTCAGCGAACATATCGCTCGCACAATTTAAATAAAATAAAAAAAAATAAATAAAATCTTGTCGAAGGTTTTTTTTTATTTTTCACAAAATAAGAAACAAAGATACCGGTGTAAAGAAGTTACGTGCAAAACTACTAATAATATTCCCAAAATGATACATTTTTCCATTCCATTTTCCTCCGCTTAATCCGGGTCCGGGTCACGGGGGCAGCAGCTTCAGTCGGGAAGTCCAGACTTCCCGGTTCCCAGCGACCTCTTCCAGCTCCACCGGGAGGACACCAAGGCGTTCCCAGGCTTCGCGTGTCCTAGGTCTTCCCGGGGGCCTTCTCCCGACTGGGCATGCCCGAAACACCTCACCAAGGAGCCGCCCAGGAGGCTTCCGGACGAGATGCCCAAGCCACCTCAACTGGCTCCTCTCGATGTGAAGGAGCAGCGGCTCTACTCTGAGCTCCTCCCGGATGGCCGAGCTCCTCACCCTATCTCTTAGGGTGAGTCCAGCCACCCTACGAAGGAAACTCATTTCCGCCGCTTGTATCCGCGATCTCATTCTTTCGGTCATGACCCATAACTCATGACCATAGGTGAGGGTGGGAACGTAGATCGATCGGTAAACAGAGAGCTTTGCCTTCCGGCTCAGCTCTCTCTTCACCACGACGGTCCGGTACAGCGACCGCATTACTGCAGATGCTGCACCGATCCGTCTGTCGATCTCACGCTCCAACCTTCCCTCACTCGTGAACAAGAACCCGAGATACTTGAACTCCTCCACCTGAGGCAAGACCTCACTCCCAACCCGGAGGGTACAGTCCACCCGTTTCCGACTGAGAACCATGGCCTCGGATTTGGAGGTGCTGAGTCTCATCCCAGAAGCTTCACACTCAGCTGCAAACCGCTCCAGTAAACGCTGAAGGTCACAGCCTGATGAGGCCATAAGGACCACATCGTCTGCAAATAGCAGAGACGAGATCCTAAGGTCACCAAGCTGGACTCCCTCAACACCTTGACTGCGCCTAGAAATTCTGTCCATGAAGATTATGAACAGAATCGGTGACAAAGGGCAGCCTTGGCGGAGGCCAACGTTCACCGGAAACAAGCTCGACTTACTGCTGGCAATGCGAACCAGGCTCCTGCTTCGATTGTACAAGGACCGAATGGCACGTAGAAGCGGACCATCAATCCCGTACTCCCGGAGCACCCCCCACAGGACACCACGAGGGACACGGTCGAATGCCTTTTCCAAGTCCACAAAGCACATGTAGACTGGTTGGGCAAACTCCCACATACCCTCGAGTACCCTTGCAAGGGTGTAGAGCTGGTCCAGTGTTCCGCGACCGGGACGAAAACCACATTGCAGCTCCTCTAACCGAGGTTCGACTAACGGTCGTACCCTTCTCTCCAGCACCCTGGAGTAGACTTTCCCAGGAAGGCTGAGGAGTGTGATCCCCCTATAGTTGGAACACACCCTCCGGTCACCCTTTTTAAAAATGGGGACCACCACCCCGGTCTGCCAGTCCAGAGGTACTGTTCCTGACTTCCATGCAATGTTGTAGAGGCGTGTCAACCAACACAGTCCTCCAACATCCAGAGCCTTGAGAAATTCTGAGCGGAACTCGTCTACCCCCGGAGCCTTGCCACTGGGGAGTGATTTGACTACCCCAATTACCTCAGCCACGGTGATAGAACTGTCCACGTACGTATCCTCAGACTCTGCTTCCTCTATGGAAGGCATGTCAGTGGGATTGAGAAGGGCCTCGAAGTATTCCTTCCACCGACCAACTATATCCACAGTCGTGGTCAGCAAGCCCCCGTCCGCACTGTAAACAGTGTGAACTGGGGGCTGCTTCCCCTTTCTGAGGTGTCGGACGGTTTGCCAGAACCTCTTCGAGGCCGACCGAAAGTCGTGCTCCATAGCCTCACCGAACTCCTCCCACACCCGAGTTTTTGCCTCGACCACCGCCGAAGCCGCGTGCCGCTTGGCCTGCCGGTACCTGTCAGCTGCTTCGGGAGTCCCGCAAGCCATCCATGCTCGATAGGACTCCTTTTTCAGCTTGACGGCAGCCCTAACCCCCGGTGTCCACCATCGGGTTCGGGGCTTGCCACCACGACTGGCACCGACCACCTTGCGGCCGCAACCACAACTGGCTGCCTCAGCAATAGAGGCACGGAATACGGCCCATTCGGACTCAATATCCCGGTCCTCCCTCGAAATGCAGGCGAAGCTCTGCCGGAGATGAGAGTTGAAGACTCGACGAACGGGAGATTCTGCCAGACGTTCCCAGCACACCCTCACTACGCGTTTGGGTCTGCCAGGTCTGTCCGGCATCCTTCCCCGCCATCTAATCCAACTCATCACCAGGTGGTGGTCAGTTGACAGCTCAGCCCCTCTCTTCACCCGCGTGTCCAGAACATGCGGACGCAGGTCTGATGATACGACCACAAAGTCGATCATAGACCTGCGACCTACGGTGTCCTGGTGCCAAGTGCACTTATGGACATCCTTATGTTCAAAAATGGTGTTTGTTATGGACAAACTGTAATTTGCACAAAAGTCCAGCAACAACACACCGCATGGGTTCAGGTCAGGGAGGCCGTTTCTCCCAACCACGCCCCTCCAAGTCACATTGTCATTGCCCACATGGACGTTGAAGTCTCCCAGCAGAACTATGGAGTCACCAGCTGGGTTGCTTTCCAGAACCCCTCAGATAGATTCCAAGAAGGCTGGGTACTCTGAAACTGCCGTTCGGCGCATACGCACAAACCACAGTCAGGACCCTTTCCCCGGCCCTAAGGCGTAGGGAAATAACCCTCTCGTTTACTGGGGATGACTCCAGCACAGAGGCACCAAGCCGGGGGGCTAACAATAAGCCCACACCAGCTCGCCGCCTCTCCCCTGCAGCAACTCCAGAGAAGAACAAGGTCCAGCCCCTCTCAAGGAATTTGGTCCCAGAGTCTAAACAGTGGGTTGAGGTGAGACCGACTATATCTAGTCGAAATCTCTTCGCCTCTTCCACAATCTCGGGCTCCTTCCCCACCAGAGAAGTGACATTCCATGTCCCAAGAACCAGATTTGGCCGCCGAAGACCAGGTTGCCCGGACACCCGCCCTCGACCACTGCCCAAATCACTTGGCACCGGACCCTTATGCTTTCCCCTGCAGGTGGTGGGTCTGCGGGGGGCAGTTCCCGTGTGGCTTCTTTGGGCTAGGCCCAGCCAGACCCCACGGGTGAAGACCTGGCCACCAGGCGCTCGCCTGTGAGTCCCACCCCCAGGCCTGGCTCCAGGGTGAGGCCACAGTATCCTACGTTCGGGCGAGGTGCGGTCACTCATTTTGTTGTTTTTCATAGGTGTCTTCTGAATTACTCTTAGTCTTTCCCGTCACCTAGAACCTGTTTGCCTTGGCAGACCCTACCAGGGGCATAAAGCCCCCGACAACATAGCTCCTAGGATCACTAGGGCACTCAAACCACTCCACCGCGGTAAGGTGGTGATTCACGGAGGGGATACATTTTTCACTCATTCAAAAATGTTTCTCTGCTTGCATCAAGCCCGGTCGATGTCATGCCTCTGAGAGCCATATACCCCACCGTGATTGGTAGCTTTGTCAGCTCTGCACACAACACTGTAAAAAGTGCCATTCAAATAAAACTCATTGGCCGAACTAACATTAAACTTTCACATTAAGGTGGGGGCCACAAAATATCATCTTGCGGGCCGCAGGTTTGAGACTCCTGCCCTAGGCGGACCTAATCTAATGAACCAAACACATACAGTAGCGGTTTGGTCTGTAACATATCATAAAAGAGTAAAAAATGTCACTTTTTTTCAAAGTTGATGTGTGTGAATATCTTGTTTCGCCAGAAACACAAAGATAGTAGGTCTGCTATGTTGGGGGTCTAAAGAAATTTTAAAATATTTACATTTCAGAAGCTGCAATTAGACTATATTTACATTTTAAAATAAAAAAAAGCATTTTTCTAATTTCTGTTGTATAAGACGCACCAGTGTTTAAACCACACCCACTAAATTTAGAAAGAAAAACAGATTTGTACATATATAAGCCATACCTGACTATAAGACGCTCACAAAATCAGTCTTATCAGTCACTCAATCAATCATGCCAAGTCACAAAATTGCATATTGTGGCGCACACGAGTCTATGTGGACATGGTAGCTCTTTATTTGACACAGGTCTATCAGGATCTATGAAAAATCACAAGCTCGTCAGCCCCTTGGAAATCGCATGAGGTCATCCATCCATTTTCTTCCGCTTATCCGAGGTCGGGTCGTGGGGAAGGCAACCTAAGCAGTGAAGCCCAAAAGCATGAGGTCATTACTTAATATAACAGTCTGATTCGGTGTTATCTTACAAAGAACGCGGAAATCATCGCACAGTAACTTAAAACTCAAAAGGTAGTTAAAAAATGTACTGATACAAGTTTAAAATAATAATTAAATAAATAATAATTTGAACGGCTACATATACATACATACATATATATACATATACACTTGGTTTACTTGGCTTGAAAACATTCAAATCCAAGAATGCTTATAAAGGTGTTAATTCAACTGCAGTGTAATTTTTGTTTGTTTTACTGTCTTGTGTAGGATTTTGGGGGGACTCAGATGACAGCAACTCAGAGATTGAAGCAGTATTGCGTCCTCAAGATTTCAACCCAAATGACAACGATGACACAGACGACTTCTATGACTGACATTAGGTGGCAGATGTTTTTTTTTTTTACTGTGTTAAAAAACTGTGTTGATATCTAAGTCACACATTTTGGCTAATCCATCCATATTTTTTCTGTACCACTTGTCCTCACTAGGGCCGCGAGTATACCGGAGGCTATCCCAGCTGTCTCCGGGGCAGAGGCGGGGTACAGCTTGGCTAATGTATATATTTTTTTACATCTCTGTATTGTAAATTTGATTCAGGTGTCGTAAAAACAAATAAAGTTGACAACACTCACATTGGGTAAAGTATGTGAAGAGTTCCCCAACACTCTGATGTTAACCCTGCTTCAGTCTCTTTATCTGAACAACTCTCCGTGCTCATAATAGCAGCTTGAAATAGATTAAACAGATCTTTTAAAGCGATTTGTTTGCACTGGGCTAAAAATCATGCATTTTGAATGCCGCAAGCATCTCCGAGTGCTCTGCCTCCAGCATGCTCGAGTGTAGTGATGTGAGTCACCTGTGAAATGACAAAGCAGGATGGCCACTCTGCACGCTGCCGCACAACCTGTGAACCTCCTGAAGAGGCCTGTCCCTCCGCTCCTCTTCCGGCCGGGGTGCTAAGTGTTACCACAAGCAAACTTCAATTGCTTGGACCAAATGTGCCCTATTATGTTTACATCTGCTTTTAGTTGTGAAAATTACCATATAAACATTTCTCTTTTAATTGTTTGCATGCGTACATGCACACATCATTTGAATTACTGCCAAAGATCATTTATTATTGTACTTCTCTCTTTGTCTATTTGCTAAACTACTGCCGAAACGCCAAAGTTTTACTTCTTGGTAATTGTGGTTCCTGTCGGTTTGCACGGCAGTCACGGTCCCTGGAACATTTACATCAATCAGGGTGATGACGCTGCAGAAGCAAAATGCTTGTTTTGGCTGTACTAACCTCTTAAACGCTACACTGTAAAAAAGAAAAAGTTGAAATGAAGTTCAAACCCAGGTCTTCCAGATTTCCTGACTGTGTGGCGAACATGCTAACCACTAGACCACCGTACAGCAAATATTTCACTTTATTTTCCCCTCTATTTGCATTGACTTGTTAAACAGGAACTTCTCTGAGATGTTTAAATTATTAAGCATTCGCTGCTGTACGCTTCAACAAAGTAAAAGTATAATATATATATATATATATATATATATAGTTCTTTGTTTGTTTTTTTAACCAAAGCAAAATGAAAACATGCCAGTCAGAGCCAACGTAATTGAAAGTGATGAAAGAAAAAACACTTTACCTGCTTGAGCAAAAAGGTTGTGGGCGCCACAATGTCAGAAAATGTCCAATGGGAGCTCATGTTTGGCCATTAAAACCGGTTTTAATACAAAGTTGGCCCAACTTAACTAAAAAAGCTAAATGAAAGATTTAGAAATCCTTGTTGTGCTGATTTAAAACAGTAGTGAGGACAACAATGAAAATAAGTTGGTAAACAGATAAGGTATTACAGATTCCATATTCCATATTGCAAAGCAAATTCTGATGAGATCAGCAATTAGTAGTTACCAATTTTACAGTGTAGGGGTGTCTGAAAAATAAAACATGACAATTTCTCATTGCATTCCATTCCATTTTCCTGTGCTTATCCAGGTCCAAGTCGGGGTGGCAGCAGTCTCTGTAGGGAAGTTCAGACTTTCCGGTCAACGAACATCTCTTCCAGTTCCGCCAGGAGGACCCAAGGCATTCCCAGGCCAGCTGTGAGAAATAATACCTCCAGCTTGACCTAGGTCTTCCCCGGGGTCTTCTCCCAGCAGGGCATGCCCGGAACACCACCAGGCATGTGTCCGGGAGGCAGCCAGAGTAGATGCTCGAGCTACCTCAACTGGCTCCTCTTGATGTAAAGGAGAAGCGGCTGTACTCTTGAGCTCCTCCCGAATGGCCGAGCTCCTTTCATTGTCTATTAGGGCGAGTCCGGCTACCCTACGGAGGGAACAAATTTCAGCCGCTTGAATCCGCATCTCGTTTTTTTGCTCATGACCTAAATCTCATGACCATAGGTGAGGCTGGGAGCAAAAATTGACCAGTAAAGTGAACGCTTTGCCTTCCGTCTAAGCTCTCTCCTTACCATGACGGTCTGGTACCGCAGCCACATTACTGCAGATGCTGCGCTGAGTCATCTGTCGACTTCACATTCCGACCTTTAGTAACTCGTAAGCAAGACCCCCAAGATACTTGAACTCCTTCACCTGGGGCAAACGACAGTCATAACCCTTTCCGGCACCCAAAGTTGTAGGAAATTGACTCTTATTCACCAGGAATGACTCCAACATGGAGGCATTTCATTATTATGATAAATACCATACATGCGGAGAATTGGTTCCAGACCCGACCATTAAGGTGAATTTCTCACGTAGTAGGATTCCTTTTTTAGAAATGAAATATTTCCATATTTATGGTAAAGAAAACGTTTTTCCAATCTTTTAAATACATTACATTACATTATTAATGCCACTAAGTGACCAGTCTAGAATACTACGTAGATCATGTCTTCTTAATGGCTAATATTTGTAATTTAGTTCATGTATGTATTTTTATGCTTGACAATGCTTAATTTAGGAAATACATAACAATGGCGAGGGATGAATGTATTATTTATGCATTTTGTGTGTGATTGATTGGTCGGTGTGAAGCATGGACTTGCTTTTAGACCGAGGTTAAGATCCTGATCCTGATCCTGATCCTTCCAAAAACAAACATGTTAGGTTAATTGGTGACTCAAAATTGCCCATAAGTATGAATATTGAGTTTGAATGGTTGTATGTCTGCCCTGCGATTGGCTGGCAACCAGTCCAGAGTGTACCCCGCCTCTCGCCCAAAGTCAACTGGGATAGGCTCCATCAACCCCGGCGACCCTAATGAGGATAAGTCGCATAGGAAATGGATGGATGGATAGGAAGATCCTGGCTAGAAAATCATGATATCATGGCGGGAAGCTTGTTTTCTTGCCTGATTTTCAGTTCGTTGAGTCTACAGTGTAAACCTACAAACTGCCATTGTGAGATGTGGAAAAAGCCAATGGCATTCAGTGTCGGCAGGATTCCATTAGTAAGCTTCAGGTGACTTCACATATCTGAAGCTCCATATTCATTAACAGTAATGGCACCAGACAGCCCTGACCCACCACAGAAAGGGAACGTGGCAGAATAATTTGTACTTTGCTAAAAGGCGCCCTAACATAATATCTGTGTTAAGGAGCATGTCAATAGATACTTGAAAGCAACAGATAGCACGTGTTGGAAGTGGAGTTAGATTGTATTACTGTGAAGTGACCATTCTTTCCTTAAATAACCTTTTTAGTTCCTGGCCACATACATACTGTATGATTATATTCATCTTCATACATTTTACAAGTGTGCTGTCATGGAAGAGAAGCTTTTATTTTTTACTTAAGAGATCACATCAACGTTGCAGTTCGAGGACAATGGTGTTTTTGTCAAACTCTAGCAGCAAACATAGCATAGCAACTACCTTGATGAGGCTTTCGTGTTTTGCATTGTAAGACGTACATTTTGATTCAAGTGTCAAATGTCAGATGCGGACTGGAAACCTGAATCACTGTGTAGGTAAACATTATTAAAATGTTATTGTTTGTCCACTGCCTGTGTTTAACATGTTTGCGTTACCGTTCGGTAATTGTGTAAAAAGGACACGCAGAAAATGTGATAGTAGAGTTATTTGTGTGTGTGTGTGTGTGTTTGTGTGCGCGCGCACACACACACACATGTAATGTCTGTGTACGTATGCATATACAGTTGTTCCTTGTTTCGTAACTTCACTATTTGTTTTTTTTTCAAAAATATAATAATCAAACTTCTCTTTTTGCTCATTGACAAGACAATAACCACTGCAAAAAGTACAAGCCCAAAAGTTAACAATACATGTGTTTGTATACTGTATATGTGTATGTGTATGTATATACAGTAGTGTTCAAAATAACATCAGTGCAATGTGACTAACCAGATTAATCACTGTTATTAGTTTCATTCCATTCCATTTTCCTCCGCTTATCCGGGTCCGGGTCGCGGGGGCAGCAGTTTCAGTAGGGAAGTCCAGACTTCCCGGTCCCCGGCGACCTCTTCCAGCTCCACCGGGAGGACACCAAGGCGTTCCCAGGCCAGCTGTGAGACATAGTCCCCGAAACACCTCACCAGGGAGGCGCCCGGGAGGTATCCGGACTAGATGCCCGAGCCACCTCAACTGGCTCCTCTCGATGTGAAGGAGCAGCGGCTCTACTCTGAGCTCCTCCCGGATGGCCGAGCTCCTCACCCTATCCCTTAGGGTGAGTCCAGCCACCCTACGGAGGAAACTCATTTCCGCAGCTTGTATCCGCGGTCTCGTTTTTTTGGTCATGACATGACTGACTGACATGACTGTTATTAGTATTTTTTGTATTGCTACATGGCAAACAAGTTACCAGTAGGGGCAGTAGATTCTCAGAAAACAAGACCCAGCTTTCATGATATGCACGCTCTTAAGGCTGTGCAATTGGGCAATTAGTTGAAAGGGGGGTGTTAAAAAATAGCAATGTCTGCCGTTGACTTGACAGATTGTCCTTAATCATCCTGGAGCTGATCATTGGCTGAGCTTTTGCTGTTCTGGTTATTGTTCAATCCATTTTGATAGTTGTCTTCTGTTTTTGCCACGTGTCTTTGGTTTTGTTCTTCATTTTAAGGCATTGGAGATCATTTTAGCCGAACGGCCACCTATTCACACCTGTTTTTTCCACAAAATTGATCACTCATCACCGATTGAATGCCACACTGTTACTTGTTTTGAACAACTACTTGCCCAATTGCACAGCCTTAATAGCAAGCATATCATGAATGCTGGGTCTTGTTTGTTTTCTGAGAATTTAGTGCACCTACTGGTAACTTGCTTGCCATGTAGCAATAAAAATATACTAATAACAGTACATAATCTGGTTAGTCACATTAGACTACTATTATTTTGAACACTATATACTGTATTTACACACACATACATTATACACACAATAACAATTTTCGTTTAAAAATTGCATTTTGTGTTCAGTTGTGTTGTCAATGACTAATATTTAAATCTGTTTGACGATCTTAAATATTTATGGTAATAGTAATGATTTAATTTTTTTTGAACATGCATATAAATGACACTGGAATACATCACGTAATACCACGGACAGTTCCACATGCCCAAAAGGTGTAGGAAGAAGCAAAGCTTATTAAATCCTACACATGTAGGATTTACCCTGTAGGAAAACTTCTTGCATTTTAGTAAGTTTAAAATGCATAAGCAAGGTCATGTGACAATGTGGTAAATTAATATTCAATGCCCTTGTCATGGTAAATAAATTATATAGCATTCTTAATGAATGATAATCGTAATAAATAATAATACATATAATAATAAATAAATAGAACAGAACATAGATTGTGGGTGAGTACAGACAGTGAGCTCACACGGAAATGAAGAGTTGGCGGTAAGGGTGATAGTGATTAGACGTAACATTGACAACAAAACAGACAGGGGAGAACATGATCGTGGGTGAGTACAGTGAAGTTATCAGGTGTAGCATTGGCTGTACACAGTAGATCAGGACTCTTCTTTCTCGTATTTTGTAAACATCAACTGTTTGTAATGTTTCTTGAAGTCACTCATTGTAGCGCATCGTTTTACTTCTTTACTTAATCCATTCCTTCCATAGTTTAGGTTTCTAGCGTTTTTGCATATGCATTATGTGTTTTAAGTTAGTCCCTTAGGTCATATTTTTCTTCTCCTGTTGAGAAAAGTTGTGTTAGCTGTTTAGAATTTACTATATCAGCACATTTTAATTGTGATTTTTATTAGTGGATTTCAGTGTTCTCTTTACGCCGCGTTATGGATGATCCTGACCGATCTTTTTTGCAGAATTTTAAGCGAGGGAAGTGTGCATTTGTGGTTATTTCCTCATATCTCCACACAATAACTTAGATATGGTAACACCAGAGAACAATACACAGTATGGATTGGTTTTTGGTCCAGGACAAATTTTGTGGACAAACACTTTTTCACACCACTGTACATGATTACACTGTTATACATGTACCAGTATGAATGAAATCATTTTGAATTGTTCAGTGCCAAGAGTACTTTATGCTGGTACGATCCACCCTTTTGGAGTTCTCCACCGAGTACCTTTTTCCTTATTTTTGTAAGAAATAGAAAGGTCTTTCTATTGTTGTCGCTTGTTGTGCAGTCATTATTTTCAAGCATGCAATCAAACAAATAGTAAAATTACTTCACACGTCTCTAAAAAAAAAACAAACAGCGGCAACTGAATGTGTTACTCCTAAGAACAACCTCCCAGCAGTAAACAAGCTGTGGCAGTTTGTAGATTCACATTGATCCCTTGAATCAATGCTAATGGCTGACCCCGTATTCCCCTGTGAGGGCCAGTGAGCGTGCCACATCCCAGATAACAGCCAGTGTTAATGACAGGGGGGGATCCAACCAATCCCCCAACTGTGTCTTGGGCTAATATGCTTTGATCACCTTTTGTTAACATCTCTATCATCAACAGATTGCATCCATCAACAGCGCATTACATTAATGGCCTTTCCTGTGACTCAGCTGCACTCAGCAGGGCTGTGTTTTCTCCTGAGGGGGACGAGGAAGAAGGGAAACATTTGTATAAGCAATAAATTAGGTTTTGTCCTCATTTCCGCGAATTGTACGTAGAGAAGAACATCGCCACAGCTCGACAGACTAGACCCTGCGACAACTCCCTCGGATCATTTAACATTATTTCTGCATTCGGGGGAAGATGCAGAGCAGAAAATCTGTGGATGTATTGCAGGCGGCCACAAACACGTCTCTAGTGGCTGCGGGAGAGCGTAGCATGAATAAATTGTAGCTGTGTCCCCTGGAGATTGCCTTCAATCACAAGGCATAAGGTGCCAGTGCTGCACCTCGCATGCACGTAGCACAGAATAATCCTCCACTTCATTGCTGACTTAGAATGGTGAGGAATGGAGAACAGACAGGAGGAGGAGGATTACTGATTAATCTGTCCCACATCAAAACCTGGTCTTGCTGACAGCTGGCCAGGTTGAAACAGTTGATAAACGTGCCGCCAAGTGGACTCAATACATCCTAAAAGAATGCGTAAAACAAGTCTTTCTGTGGCGACTGTGGAATTCTTTGTTTGTTTTATACTGCTGCTGTGGGATGGACGGTACGGTCACAGTTCATGCTTGGCTTGGTTGCTATTGATGACATTCAGCAGGTACGACTGTACAATGTCAACGCGCGTTAACTTTAGCTAAGTGAACTGGATCCTGTTGTATTAAACTCCACAGTCGCCACTTTGCCCTCATTCTAATTAATGTACGGTGGAACCTCGGAGAGCGGGCACCTCGCTTTGCATGTTTTTGGCTTTTGGTTAAGGTAAAAAAATGATGGTAACATTTTTGCCTCGGTTTGTGTACATGCATGTCTTGTCAAATTGTTAATGCACTGCGTGACCACTTTTAGTGCAGGGGTTTTCAAACTGGGGGGCCCGGCATTATGACAGTGGGGGCGCGGGGCTACAGCAAACACTTTTCATTAATACCATATTTTTTGGGGTGGGTGGGGGGGGAATAATTTAATCTCCAAAAACGGGGCGCTGCAAAAGAAGCTTGGGAACCACTGTTTTATTGTATGTTTACCACAAACGTCCTGGTTAGCAGCATGATAATAGAGGGAAACGAAAAACCGAAAGCCAGCGACGTTGTCGGTCCAAGGCTGTGTTCACAGGTCAATTACGATTTCTTTGCTCGTATGTGACCAGTAACTGATTTTTTCCCTATTTTATCAAATGCGACCTCTTAATAGAAATATATAAGAGATCCTCATTCTCCCCCATTGTTGCTGTCAGCTTGTCTCCTGGAGGCAATGAACCAGCACCGTCCCTATGCTGTGCTGGGCTTATCAGTCCCACTAATTGGGAGGAAGGACAGGTGTGCTGAATTACACCCGTGCATGGTAGCTGCAACCAAAAGCCTGCCAATTATTTCAAAGTAGAAAACAGATGATTGGAGATCCAAGCTGGTACTGTTGGAAAAACAGAACTAGACTCCATCCGCTGTCCGGACACTGAACATAATAAGCATCTAGAACACTCACTTTGAAATTACTATAACATATTTTAATAACAAAAAACAACAACAAAATGGATCTGTAATGTATCTTCACACAAACATTGGACCGAGTTCTTGTCCCAGTTAAGTGCGTGAAACCTTTAGAATGCCGTGCAAAACACCTAAGCTGCAATTTTATGCAATATAACTGCACTAAAATGTAGGGTGTGACCCGTAACATTAAAGTCTATTTGCACAATCCAGTTTGGTACAAGCTGAAATATGAACATCTCAATTTCAATTCATATTCTGATGCATCTAAAAGCAAAAAGGCCCATTTACAATAATAGGTGTTTTTCTGAGACCTGGTCGATTGATGAAACAGAGACGGACGCATTAAAGCAATTGTTTATTGCCAGTGAATCATGGTTTAAAAAAAAAAAATCTGTATAATGCTGTAAAAACATGGGCTTGGAGCAAGAATTAGAATGTAGCCTATTGCATTTAGCAGGTGGCAGAAATTGATTTGCTTGGGCTACGAGTGTTTTCATGCTTGGCTGTGGTGGAATTCTGCTCATATAATCAAGAACGAGCCTCTGCCCGTCTACCCAATCTACAACCTGTTCCCAGTGGGGGAAAAATGACTTGCAACAGGGAAACCTGTATGAATACTAATTTGCCTACTTGGCTTTAACAGCTTTTGCATGACTGTCTCATAGGAACATGTAGAACATGATGTCTGTCCATCTTCTCATATTAATTACCCCAAATGAAAACTGGGACATCATAAGATGAGTGTGTGTGTGCTTGTGCTTGAGTGAAGGGAGAGGGAATTGTGGGAATAGCTCTAAACAGGGACTCTTGGCTCTCCCTCCTAAATGTGGTTAATTATAATGTGATTTGAACAGTCTCAAGAAAGAATTTGGCACTCTGCATTTTGCAGCTCTCTGGTCAGGCCGCTCTTCATTATGGCTCAGTCTCGTGGCCTACTTCACGCTCTCGGAGAAGTAAGACAAATATAGCAATAAAAATGACACATATTGACTTTTTTGTGTGTCCAGAAATCGACGGTTTAGTGTAAAGTAATAAAATTGTGACATCGCCTGTCTTAGATTCATTTTCTGTGCTTCCTTTGTGAGCAGCCGACTGTCCCAGCTGACTCCGGGTCACCAGTGGGGGCTTGACAGAAAATAATTGAGAACCACTGACATGCGTATTGGCCGCACGGTGGCTGAGTGGTTAGCACATTGGCCACACAGTCAGGAGATCTGGAAGACCTAGGTTCAAATCTCCGTTGGGCATCTCTGTGTGGAGTTTGCATGTTCTGAATGTTTCCTCCCACATTCCAAAAAAAAAACATGCATGTTAGGTTAATTGGCGACTCTAAATTGTCCATCGGTGTGAATGTTTGTTTGTTTTTGTTTGTCTATATGTGCCCTGCGATTGACTGGTGACCAGTCCAGGGTGTACCCCGCCTCTCGCCCAAAGTCTGCTGGGATAGGCTCCAGCATTCCCGTGACCCTAATGAGGATAAGCGGTATAGAAAATGAATGAATAAATGAATGACATGCGTATTTTTGACTTAACAACTCCATGTGACACGCGACACCGGGCGTGCTCGATCCACAAGCAGAATGCATGTACAGTAAATAAATCAGACTGTATGTTGTGAATGTTGCAATGCAAACGACGGTTGTCACTTCCGGCCTCAGGCATTCAGTACAGCTAACAATCTCTAGTGAAAAAACGCACCGCAAAGAGGACTGTTAAAATTCATCCAGATTAATTCATTGTATTTATTTATGCTCCATGTGATAACTGCAGTGCGGTTACTCAAAATCTAAACCACACACAAACTACTGTACCTCCACAAATGCCAAGTTGATATCATTTAAATGTTGTATTTTGTAACATGCTTTGTATGGCTGCACCCCAGATGCAGAAGAAAAACAGTTCGACTTTTGTGTCTTCGCTCTATCACGGCTTTCCATCCATCCACTTTCTGTAGCACTACTTTGGTCCTAGGGTATGCTGGAGCCTACCCCAGCTATTATGTTTTTTCCAAATGTACCTGTATTCATAATAAAATCATATCACAGTTCATCACTTTTTCACGGTTGACTACGGCTTATTATTAGTCAAAAAGATGCTTATTGAATCAAATTGTAACAAGCTTTTTGCCTAAATAAAGCATTTTCATGCATAAAATAGGCTGTATGATGGAAAGTACCAATGTAAGGCATTCTTACTGCCCTGAACAAAGAAAAAGGCCTGGGTACTGCCAATCTAACAGAGCAACTTCATTGTCACCATCATCACATAGTACATATAATAACTGTTATTACTACTGTAGTAGTACTACACGCACAGCACCCTTATCAAAGTCTTGACCTTCTGTCTTTTTGTCTCCACCAAATGAAACGTTACCTATTAATTAACATAATTATGTTAATAACTTATCTAATAACTATTATGAAGAACATTTATTCATTGTATTTCAATATTTTAAATGTGTATGTCATTTCTGCCAACATAGCACCACCTATTATTTTTTAAAGTATTAATTATTACAATTATTTGAAAATACAACATTTTGAAGTGCAGACTGGAATGTTATAAGCACCACATAATACTGTTCTATTGAACGAACTGCTATTCTTCGTCTTAGATGTTGGCATTTATTATTTGTTGTTATTATGTTATGTATTATGTATGCCTTTTATTGTACTAGTATAGTCTATCAAGCTGTTGTAGTGTACATTTCTTTATCTAGCTAGATATACATCGCCGTCCAACCTTCCATCCATCCATCCAATCTTCCATCCATCCATCCATGCAACCATCCATCCACCCTTCTATCATCATGTATCTATCTATTTATCTACCAGTTTATCCGTCTATATCCATTCGTCCGTCCGTCCGTCTGTCCATCTATTTATCTACCAGTCTATCCATCCATCCGTATCCGTCCGTATCCGTCCGTATCCGTCCGTATGTTTATCTACCAGTATATCCATCCATCCATCCATCCATCCATCCATCCATCCATCTATCCATCTATCCATCTATCCATCTATCTATCTATCTATCTATCTATCTATCTATCTATCTATCTATCTATCTATCTATCTATCTATCTATCTATCTATCTATCTATCTATCTATCCATCTATCCATCTATCCATCTATCTATCTATCCATGCATCCATGCATCCATTTATCTATCTATCGAGGGATGTATTGTATAAAAAGATGGTTACCATCTGTTGACAGTCCTTTTATATAAATGCACCGAGGCCGTTCCTATAGCATTTACATAATAAGGCTCCATGCTGAACACATGTTCTCCCGGCCTTTTGTATGCCAAATCTCACCTGGTTTTTAGAGTGGGGGCAGAGAGGAGCCAACCTTCCTGGCCCGACTATGGAGACACAGCCGTCCTCTGTAACACACTCTCATTCACAGACGTCATTCATATGCTAATCATCCTTGGCCATATTGTTCACCCGCTGCACTTTCAGATACTTGCTCAATCAAGTAATGTTCACTAAACTGTGAACAAATTTATGCCAACCAGCTCATGCAGACATGTTTTTATATACTTGATTTTTTAAAGCTGCAATTGAATTAACAGTTGTTGAATTAACAATAAATAAAGTAACAGGTTGAATGATTAATTCTATTTGATAAAACATGATGAACTCCAGTTTGATACCTTATTCATTTTTTTACTAAGTATTAAATACGTTATTTCGCGCCATCAGATTACAATGAAATTTCATGTGCAGATAGATGTTAATGTGAATGAATATCCTTCATACTGTAACGTCTGCACAGGTGCTATTGAAGCCATGAGCAAGTGTTTCATCAACAAGCTTCTTGCTAAAACTTTTAAATTTTACCTGTCATTGTGTCAGAGGAAAAATTATGCTGTTCTTTCTAGTAGCCCTACCCTGCACATACGGGTTCCCGTTTCATAGCCGTCTCAGGCAATGTCTATAAAGTAATGTTACGACTTTTATTCTCAAAAAGTTATGACTGTACTCTTGTAATATTACAACCTTTTCCCGTGAATTTGCGATGTTATTGTCGTAAATTTACGACTTCTCAGCTAAATTCTCAAAATCTGATTATTTGATACTCCATTTCAACAGGCATTGCCAGAGACAGCGATAAAAGCAGGGCATTGTGTGACCTTTGCCTCTGATCAAAGGTGAAACAACGATTTTTTGTCACGAAATCTAAAGTTTTTATAATACACCCCATACAAACCTGATCAAAATCTTAAAACCAGTAGAAAAATTGCTAAAATTGACCTTTTGCACATTTAGATCTTAATGAGATTTTAAGTAGAGCTACAATACTTAAAACCAAGAAGGGGAAGTGTGACATAAAGCACTTTGAAAAAGTAATTTATTAAAAACAACAAGGAAACTGAAATAGGCTCTTTTATCAGCTGATCAAAAGTTGAAGGCCAATCGCTCAAAAAATGATAAAAAACTGGTAACAGCTGGATTTTTTTAAACAGGACAACACTGCAGTTCACAATGCTCGCTTGACGAAGGACTTCTTCAGGGAGGGTAACGTCACTCTTTTGGAGCATCATGCATGTTCCCCTGATTTAAATCCCATAGAAAACATTTGAGGATGGATGGCAAGAGAAGTTTTTAAAAATGGCCATCAGTTCCAGACAGTTAATTAACAAGAACGGTGGGGCTACTAATTACTGAGTCCTGCTGAGAACATTTTTTGTTCTGGTTTAGAGAGATTTTTGTCATTTTTTGAAATTTTTATCAGCTGATAAACAGCCTATTTCAGTTCAATTGTTGTTTTCAAATAATTACTTTTTTAAAGTGCTTTTTCACACCCCCCTTCTTGCTTTTGCATATTGTAGCTCTACTTAAAACGTTATTAAGATCCAAATGCGCAAAAGATCAATTCTAACAATTTTTCAACAGGTCTTAAGATTTTGATCGGAAGTGTATTCTAGGAAAATTTGCATATTTAATGACGTCCACACAGACACTCAGCATCACATGACATCACACAGTCAACTCGATGGTGCGTTCATAAACTGCAGAACAAAGTGCAAAATTGCAACGCTTGATGAAAAAATTATTAGTGAAGCATAAACTCAAACTTTATTATTGACTTTGGGTGAATGAGATGTTTAGCGTTTTTGTTTTCTCTGTTGAAAAAAATTCATCATTTTTGGAGAAAAAATACAAATCATCCATTTTATTATTAAATATGTTTCATATCATAATACACATGATTATCAATTTTTGGAAAAGGGGTATTGGATTAAGTAGGTTTTGCCTTTTCCTACTATGTGTAGATGAAATTGTGTCATGTTCCTCAATATAACATGTTAAGCATGTTCCAAACAAATAAACAATGGCAATGACTATTAATACACTTATCATAGATGAAATGTTGGGAAAAATATGAACTCCAAATACAAATGCAACATTCTGAAATTGAGCTTTTTGTCCCCTTCAAGATAAAACCACTGTTTTTGAAATAAAAACAAAAACTAAACAAATACTTCATTGGGGTCTACAGTATATAACGATGCCTTATCTGTGACAAATCCCAAGAATGTCTAATCAAAAGCACAGCCTTTTGTTTCTTAAGCACACATACCAAAGAAGCTGCCAAAGAGGCTTGAATGAATTTTTAATTGCGGCCTATTGAGGCAGGAGATCAAAATGACCTTGCTTTGAATGATTGCTCAGTGATAACAAATAAAGGAAGGAGCATGGAAGATGCACGCACTTGAGAGCGGCAGTTTGTCCAGCGCAAAAAATATTACACACAAACGCATGAGAACAAAATCATAACATGTCCAGCAAAGTGTTTTACTTTGCCACTTCATTTTATGTGTTGATGCTGAATATTGTTTGTTGGTTAGGTAGGTTACTTAGTTAGCAGGATTATTACTTAACTCTTATATGGAACGTTTTTAGAATGGAAGTTGCACAGGTGTAGGTAATTAAGTAAGAACCCAGAACTTTAGGGTGCCGATTTGTGCACAATTTCTTGCATTCAGGCTCATACAGCCTTTGAGCGGTGGTCAAGTGGTTAGGTCGAGTGGCCACACAGGCTGGAAGACCCAGGTTCGAATCTCCGTCGGGCATCTCTTTGTGGCGTTTGCATGTTCTCCCCGTGTGTGGAACTCCAATTTTCCTCCCACATTCCAAAAACATGCATCGGCGACCATTGGTATAAATGTGCGTGTGTCTATAAGTGCCCTGCGATTGGCTGGGTGTACCCCACCACTCGGCCAAAGTCAGTGGGGATAGGCTCCAGCATACCCTAATGAGGATAAGCGGCATAGATGGATGGATGATTGTGCAGGTGTACCTAATGCTTGCTTTGATTAAAAGTTTATTGGAGAGGGGAAAACTTATGAAGAGGTGCAAACAAATTTTGGCTGTTCAGCTAAAATGATCTCCTATGCTTTAAAATGAAGAGCAAAACCAGAGACACGTGGCAAAAAAACAAAAGACAACTAACAAATTGAATCAAAGCATAACCAGAATGGCAAAGGCTCAGCCAATGATCAGCTCCAGGCAGATCAAGGACAGTCTGGAGTTACCTCAAAGTACTGTGACGCTTAGACCACGTCTATGTGCAGCTAATCTATTTACAAGAATCCCCCGCAAAGTCCCTCTGTTAAAAAAATGTTTGTGCAGAAGAGGTTACAATTTGCCAAAGAACACATCAACTGGTCTAAAGAGAAATGAAGGAACATTTTGTAGACTGATGAGAGTAAATTTGTTCTTTTTGGGTCTAAGGGCCATAGACAGTTTGTGAGACCACCCAAAACTCTAAATTCATGCCACGGTACATAGTGAAGAACAATGAAGCAGCATGGTGGTGCAAGCATCATGATATGGGCATGTTTCTCCTACTATGGTGGGGGGCCTATACCAGGGATCATGGATCAGATTGCGTATGGTAAAATACTTGAAGGGGTCATGTTGCCTTATGTTGAAGAGGACATGCCCTTGAAATGGGTGTTCCAACGAGACAAGCGGCTAAGGTAAGTCCGCACATGGATCAACACACGAGCAAAGCTCAGAAAAAAAAACAGAGGAGCAAAACATCAGCTCCTCTTAGACAGAACAGTCGCTCGAGACTGCAAAAGCCGACACACCAAACTGTGCACGGCCTGAATTGATTACAAGAAGACCTATGACTCAATGTCACGCACTTGGATCATTGAATGCTTGGCGCTGTACAACATCAACAGGACTCTATGAGCCATCATTGCAAACTCAATGAGGTTGTGGAAAACCACCCTGGAGGCAAATGGCAAGCCACTTGCACAAGTGTCCATCAAATGTGCTATCTACCAAGGACAATCTTTGTCCTCACTGCTGTTCTGCGTAGGTCTGACCCTCCTCAGCCAAATAATCAACGAGACTGACTGTGGATACCGACTCAGAAATGGGCACACTATCAGTCACCTCCTGTACATGGATGACATGAAGCTGTACGCTAAGAGCGAGCGACGCATCGACTCACCAGGATCTGCAGCAATGACATTGGAACGTCAGTCGGGCTTGAGAAATGCGGTCAGATGGTGACTAAAAAAAGGTAATGTAGTCCACACAAAAGGGGTCTCACTCCGAGAAGGAACAATAGCAGACACTGAAGACAGTTACAAGTAACTTGGAAAGTAAATGGCAACCTCAAAGACCTAACGAGCAAGCGGCTACAGCCAAATACCTACAACAAGACCTAAGAATCCAGCTCAATGGCAAGAACCCGGGCCAAAAACAGCTACGCCCCGCCCTGATCAGATACCGATCTCAGGTCGCGGGTATGCTGGAGCCTATGCCAGCTGACTTCGGGTGGGGTAGACATACAACCATTCCCACATTCATACCCACGGACAATTTAGAGTCGGCAGTTAACCTAACATGCATGTTTTTGGAATGTGGGCGGAAACCGGAGTACCCGGAGAAAACCCACGCTAAAACCAATTTTTGCAATCATGGAGAAAAAAATAAAAATGTGTAACATTTACCCCTCTCTCTCTCTCTCTCTGTCTCGCTCTCTCTCACTGTCTTTCTTTCTGAGGTTTCCACGGAGCCCACCCATTGCCCAAACGACCTTCTGGAGCACCCGGGAGGATGATTCTATAGGAAATACGAGGCTCCGTTTCGGGCGGCTCGTTCCCTCCCTCCACCCCACAACAATTCTGGTTTTTGTTTTGCTTCTATTCGGTTGTGAGTTTGGTTAATTTCATAGATCATTGGAACCATTAAGTCCGTCCGTGTCCTTGACAGCCATAATACACTCCAGACCATTTACACAACCAGGCAAATGTAAGACGTCCTGTTGCATTGCAGCAGTATTGTGGAGCCCACGTCTGCGCGAGGAAAGGAACCCACGCAACGAGAGCCGTCATGTCAGGAAACATGTAGACATGCATGGCAAAGAAGTGCCCTCAGGACTAGTAGAGCCACATTACGTGATCATGGTATCATGATAACATGATCATTTTTCCCTCATTATGAAATACCGCAGAATTTTGTAATAATTTCCACATTTTGTAATACAACACCAAACGGAACACACTTTTGCAATATGTAGGTGTGTGCATGTAAGTTGCTACAAAACACGACCAAATGACCAATTAGGAAATGCAGCAATTATTAGCTCCGCCGAGTGTAGCGCGGGTGTCACGTTTCTGCTGGCGTTTGTCTGTTTGTGTTTCAAATAACGTCCGAATGGATTTGGATGACATTTTCAGGAGTTGTCGGAAATGGGATGTGGAAGAACTGATTACGTTTTGGGGGTCGTGCGGATCGCCATCTGGATCCAGGATTTGTTTTTATTTTTTTTGCAGGCTAGGACCATTTTTTGCATTTTGGGGAATGCCCTACAATTGGGGACGACACCTGAATGTGCCACCGGGGTGAGAACTTTTCCAACACTTTCTTACAGGGCAGCTGTCCTTTGCAGAAATCCTGAAATGCTAATGTTAGCATATTATGAACGTTTAACATTATCATGCCTGGTGTTAGAAATGCTAACATTAGCATAGTAGACCTTTTAGCCATTTTCTTATGATAGGTGTTAGCACGCTAATGTTAGCATGTTAGCATTGCTGGCATGCTAACATGAGCATACTAGCATTTGCTTGCAATTTCCATGAATAAGAACTTAAGCAGACACTTGCTAGGCGTTAGCATGCTAAGGTTAGCATGTTAGCATGGTAACATAACTATACTAAGATTTTTAGAATTTTTGAAGAACCGTAATGGAGAGAAGACACAAATTGCAAACTGTNGCTAACATGAGCATACTAGCATTTGCTTGCAATTTCCATGAATAAGAACTTAAGCAGACACTTGCTAGGCGTTAGCATGCTAAGGTTAGCATGTTAGCATGGTAACATAACTATACTGAGATTTTTAGAATTTTTGAAGAACCGTAATGGAGAGAAGACACAAATTGCAAACTGTGATGTGGCGAGGGACGATTACATGATTTTTGTTCATTCATGCTTGAAAATGCTTCATTTAGGCTAATAATACATACAATTTGCTTAAAGTTGTATTTTTAAAACCATGCATGTTGGGTTAATTGGCGACTCTAAATCGTCCATGTGAGACGAGTATGAATGTGAGTGTGAATGGTTGTACGTCTGCCCTGCTATTGACTGGCGACCAGTCCAGGGTGTACCCCGGCTCCCGCCCAAAGTCAGCTGGGATAGGCTCCCGCATACCCGCGACTCTAATGAGGAAAAGCGGTATAGAAAATAGATGGATGAATTTTTAAAAAGTAATAATGGGCCGTCTTCATTCATATATTATATTAATATTAAAATAATCAAATGTTTGGGGGGTGTGAAAAAATGGACAATTGTATTTAAAACAAAAACCTGCTCATCCAATGAGTTCTACAAATGTGACATAACATTGAATTTCCAACCCTTATTCTACTGTACATTGAAACAACTCATCAATGTCAGTCTACTGAAGGCGACTGGGATTTCTGTCTACAATTTTCCGGTGTTCTCTTGGTCTTTCCATCACGATGGAATTAGCACAGAGGGAAGTGAGCATTAGGCACGTCTGCTTGTGACTTTGATGGATTTACCAAACTGAGCCTCTGAGTCCTCATTGTAAAGGTGCAATTAAAGAAGCCCTGCAGCTGCAATGGACATATTCTGTTAGGATTCATTCATTCATTCATTCATCCATTTTCTATACCGCTTATCCTCATTAGGGTCACGGGGATGATGGAGCCTATCCCAGCAGACTTTGGGCGAGAGGCGGGGTACACCCTGGACTGGTCGCCAGTCAATCGCAGGGCCTGTTGGCATTATAACATGGAAATTGCAAAGCTAATAATGTACTGGTTTCCAAATGTGGCAGGTACCAAATGACATATTTTTGCTTGTTGATTGTTTAAAATGACAATAAAAAAAGTTCAATGGCTGATTTAGCTGATTTTACCCCTGCAAAAATCAACCTTAATTATCACCTATATGTTCAAAACCTTACATCCTGTAATGACTGGAACATTGTTCATGAAAACAAAGTAAGTAAGTGTGAAGTAGGGATGTCAAAGATCATTCCAAAACATCTTCTTAATGAATATTCAGTGAAAACTGTCACAAAGTGACAATGCAAGATTGTCTCGGACAGCAATACAGGGATTTTTGAGATTTCTAACATCAACTTTATAAGGAATTTAGGACAGTTTGTCACTGTCACCGAGTGTATCAACACCATGGAAACATGGTTTTCAGGGAAAGAAAGTATATTGTAGTTGAAACTGTTTTTAAAATGTTATGTCCTTCAGTCACAGAGAATAATCAAAGTGTTCAGCTGTACATAATTGAAAGACTAACAACCGGGGTGGTTTGTTTGCAATTATCAGAAGGTTTTTTTTTTCTGAAAACATATGCTTATTCCAACACAGTATCCGAATAGGAATTGTCCAAGGCCATTGACATGTTTCATAGACACTGTGTAAAGGCTTTCATTATTATTATTCTTTAAAAAAATGCTAGGTTTTGTGAATATTCTTCAACCTTATAGATGGTGGTGAACATAAATAGCTTTTCCGCTTTATCTATCTTCATCAAATAGGGTCTAGTTTCTGATGGAGCAGTGAATGTTGGACTCACCTTCGTCTGTTGATTCAGCATGCAAGTTATTCAGCCAGAAACACGCTCGCCTTGAAATTTGAAAAAACAAAAAAAACAAAGTGTTGAATTATTGATTGAGTATTTTGTACAAGGCGGCTGGTCTGTGTTAAAGCCGCACTATTAGGCGCATGTATGAGCACTCAGACGCAAGGTAATAAGGTAATTCGTTGTACCTACATAAGAAATAAACAGTTCTATTTCTGGATTATGATTCTATTTCATGTGGAAGCTAGTATTTAATTTTTTCTTAAATAGAAAAACCAACTGATTTTACATTTATGAAGTTTTGAAACACACTTTGTTAAACTCAAATGGCTTTTATGTAGAGATGCTTGACTTTGGCAATCTCTCGTGTTTAATTGGTTCCAGATTTGACTGTGATGAGGGAATTTCTGCAAAGTGTTTTTTTTTTTAATTTATAAGTCCAATTAAGAAAACCGGGCCGCACGATGGAATGGGTGGGTAGCATGTTGGCCTCACAGTCAGGAGATTTGGGTTCAAATCTCCGTTGGGCATCTCTGTGTAGAGGTTGCATGTTCTCCCCGTGCGTGCACATTCCAAAAACATGCATGTTAGGTGCATCTTTCTGTCTAATAATAGGCCATATTCAACCACAAAGCAGTGTGATTTATTATTTAAAATATTTTGGAAAAACTGTGATAGAGTAAAATTGCACATTTTGAACCACAAAGCGGTAAGTGATGACTGTATACCAATGTTGGTCCAGCTCTTCATTCCCGATACCGATATCAGGCGATACTGATATTTGCAGCGGATCAGTTCACAGTTCATTCTTGGTTATTGAATGAACACATGAAGCTTCTTTTACTGTGTTGCCACTGAATGCATTTCACAAATAAACACTGTGCAAAATAAGACATGTGCTGCAATTTGCAACGTAACAAATGCAACATTTTGTCTCAACAAAAGTCATTCGGATATGATGACCAACTTACCCCTTATTTTGTTAAATGCCGTCTGATAAACAGGTTTTATTGTGGAGGCCGGGCGACTATGTTTAGGAAAAGCTTCCAAGCTTCATGACTGCTTGTTGAGCTTGCACGACGTCCTCACTTACACATGTTTTCAATGGAAAGGCCAAACCTGGAAATATTTCCGAACCGAGCTAACAAACTTGACGTCGTGTGGCGCACCCACGTGTCGATATCATTAAAACAAGCAGACTCCAATATGAACTGATAGCTCAATTTTATGCAGTATTGGCTGATCCCTGGTGTACTACATTGTCAAGTTCCACATGGCTTACTGCTTGGCCCATTTTACATTTTAGATCAATAGTTATTACTGTACTATATTTACTACTATACAATACTATTACTACAGTAGATATCAAGTTACTAAATCATAGGCTAAAACAATATAGTTATTGGTTATTAAAGGTGATTATTTAAGTGTCCAGTAATTGCTTTATCAGCCCCCTGCCCTGAATGAAATCAAGTCTCATTATTTTCTGCTCTTTTTGTGTTGGTTTGTGCTGTAAAAATGATGCATTGTGCTATGTTAGTTTTTTATTTCTTAATCTTATTACAAAGGTCAGCCTAAGTTCATTTTTGTGTTTGATTTTTCTGAAGTTGTGCCCTTGATCAAATTTATGCCTGAACAAGTCAGCAGGTCCTGATGCAAAGCAGCTGCATTGTCAGGGTTTGCTCAAAAAGGTTTGCTCCAGAAGGACTGGAGTGTAATCTGGGAAAAGTGAGTGACAGACAAGGCCAAAAGAATCATGAGCCCATACCCTCAGTCAATCCATTTTCTATGCAGCTTGTCCATATTAGGGTCACGGGTATGCTGGAGCCTATCCCAGCTGACTTCGGGCGAGAGGAGGGGTATACCCTGGCCACCCTGACCTCGCCAGTCAATCGCAGGGCAGACAGACAACCAGTCACACTCACATTCATACCTATGGACGATTTGGGGTCGCCAGTTAACCTAACATGGATGGGGTTTTTTGGAACGTTGGAGGAAACCGGAGCACCCGGAGAACATGCAAACTCCGCACAGGGATGCCCAACAGAGATTCAAACTCAGGTCTTCCATATCTCCAGACTGTGTGGCCAACATGCTAACCACTGGAACGCTGTGCCTCCTATAGTATTTGTTGTAAATTAAACCAAAACATTTTTAAAAGTTATTTAAAATTATTTTACAAGACACTTGCGGAATTAAAAAAAATTGTCACAATCATTTGTGTTAGGTTTGTGCTAGTTTGTGCTGTAAAAAGGATCATTTGAATGGCTTGACTGTTTGTTTTGATTTCACTCAGGGTTTGTTGGGAGGCTGTAATCACTGGACACTTAAATCTTTAATAACTCAAAAATGAAAACAGCACAAATGAATGCCAAAATTGTTCTTTGATTTGGAGAAAATGGGGGGTCGGGTGAACTTTGCAGCAGAAAGAAGTCCAGACAAGAGTTTTGCATGGGGGGCAAACTCGTTACATTGGTTTTGCTCATTCTCTTTGTTGTTTAGTATAACTTTTGAAGAAGTTTAAAGCTTAAAATTGAGGAAAGGGCAGCACGGTCAATCAAAGGCTGCCTTTCTTTTTTCCGCATTTCCTTCGAGGTCTTCCTGATGGTAAGTCTCTGATTTGACTTTGATGTGCCAATTTGTGCCTGATGAATAATTGTCTGGTTTGCTGATAGCTTGTGGGAGTCAAGTGTATTCTGGTGGCACTCAATGCAAATGGGAGATATTTGGGTGCTTCAAATCACAACAGTAGCCCCTCAACATTTGCCTTGTTCCGCTGTGAGCAAACTGACCAATTAGCTGTGTTTGAAGAAGCCATTTTTGATTAGAGCAATCAGTAAACAGCAAGGCCTCTTGATGATTGTGGCCCTGATTAGATGAGTTGTCACTTAAGAAGTTGTTGAAGATTTTAATTTATCGCCTATATTGCTGAAAAGTATGGTAATTACCTAATCCATTCTGCACTGCGCTGCACTTGTATTCAAATTTGTTCAGGTTGTCAGGTTGTCAACTTTCTTCTCTCAGCAAGTCATCTAATGGATGTTCTTCCAGCGCAGATGGGCTACACTGACAGAACTGGACGTGAGATGTTGCAGAAATGACAAAATATAAAAATATTTCCGTAACGCGCTTTATAGTAGCACTTGGTGCACTCACTCACGGTGTGCCCGTTGGCTCAAACAGGCTCATCACTTCAGAAGCGATGGTCACAGAATAATCTGCATGCATAAGAACGTGTTATTCACACCCATCTGAAGTGTCTGCACATTCGATCCTAATTAACATTAAAAACCAATTAAAAGATAAACAACTGATATAAGTGACATTTCTTCCGAATATTTCAATGGCGCTCGCTAGTAAACAGGTACAGACTCTCAGAAAACTGAAAATCCAATTGCTGATTTCAAATGCCAAAGAACGATATTACAGGAATAAAGTCATAATTAATAATAAAAGTTAAAAAAAGTTAAAAAACATAAAAGTTAAAAAAAAAACTTGGGAAAAAAACAGCAGAAATTGAAAAAAAATGCTGTAATTTTATGAGTAGAAAATAAAAATAATTATAGTAAAAAGGTCACAATTTTCGGAATATTATGTTGGGAATAAAGTCATAATATTACAATTAAATATATAATTTTTGTTTTATAATGTATAGTGTTTTGTGTATTTTATTTTGCTGACATTTTTAAGTAAAACATGACAGTAATCACAGTGTTAAAAATACCATTCCAAATATAAAACCTTCTCAGCACTTGAATCCATCCAATTCCGAGACTAAAATTGTCGATCTTGCTTAAAACTGCACACTTTCAGTTGCCCTAATGATTGATGAACTGGCAAAAAATATAACTTCTGAAAAAAGGTGATTGCAAATAGAGTCGTCTCTTGCCATGTTTCGTGTTTTTCAAAATTATGTTAATTAATAAAGAACTGTTTTGTGGTTGAATATGGCCTAATAAATGTTCATATTGAAGCAAATGTTATGTATTTTAGGCCTAAATGAAACCATTGTCAAGCTTAAAAATGGCTAAATGAACTGGTTGGGTTTAGAGAGGCAGGGATACTTTCAATGTTAGTGCAGACCTGCCAACATGTACTCATTTTTTGTACTCAGCATGCAATTTGACTCTTGAATACGCTTGTATGCTTCACAGCTCTCCAATTTGTTGCATTTTCCTGGTTTCAGTTTTGAGTTCAGTCTACACATTACAGATAAATAAGTAGATATTATCAGTTTCTCAATAATATTTCAAATCGGGGGGGTGTGAATACGTTCCTGTCCCCTAAGGGTGCACGACAGAACATAATTGAGAACCACCGCTCTAAGGCAATGTTGGTTTGCCATTGCTGAGAGCTTGTTTAAAGATTGTCTTATTGCTTTAACTAGTTTTTGTAAGTGTATTGTTTGACTGTACAGTACAGTGAAAGTTTGATGATGGTTGGTCCAGTTTGTCTCTGGACCAAATTAATTTAGTCATTTATCATCAGAAAAACGTTATGATTCAAAATCCAAACAAATTGGAGGATTGCTATTGTCACAGAATAGACTGCGTTCTGGGTTCTATTGTTGTAATACAATGGCACTACTGTGAAAGTGCAAATGGACAATAGTGACAATACTGATTTTTACATCCTACAACATGACGTCAGACGACAGTGATCACACTTACAGTCCGCCACAGACTTCAGTGTATTGACCACCAAATCCCCAAGTGATGTCTTAATCAATACAGCTGAGTAAGTACCGCAGTGACGGTGGTGTGTATCTGACACTAAATTGGGATTAGGCCTGAATAGGGCAGTTTTAACATGTCCTGCTGATTAGGACCCAGTGCATCTGACCGCTAATTAACTCTGAAGTGTGGCTGGCCGCACAGGCAGGACAGTGATGGTAAGAGAAGGGGACATGGGGGACAACCAGTCCAAACCCTCTACCACCGTCTCCCTCTCTTGTCCACTCACCACCACCCCCACAAAAGGGTCTGGGGCTTTGATTGGGTCTGCTGCATTGTGGAGAGGCGAGCTGAAAAAGAGTCCAATTTCCCTTTGGCTGTGCCACTACCCCCTGTGGGGTGGAGTCAATGTACCCTTTCTGTGCCTTCGTATGACCAGCTGGCTACGGAGGGCCAAATAAACACTCCAGATCCTGTGGCAGCTATGATTCCCATCTGAAACACAGTCTTTGTCTCATGTGGATTGGCCTCTAATTGGTGTGCCAGAGACAAATTCGACTATGATTGTTATTTGCACTGATGAGGTTTTAATGTAGACAAAACACACAAGTAATTCAAATTACAATGTTGGCTTGTAAGACATAGGAAGGACACACACACCCCACACACACTTATGCCCAAGAATCCTCATTTTGGAAATGAATGAAATAACTCCATAAAACACTACATAGAGTGTGTGCTGATCATGGGACTAAAGAAATGTGTCACATTGGGTGTTTCTAACAACTTTTATAGACTTAATTCCTGTATCAAATGCTGAATTTGATACAGTGTGAAGTGTCAGAATTTACAAAGCGGTATTACAATCACACTAAAAAGAAAATTCAGTATAATAACCAATAGGGAAAAGTTTTTTTTATAACTCAATTTTGTTATTTTTTAATTTTATGAGGATAAAATGTAACTATTGCAAGGAAATGGTAATTATTTTACAAGAATAAACAGTGTAATATTTTCCACAAAAAAATGTAATTTTACAATAAAAAGTTGTATTTGTATGATAATACATCTTAATATTCTGACAAAAACGTATAATTTCCTGAGAATAAAGTCATAATTTTGCAAGAATAAATAATAATCATAATCAAGTCCTGTGCGATTGTGGCATTCTGAATACAATCACATACAGTATTGCAGAAATCTCCAATATGACAATTCACACTTCACTCTTTTTTTCTCACAATAATATACATTTTTGAGGGATAAAATGTTCTAAACTTTATTAAAGTAATACTAGCCACGTGGGACACCCATTTTCCAACGTTCCAACGAAGCCGTGACCCACTATCGTCAAATAAATGGTTTATTTTTAAAAAATCCACCATGTCATCTTTTTTAACATGAACACTACATGTCCACAGATGATTTTAGAGGAATTGATCGAGGCATTTTATTAAGGAAACGAGGTTGAAAATGATAATTGCATGCATACAAAATAAAAACAAAATAACACCACAAAATCAGATATCACTTATGACTGTCCTATAACTACACTACCGGTCAAAAGTTTAACAACACTCTGATGTCGCTGCAGGTAAAGCCTACATTATTGAGTGTTATGATGGTCTGTCTCTCTGCCGTTGTTAATTACATTTGTTCCTGACATTTTGTAGTGTGTGTTTTGAACATACACCTTTTTATGCAGACAAAGGAGGTAGTAAGTACTCCAGAACTTGGAATAACGGTAGGAATTCGTTGCACCAACTGCCAAGGCTTCATTCCTCTCCATTCCTGCCGAACAAATTGTTAATTTGTTGACCCATTTTGACCCATTTTGTGTTACCCGAAACAGGCCTTTTTGTAAAATTCTGAATATAACTTTATTTTTCGGTTTGGGGTAACCTTCCCTTTTTTAACCTCTGGTACTTCACCGCTTACCTTTGTACCATTTCAACCTTCAACCGTTCGACTTCAGCGACTTGAATTTTAAGAAGTACCTAAAAAATTGGTGTGTTTTAAAATTTTTGACCAGTAGAGTATGAGTATCCTATATACTGTACCAAGATAAAATATTTCTCAATTGTACCTCAAAATAAAATAAAAATCAGAAATTGGTTGTATAATATGAATTGAAATGCAACATTTGACTATCTACCACTACTACTATCTACGGACCACACAGAATGGATCTGCAACCCTCTTTTTTGCAGAAAAGATATAATTTTAGTCAAAGCTGCAAGCGGATTCAAGTCTGAAGCAGTACACTGAAGTCCCGTCTTCTTCGAATCGTTTATATAGAAAAGCAGATTTCAATGGGAGCTTCCCCTGACCGGGGGACCCCTGACTGCAACTTCTCAAGAGGAAGAGAGGAAGGAGTAAAGAAACGCGGGATTTGCTCGTAATCCTGTTTGTGTTCAGGGTCACATGCTTTGCAGAGTTGAGCTCACAAGCTACAGTCTGGAAGTTTATTCGAGGGAAACAGTCTAATTGTAATTCCTTGTGAAGAGCAGTCAGTGTCTCCCGCTCAGTGCTGGAGTGGAGACAGGTTGCTGCAAGATGATAATTGAAAAGAAAGTGGGTGGTCCTCTTTGGCCCGCTGGCCCTCTGAGACAGTTCGATGGAGACTTCAGTTTGTTTTGAATGAGGCAAATGTTGTATTTGAAGAAATGATTACGTTCTCGTGGGCTTCATTTGACATTTGATTGCTCCCTCTCTGTTGTCTTTACGTTTGATTTGCCTGTGTTTGTGTGCGACTCTCATTGACTTGTGAGAATATTTTTGATCATCACCCCCCACCCCCGTCCTTGCAGCGTCACAAACACAAGTGAACCACCTGCGCAAGGATAAGTTTTATTCTCAGTCAAAACACACTGATTGTACCCAATGCTTACCTCCAGCTTTCCAGACTCGGCCCTATTAACAAGTAATCTGCAGACTTGCAGCTGCCCATTACCGTGGCAACGGCAAGCGTGGAAAAAGACCTGCACCCCGGTTCAAAAGTGAAAAAAAAAAAAGTTTATTGAAGGACAGCACTGAAGTCTTTTGTCCTGTTAATGTTCCTATTTTGGGGGATGAAAACAAATGCTTTAGTCTGAGGTAATCTGAGTGCGCACCTGAAAGTCTTTTTGTTGTATTGTGTCGGACAGATTGACACACATTCCAAGGATGGAGTGTAATTATATCATGTGCGTCTCTACCAGTGTAACAGACAGGAAGAGGAGTTCTTGAATGGATTGCAAATCTCTCACAGAAACACTTGTCCTTCGAGCAAAAAAAGTGATAGTCGCAGTCAATAGCCCCTTTTTATGTAAGTTTGAAACTCGGCGGTGCAGCTCTAGATGTGCTTTCAGATGCAAAATGCTTTAAATTGCTTTAAATGAGTTTAACTTGAAACAGCTTGAGTTCGAAGCTGTTGAGGCTCTGAAGACGTTTATTGTACCAAGACTTACATTAGTGTTAGTTATATTTGTTTTCCGTGCTTTTGCTTCTTTGAAGTGGGATTAATAATATTTCCGTGGACAGAAGGAAGTAACAAACATGTTACAATGGAAATATTTGAATAGGCTAACAACAGCAAGGAGTGTTTCTATGGTGTTTTTAATTGTATAGAATTTTTACTAGAATTATTTTTAATTTAGTTGCAATCTAATGCAAAGATGTAATGTACTCTAAATCCGTGTACCCTGAAATTTAGTATAGAGGCTAGGGCTAAGCGGCTAATATGCAGGAATCCAGGAAATGATGCGTGCGTGTAGGAACAATGCAACAAAGTTTCTACACAGGCATGACTCAAAATTCCCACACTTTCTCTACCTCAACATGAAAGGAACCATGGGTCCATCAATAAACAGCCGCATATTCCGTTTTAACATGCTATTCTAATGTATTGTGTTTACATATTGCCGCTTTCATTCATTCACCCTCTTCTACCATTCAGTGTGAACACGCGTGCTTCCCAGCAGGGGCTGCCTTTGCACACCCCTAATAGATTTTTTAGGATCGGCTGAACTAATTTTCTTAAAGAAGAGTTTGTGCGACTTAATGAGGCAGAACTAATGGAGGTCCCACAATCGTCCACGCCATGCTGGAAGCGCCACGGCAGGACAGAGCGGCCATTGATTCTTGCTTTAAACCACTCGAGTTCCTAATCAGCTTCTTTGGTTGTGCGTTTGAGGCCTGACAAACCCATTGTTGGCCTGTGTCACTGGAGGTCACTGGTTATTAGTGGCAACTGAAAACAGTTTCTTTAAATACTTATGGCCAAGTGAAAAACATGCATATGGGGATGTGGAGGGGGATTACTGGCATCACAGCCGGTCGGGAGAGAATGTGACATGGTTTTCTAATAAGGGATGCTCCATCCCCCTCCCACACACCCGTGCACACACACACACACACATGCACACAAAAGCATGCACACACTCTTAGCCTAGTCCCTTCTACTACAGACAGCCATGTGCACCTTCAGAAACCCTGGCAATAAGTGCAGAGTTTTGTTTAAAGCATATTATTGTTGTTATTATTATTATTATTAACATTATAACAGTGTTGTTTTGCGTATTTACTTTCATACAACCAAATGAATAGCCCACAGTGACCTTGGGACATTTTCCCCGCATCATTATAATGTACAATCTATTATTTTTTCAATTTGTCAGACAATTTCTTTATCTAAATGAAGATATTGTCTCATTGGTTGGTAAAGACACAGAGACATCATCTTATCTAAAATAGTTTTTGGAATCTTTTTGAATATTTGTGGTTACTTTACTTGCAGAGTCTCTCCGAATCTGTTGCGTCCTCTCACGACTAAACCGCATATATATAGGCTGGGAAATGGTACTGAAGTAGTGCCGGTATTTTTTAAATTGCCATTTATGCAACTATATATTGAGTGTCCCAACAAGCCGGTATTTTTATTTATGATGCAATTTTTTTCTTTTTGCTTTGGACTGCAACCTAAATCTAACGGCAGGCATAGCCAAGGACAGCTATTTTAGGGGCTTTGTGACCATAGCTGAAGAGAACACCCTGGGACAAATCACAAAAACTGGGTGATGTTATATATATTGTACATATATTTGAAGTTAATAATGGTCCATGTTTACAAATTTGATATGCGTTTACATTAAATTTGAAGATTACATTGAATTTGATTTAATATTTTCATATTTTTCTTCACAATAATATAGATTTGTTTCAGAGATAAATATATGTTAAACTTTATTAAAGTAATACTAGCAATCAGGGACCCCCATTTTTCAATGGTTATAAAGGCACGACCCACTATTAAGTCAAACTGAACACATGTACTGTGTTTGTTTTTTAAGAGCCCCTATGTCATCTTTTTTAAACATGAATACACATAAGTACACACCCACACGTGCATTTTAGAGGAATCAAGGCTTATTCTTAAGGAAATGAGGAGCAAAATGATAATTGCATGCATACAAAACCAAAACTAAATAACACCACAAAATTAGATATTTAACTTATGACTATATTATGACTACACTGCCGATCAAACGTTTTAGAAGACAACAGTGAAGGAAAAAACTACATTATTAAGTGTTATGATAGTCTGTCTCTCTTACATTATTAATGGACTTTTTTCTTGCCATTTTGTGGCGGAAAAAAATCAGTTCTGGGTAACCTTACCTTTTTTTTTTTACTTGGCACTTTACCACATACCTTTGTAGCATTTCAACTTATTCGACCTGAATTTCAATAAATAACTGGAAAAACTGTAAAACTTTTGACTGTTATTGTAAAAGCATAGTCAAAGTATTCAAATTGTGTATGTGAGTAAGACTTTATTATTTCGTTATTTTTTTTAATGATCTGTGTGAAGCTGGTGATTCACGCAAACATACAGTGATGGCAGGGAAATAATCTGGCAACTTTGTTCACTGCATTTTTCTCAAAAACACCTCATTCAGTACTGCAAGCAAAGTTTTCCAACTGACATATACAGTACTACCTAAAAAATTGGAATATCAAGTAATTTTTTTTTTATTTTGGCAATTTAACATAAAAGATGAAACCAACAGATTTGACTGAGCCATTACACGCAAATTGCATATTTCCAACAGTTCCTTGTTATAACTTTGCGGATTAAGATTTTCATCTTATAAAAGCCCCAAACCCACAAACTCAAAAACTTTGATTTTTTTTTTAACTGCAAGACCTGATCAGCAAAATCCAAAGAAAAAAACCTTGAAATATATTGATTTGCATATTATTCGGTTATATAATGTGTCAAATTCACCTTTTAAGTTGAATTGCAGAAATTCAACAACCTTTTCAAGATATTCAAATTTTCTGAGTAGTACTGTATATGTGTATATCTCATATACATACTGTATATAGTTGTGCCGGTATATAAAACACAGGTAATGACCAATGACACACAAGCTGTCTACAGCTTTGTCTTGTTAAATGTGCATTACAAAAGAAGACATACTTGAGATGCAAACTAAGGAAAAGCTTACAAAAAAACCTGTTCAGAGTAAGGGCAGTGACCAACCAGACGTTTTCAACTCTGTATTGCCAATTGCACCGCATATGTTATAAAACAAGTTTACCAACTAACTTTAATTATCAAATAAACCGAAATAGAAGTGAGCTGGGGAAAATTGAGAACTGATTCGAGCAACGTGAGTTGGAGACAAGCCGAGCAAACAAAGTCCGTCACTGTTTGTTTGAAATAGTGACGCACGGCTTCCCTTGCTGCAGCGAGTCTGTCTAGGGAGGGGCGGTCGCTGTGTGTGACTGGCCAATCACAGAGCATGAAAAGTGAACACGTAGGTAGTTACCCAATGAGGATTTCCCTTCGACAAGAGCACAAATAATGACGAGTTATACTTGTTCCATGCTCGTACTCTGCAAAAATGCATCATCCCTTACGGATGCCCGTCTAAAACGACCTGCTCTTTGCCATTGTGTCGTTCAGATGTTTGTCCGGGTGCACAGCCGCGCCTCCTGCACGTTGTTATTCCTGTTGATGCAACTGTTTCCATTACCTTCGAGTTTAAGCAAGTTTCTGAGATTGCGATTACTTTGAAGGGCTCCTTGAATGGATTCAAATACAACATTTTCTGATGTTGTAATTTGCGTTTATGCTTCGGTTGTTTGTGTGAATAATACACGACATATTGCCGACATTAAAGTTATTATTGTGTTTTTCCTCTGTGTAGTAACAGCAGTCATTTTTGATATAAGAAAAAAAGTTGGTGTCCTGGTCTAATGTCTGTTTCCAATTCAAGTTGTTTGTGGGCCGGTGTGCAAAATGTGTCCAGCTGTAGATCTTCTTGTCCTCCAAGCTGTAGTGTTGTCTTTCATCGTAGCTAAATGGGTTCCTGAATCCGGTGCTTCCTGTTGATCAGTCCCTCGTGGCATGCTGATGATGTTGTCATATAAAAATGAATGTAATCCTTTCCTCCGTATTTGTTCTTGTTTTTGAATTTTCCTTTTCCATTATGTTGTGTTCACATGATCTTTAGTCTTAGACTTCAAGGACTGTAGCCTCTGGTCCTCTATTTAAGGCATTTCAAGTGCTTTGGATCTTTCCCTGCTTCCTTAACTCTTGTCTTCTTGGCAATTTCAGCGTTGTTTTTTCAGATGCTTATTCATGTAGACCTTTGGTCCTTTCAACTCCATGCCCTGGTTTAGCAATGTGGTTTCGAATTTCCTGCTCGTGAACTTGAGGATGATGACGGGTGTGGTGCTGTTTCTGCCAGACAGTGACATGCAAGTATGGTGTTGATGTCGACATCCGCTTCCTTTGAATGCAGAGAAGTAGCAACAAATGTTGTGTGAAGTATGGAACTTGCCCCGGCATAGGACCTGGGTTTAATCTGCCCTGTCACGATCACAGCGTTCGTGTATTCCGATCCATGACATCAATTGTTTTGCAGTTGCTCAATTATTTTGTCTTTTGCTTCATTATTTTGTTTGAGAGCAGCACTCAAGGCAGCATTACTATCTTGTAATACCTTGCTCTCCACCCTCATGTTTTTTAGTTCCTCTCTCAGATATTGAACCGCCTGTTGTTCCATTTTCAGGTTAATTTTCTGTTCACTACTTTCCAGGATTTGCTGTTGCAATCTCCCCCCCCCCAGAGTTTTCTTTTGCAGTGTTTTCACCATTTTATCGGCATCGCTGACGCATTTATCATTATTCCCTTTTGTAGTAAATTCGCATGCAAGGACAGATGGTGCTTCAAGCCGTGCAGGTGCTTCCCACCCGGCCGCGGCGGCAGGGTCGGCATGTATGCAGCCCCATCCTTCATCCTTGGTAATTCCACTTTAAGCGGCTCTTCTGGTGGTAGCGTTCTCAGTGGTAGCCTTTCCCGGGTACATCGACCCGAGCTGCTCAAGCTGGTTGTTACTGCTGTTGCTAAGCAACGCTGTGTGGCGGTTAGCCTATTAGCTTGCCTTACAGTGGCTCAGAAACCTGAACTGAAAACCCAATACGGATATCTACAGATATTACATTACATTTTTATGCCAATATTGGTCCAATAATATCGGTGGGCCAATATTACTGGACATAGATATACTATAGATATAGAGATGCTATAGATATTATAGTATATATACAGTCTATGTGTTGTATATATACAGTAGTGTTCAAAATAATGGCAGTCCAATGTCACTAATCACTGTTAGTATATTTTTATTGCTGCATGGCAAAAAAGTTACCAGTAAGTGCAGTAGATTCTCAGAAAACAAACAAGACCCAGCATTCATGATATGCACGCTCTTAAGGCTGTGCAATTGGTCAATTAGTTGGGGGGCGTGTTCTAAAAAATAGCAGTGTTTGCCAGTGACTTTACAAACTCAATACTATTTTGTACTAACTTTTTAGTTTTTAGGATTTGGCGATCCTGTGAATCACTAAACTAATATTTACGTTTATGACCACAGTTTTTTTTATAACTGCTTCTCATCTGTCTGGCATGGAGTCAACCAATTTGTGGCACCTTTCAGTTCTGTTATTCTCCTCCAAGATTCTTTGACAACAATCCACAATTCATTAACATTTCTTGGTTTTGCTTCAGAAACTGATTTTTTTTTTATTGAAATCCGGGGATTGGGCTGGCCACTTATAATTCATTTTGTTGGTTTGGAACCAAGATTTTGCTCATTTACCGGTGAGTTTGGAGTCATTTTCTTGTTGAAACACCCTTTTCAGGAGCATGTCCTCTTTGGCATAAAGCAACAAGACCTCTTCAAGTATTTTGACATATGCAAACGGATCCATGGTCCCTGCTCTGCGATAGGGATATGCAACATACCATTGTAGGAGAAACATGCCNGATAGCTCAATTTTATGCAGTATTGGCTGATCCCTGGTGTACTACATTGTCAAGTTCCACATGGCTTACTGCTTGGCCCATTTTACATTTTAGATCAATAGTTATTACTGTACTATATTTACTACTATACAATACTATTACTACAGTAGATATCAAGTTACTAAATCATAGGCTAAAACAATATAGTTATTGGTTATTAAAGGTGATTATTTAAGTGTCCAGTAATTGCTTTATCAGCCCCCTGCCCTGAATGAAATCAAGTCTCATTATTTTCTGCTCTTTTTGTGTTGGTTTGTGCTGTAAAAATGATGCATTGTGCTATGTTAGTTTTTTATTTCTTAATCTTATTACAAAGGTCAGCCTAAGTTCATTTTTGTGTTTGATTTTTCTGAAGTTGTGCCCTTGATCAAATTTATGCCTGAACAAGTCAGCAGGTCCTGATGCAAAGCAGCTGCATTGTCAGGGTTTGCTCAAAAAGGTTTGCTCCAGAAGGACTGGAGTGTAATCTGGGAAAAGTGAGTGACAGACAAGGCCAAAAGAATCATGAGCCCATACCCTCAGTCAATCCATTTTCTATGCAGCTTGTCCATATTAGGGTCACGGGTATGCTGGAGCCTATCCCAGCTGACTTCGGGCGAGAGGAGGGGTATACCCTGGCCACCCTGACCTCGCCAGTCAATCGCAGGGCAGACAGACAACCAGTCACACTCACATTCATACCTATGGACGATTTGGGGTCGCCAGTTAACCTAACATGGATGGGGTTTTTTGGAACGTTGGAGGAAACCGGAGCACCCGGAGAACATGCAAACTCCGCACAGGGATGCCCAACAGAGATTCAAACTCAGGTCTTCCATATCTCCAGACTGTGTGGCCAACATGCTAACCACTGGAACGCTGTGCCTCCTATAGTATTTGTTGTAAATTAAACCAAAACATTTTTAAAAGTTATTTAAAATTATTTTACAAGACACTTGCGGAATTAAAAAAAATTGTCACAATCATTTGTGTTAGGTTTGTGCTAGTTTGTGCTGTAAAAAGGATCATTTGAATGGCTTGACTGTTTGTTTTGATTTCACTCAGGGTTTGTTGGGAGGCTGTAATCACTGGACACTTAAATCTTTAATAACTCAAAAATGAAAACAGCACAAATGAATGCCAAAATTGTTCTTTGATTTGGAGAAAATGGGGGGTCGGGTGAACTTTGCAGCAGAAAGAAGTCCAGACAAGAGTTTTGCATGGGGGGCAAACTCGTTACATTGGTTTTGCTCATTCTCTTTGTTGTTTAGTATAACTTTTGAAGAAGTTTAAAGCTTAAAATTGAGGAAAGGGCAGCACGGTCAATCAAAGGCTGCCTTTCTTTTTTCCGCATTTCCTTCGAGGTCTTCCTGATGGTAAGTCTCTGATTTGACTTTGATGTGCCAATTTGTGCCTGATGAATAATTGTCTGGTTTGCTGATAGCTTGTGGGAGTCAAGTGTATTCTGGTGGCACTCAATGCAAATGGGAGATATTTGGGTGCTTCAAATCACAACAGTAGCCCCTCAACATTTGCCTTGTTCCGCTGTGAGCAAACTGACCAATTAGCTGTGTTTGAAGAAGCCATTTTTGATTAGAGCAATCAGTAAACAGCAAGGCCTCTTGATGATTGTGGCCCTGATTAGATGAGTTGTCACTTAAGAAGTTGTTGAAGATTTTAATTTATCGCCTATATTGCTGAAAAGTATGGTAATTACCTAATCCATTCTGCACTGCGCTGCACTTGTATTCAAATTTGTTCAGGTTGTCAGGTTGTCAACTTTCTTCTCTCAGCAAGTCATCTAATGGATGTTCTTCCAGCGCAGATGGGCTACACTGACAGAACTGGACGTGAGATGTTGCAGAAATGACAAAATATAAAAATATTTCCGTAACGCGCTTTATAGTAGCACTTGGTGCACTCACTCACGGTGTGCCCGTTGGCTCAAACAGGCTCATCACTTCAGAAGCGATGGTCACAGAATAATCTGCATGCATAAGAACGTGTTATTCACACCCATCTGAAGTGTCTGCACATTCGATCCTAATTAACATTAAAAACCAATTAAAAGATAAACAACTGATATAAGTGACATTTCTTCCGAATATTTCAATGGCGCTCGCTAGTAAACAGGTACAGACTCTCAGAAAACTGAAAATCCAATTGCTGATTTCAAATGCCAAAGAACGATATTACAGGAATAAAGTCATAATTAATAATAAAAGTTAAAAAAAGTTAAAAAACATAAAAGTTAAAAAAAAAACTTGGGAAAAAAACAGCAGAAATTGAAAAAAAATGCTGTAATTTTATGAGTAGAAAATAAAAATAATTATAGTAAAAAGGTCACAATTTTCGGAATATTATGTTGGGAATAAAGTCATAATATTACAATTAAATATATAATTTTTGTTTTATAATGTATAGTGTTTTGTGTATTTTATTTTGCTGACATTTTTAAGTAAAACATGACAGTAATCACAGTGTTAAAAATACCATTCCAAATATAAAACCTTCTCAGCACTTGAATCCATCCAATTCCGAGACTAAAATTGTCGATCTTGCTTAAAACTGCACACTTTCAGTTGCCCTAATGATTGATGAACTGGCAAAAAATATAACTTCTGAAAAAAGGTGATTGCAAATAGAGTCGTCTCTTGCCATGTTTCGTGTTTTTCAAAATTATGTTAATTAATAAAGAACTGTTTTGTGGTTGAATATGGCCTAATAAATGTTCATATTGAAGCAAATGTTATGTATTTTAGGCCTAAATGAAACCATTGTCAAGCTTAAAAATGGCTAAATGAACTGGTTGGGTTTAGAGAGGCAGGGATACTTTCAATGTTAGTGCAGACCTGCCAACATGTACTCATTTTTTGTACTCAGCATGCAATTTGACTCTTGAATACGCTTGTATGCTTCACAGCTCTCCAATTTGTTGCATTTTCCTGGTTTCAGTTTTGAGTTCAGTCTACACATTACAGATAAATAAGTAGATATTATCAGTTTCTCAATAATATTTCAAATCGGGGGGGTGTGAATACGTTCCTGTCCCCTAAGGGTGCACGACAGAACATAATTGAGAACCACCGCTCTAAGGCAATGTTGGTTTGCCATTGCTGAGAGCTTGTTTAAAGATTGTCTTATTGCTTTAACTAGTTTTTGTAAGTGTATTGTTTGACTGTACAGTACAGTGAAAGTTTGATGATGGTTGGTCCAGTTTGTCTCTGGACCAAATTAATTTAGTCATTTATCATCAGAAAAACGTTATGATTCAAAATCCAAACAAATTGGAGGATTGCTATTGTCACAGAATAGACTGCGTTCTGGGTTCTATTGTTGTAATACAATGGCACTACTGTGAAAGTGCAAATGGACAATAGTGACAATACTGATTTTTACATCCTACAACATGACGTCAGACGACAGTGATCACACTTACAGTCCGCCACAGACTTCAGTGTATTGACCACCAAATCCCCAAGTGATGTCTTAATCAATACAGCTGAGTAAGTACCGCAGTGACGGTGGTGTGTATCTGACACTAAATTGGGATTAGGCCTGAATAGGGCAGTTTTAACATGTCCTGCTGATTAGGACCCAGTGCATCTGACCGCTAATTAACTCTGAAGTGTGGCTGGCCGCACAGGCAGGACAGTGATGGTAAGAGAAGGGGACATGGGGGACAACCAGTCCAAACCCTCTACCACCGTCTCCCTCTCTTGTCCACTCACCACCACCCCCACAAAAGGGTCTGGGGCTTTGATTGGGTCTGCTGCATTGTGGAGAGGCGAGCTGAAAAAGAGTCCAATTTCCCTTTGGCTGTGCCACTACCCCCTGTGGGGTGGAGTCAATGTACCCTTTCTGTGCCTTCGTATGACCAGCTGGCTACGGAGGGCCAAATAAACACTCCAGATCCTGTGGCAGCTATGATTCCCATCTGAAACACAGTCTTTGTCTCATGTGGATTGGCCTCTAATTGGTGTGCCAGAGACAAATTCGACTATGATTGTTATTTGCACTGATGAGGTTTTAATGTAGACAAAACACACAAGTAATTCAAATTACAATGTTGGCTTGTAAGACATAGGAAGGACACACACACCCCACACACACTTATGCCCAAGAATCCTCATTTTGGAAATGAATGAAATAACTCCATAAAACACTACATAGAGTGTGTGCTGATCATGGGACTAAAGAAATGTGTCACATTGGGTGTTTCTAACAACTTTTATAGACTTAATTCCTGTATCAAATGCTGAATTTGATACAGTGTGAAGTGTCAGAATTTACAAAGCGGTATTACAATCACACTAAAAAGAAAATTCAGTATAATAACCAATAGGGAAAAGTTTTTTTTATAACTCAATTTTGTTATTTTTTAATTTTATGAGGATAAAATGTAACTATTGCAAGGAAATGGTAATTATTTTACAAGAATAAACAGTGTAATATTTTCCACAAAAAAATGTAATTTTACAATAAAAAGTTGTATTTGTATGATAATACATCTTAATATTCTGACAAAAACGTATAATTTCCTGAGAATAAAGTCATAATTTTGCAAGAATAAATAATAATCATAATCAAGTCCTGTGCGATTGTGGCATTCTGAATACAATCACATACAGTATTGCAGAAATCTCCAATATGACAATTCACACTTCACTCTTTTTTTCTCACAATAATATAGATTTTTGAGGGATAAAATGTTCTAAACTTTATTAAAATAATACTAGCCACGTGGGACACCCATTTTCCAACGTTTATGAAGCCGTGACCCACTATCGTCAATAAATGATTTATTTTTAAAAAATCCACCATGTCATCTTTTTTAACATGAACACTACATGTCCACAGATGATTTTAGAGGAATTGATCGAGGCATTTTATTAAGGAAACGAGGTTGAAAATGATAATTGCATGCATACAAAATAAAAACAAAATAACACCACAAAATCAGATATCACTTATGACTGTCCTATAACTACACTACCGGTCAAAAGTTTAACAACACTCTGATGTCGCTGCAGGTAAAGCCTACATTATTGAGTGTTATGATGGTCTGTCTCTCTGCCGTTGTTAATTACATTTGTTCCTGACATTTTGTAGTGTGTGTTTTGAACATACACCTTTTTATGCAGACAAAGGAGGTAGTAAGTACTCCAGAACTTGGAATAACGGTAGGAATTCGTTGCACCAACTGCCAAGGCTTCATTCCTCTCCATTCCTGCCGAACAAATTGTTAATTTGTTGACCCATTTTGACCCATTTTGTGTTACCCGAAACAGGCCTTTTTGTAAAATTCTGAATATAACTTTATTTTTCGGTTTGGGGTAACCTTCCCTTTTTTAACCTCTGGTACTTCACCGCTTACCTTTGTACCATTTCAACCTTCAACCGTTCGACTTCAGCGACTTGAATTTTAAGAAGTACCTAAAAAATTGGTGTGTTTTAAAATTTTTGACCAGTAGAGTATGAGTATCCTATATACTGTACCAAGATAAAATATTTCTCAATTGTACCTCAAAATAAAATAAAAATCAGAAATTGGTTGTATAATATGAATTGAAATGCAACATTTGACTATCTACCACTACTACTATCTACGGACCACACAGAATGGATCTGCAACCCTCTTTTTTGCAGAAAAGATATAATTTTAGTCAAAGCTGCAAGCGGATTCAAGTCTGAAGCAGTACACTGAAGTCCCGTCTTCTTCGAATCGTTTATATAGAAAAGCAGATTTCAATGGGAGCTTCCCCTGACCGGGGGACCCCTGACTGCAACTTCTCAAGAGGAAGAGAGGAAGGAGTAAAGAAACGCGGGATTTGCTCGTAATCCTGTTTGTGTTCAGGGTCACATGCTTTGCAGAGTTGAGCTCACAAGCTACAGTCTGGAAGTTTATTCGAGGGAAACAGTCTAATTGTAATTCCTTGTGAAGAGCAGTCAGTGTCTCCCGCTCAGTGCTGGAGTGGAGACAGGTTGCTGCAAGATGATAATTGAAAAGAAAGTGGGTGGTCCTCTTTGGCCCGCTGGCCCTCTGAGACAGTTCGATGGAGACTTCAGTTTGTTTTGAATGAGGCAAATGTTGTATTTGAAGAAATGATTACGTTCTCGTGGGCTTCATTTGACATTTGATTGCTCCCTCTCTGTTGTCTTTACGTTTGATTTGCCTGTGTTTGTGTGCGACTCTCATTGACTTGTGAGAATATTTTTGATCATCACCCCCCACCCCCGTCCTTGCAGCGTCACAAACACAAGTGAACCACCTGCGCAAGGATAAGTTTTATTCTCAGTCAAAACACACTGATTGTACCCAATGCTTACCTCCAGCTTTCCAGACTCGGCCCTATTAACAAGTAATCTGCAGACTTGCAGCTGCCCATTACCGTGGCAACGGCAAGCGTGGAAAAAGACCTGCACCCCGGTTCAAAAGTGAAAAAAAAAAAAGTTTATTGAAGGACAGCACTGAAGTCTTTTGTCCTGTTAATGTTCATATTTTGGGGGATGAAAACAAATGCTTTAGTCTGAGGTAATCTGAGTGCGCACCTGAAAGTCTTTTTGTTGTATTGTGTCGGACAGATTGACACACATTCCAAGGATGGAGTGTAATTATATCATGTGCGTCTCTACCAGTGTAACAGACAGGAAGAGGAGTTCTTGAATGGATTGCAAATCTCTCACAGAAACACTTGTCCTTCGAGCAAAAAAAGTGATAGTCGCAGTCAATAGCCCCTTTTTATGTAAGTTTGAAACTCGGCGGTGCAGCTCTAGATGTGCTTTCAGATGCAAAATGCTTTAAATTGCTTTAAATGAGTTTAACTTGAAACAGCTTGAGTTCGAAGCTGTTGAGGCTCTGAAGACGTTTATTGTACCAAGACTTACATTAGTGTTAGTTATATTTGTTTTCCGTGCTTTTGCTTCTTTGAAGTGGGATTAATAATATTTCCGTGGACAGAAGGAAGTAACAAACATGTTACAATGGAAATATTTGAATAGGCTAACAACAGCAAGGAGTGTTTCTATGGTGTTTTTAATTGTATAGAATTTTTACTAGAATTATTTTTAATTTAGTTGCAATCTAATGCAAAGATGTAATGTACTCTAAATCCGTGTACCCTGAAATTTAGTATAGAGGCTAGGGCTAAGCGGCTAATATGCAGGAATCCAGGAAATGATGCGTGCGTGTAGGAACAATGCAACAAAGTTTCTACACAGGCATGACTCAAAATTCCCACACTTTCTCTACCTCAACATGAAAGGAACCATGGGTCCATCAATAAACAGCCGCATATTCCGTTTTAACATGCTATTCTAATGTATTGTGTTTACATATTGCCGCTTTCATTCATTCACCCTCTTCTACCATTCAGTGTGAACACGCGTGCTTCCCAGCAGGGGCTGCCTTTGCACACCCCTAATAGATTTTTTAGGATCGGCTGAACTAATTTTCTTAAAGAAGAGTTTGTGCGACTTAATGAGGCAGAACTAATGGAGGTCCCACAATCGTCCACGCCATGCTGGAAGCGCCACGGCAGGACAGAGCGGCCATTGATTCTTGCTTTAAACCACTCGAGTTCCTAATCAGCTTCTTTGGTTGTGCGTTTGAGGCCTGACAAACCCATTGTTGGCCTGTGTCACTGGAGGTCACTGGTTATTAGTGGCAACTGAAAACAGTTTCTTTAAATACTTATGGCCAAGTGAAAAACATGCATATGGGGATGTGGAGGGGGATTACTGGCATCACAGCCGGTCGGGAGAGAATGTGACATGGTTTTCTAATAAGGGATGCTCCATCCCCCTCCCACACACCCGTGCACACACACACACACACATGCACACAAAAGCATGCACACACTCTTAGCCTAGTCCCTTCTACTACAGACAGCCATGTGCACCTTCAGAAACCCTGGCAATAAGTGCAGAGTTTTGTTTAAAGCATATTATTGTTGTTATTATTATTATTATTAACATTATAACAGTGTTGTTTTGCGTATTTACTTTCATACAACCAAATGAATAGCCCACAGTGACCTTGGGACATTTTCCCCGCATCATTATAATGTACAATCTATTATTTTTTCAATTTGTCAGACAATTTCTTTATCTAAATGAAGATATTGTCTCATTGGTTGGTAAAGACACAGAGACATCATCTTATCTAAAATAGTTTTTGGAATCTTTTTGAATATTTGTGGTTACTTTACTTGCAGAGTCTCTCCGAATCTGTTGCGTCCTCTCACGACTAAACCGCATATATATAGGCTGGGAAATGGTACTGAAGTAGTGCCGGTATTTTTTAAATTGCCATTTATGCAACTATATATTGAGTGTCCCAACAAGCCGGTATTTTTATTTATGATGCAATTTTTTTCTTTTTGCTTTGGACTGCAACCTAAATCTAACGGCAGGCATAGCCAAGGACAGCTATTTTAGGGGCTTTGTGACCATAGCTGAAGAGAACACCCTGGGACAAATCACAAAAACTGGGTGATGTTATATATATTGTACATATATTTGAAGTTAATAATGGTCCATGTTTACAAATTTGATATGCGTTTACATTAAATTTGAAGATTACATTGAATTTGATTTAATATTTTCATATTTTTCTTCACAATAATATAGATTTGTTTCAGAGATAAATATATGTTAAACTTTATTAAAGTAATACTAGCAATCAGGGACCCCCATTTTTCAATGGTTATAAAGGCACGACCCACTATTAAGTCAAACTGAACACATGTACTGTGTTTGTTTTTTAAGAGCCCCTATGTCATCTTTTTTAAACATGAATACACATAAGTACACACCCACACGTGCATTTTAGAGGAATCAAGGCTTATTCTTAAGGAAATGAGGAGCAAAATGATAATTGCATGCATACAAAACCAAAACTAAATAACACCACAAAATTAGATATTTAACTTATGACTATATTATGACTACACTGCCGATCAAACGTTTTAGAAGACAACAGTGAAGGAAAAAACTACATTATTAAGTGTTATGATAGTCTGTCTCTCTTACATTATTAATGGACTTTTTTCTTGCCATTTTGTGGCGGAAAAAAATCAGTTCTGGGTAACCTTACCTTTTTTTTTTTACTTGGCACTTTACCACATACCTTTGTAGCATTTCAACTTATTCGACCTGAATTTCAATAAATAACTGGAAAAACTGTAAAACTTTTGACTGTTATTGTAAAAGCATAGTCAAAGTATTCAAATTGTGTATGTGAGTAAGACTTTATTATTTCGTTATTTTTTTTAATGATCTGTGTGAAGCTGGTGATTCACGCAAACATACAGTGATGGCAGGGAAATAATCTGGCAACTTTGTTCACTGCATTTTTCTCAAAAACACCTCATTCAGTACTGCAAGCAAAGTTTTCCAACTGACATATACAGTACTACCTAAAAAATTGGAATATCAAGTAATTTTTTTTTTATTTTGGCAATTTAACATAAAAGATGAAACCAACAGATTTGACTGAGCCATTACACGCAAATTGCATATTTCCAACAGTTCCTTGTTATAACTTTGCGGATTAAGATTTTCATCTTATAAAAGCCCCAAACCCACAAACTCAAAAACTTTGATTTTTTTTTTAACTGCAAGACCTGATCAGCAAAATCCAAAGAAAAAAACCTTGAAATATATTGATTTGCATATTATTCGGTTATATAATGTGTCAAATTCACCTTTTAAGTTGAATTGCAGAAATTCAACAACCTTTTCAAGATATTCAAATTTTCTGAGTAGTACTGTATATGTGTATATCTCATATACATACTGTATATAGTTGTGCCGGTATATAAAACACAGGTAATGACCAATGACACACAAGCTGTCTACAGCTTTGTCTTGTTAAATGTGCATTACAAAAGAAGACATACTTGAGATGCAAACTAAGGAAAAGCTTACAAAAAAACCTGTTCAGAGTAAGGGCAGTGACCAACCAGACGTTTTCAACTCTGTATTGCCAATTGCACCGCATATGTTATAAAACAAGTTTACCAACTAACTTTAATTATCAAATAAACCGAAATAGAAGTGAGCTGGGGAAAATTGAGAACTGATTCGAGCAACGTGAGTTGGAGACAAGCCGAGCAAACAAAGTCCGTCACTGTTTGTTTGAAATAGTGACGCACGGCTTCCCTTGCTGCAGCGAGTCTGTCTAGGGAGGGGCGGTCGCTGTGTGTGACTGGCCAATCACAGAGCATGAAAAGTGAACACGTAGGTAGTTACCCAATGAGGAGTTCCCTTCGACAAGAGCACAAATAATGACGAGTTATACTTGCTCGTACTCTGCAAAAATGCATCATCCCTTACGGATGCCCGTCTAAAACGACCTGCTCTTTGCCATTGTGTCGTTCAGATGTTTGTCCGGGTGCACAGCCACTCCTCCTGCACGTTGTTATTCCCGTTGATGCAACTGTTTCCATTACCTCCGAGTTTAAGCAAGTTTCTGAGATTGCGATTACTTTGAAGGGCTCCTTGAATGGATTCAAATACAACATTTTCTGATGTTGTAATTTGCGTTTATGCTTCGGTTGTTTGTGTGAATAATACACGACATATTGCCGACATTAAAGTTATTATTGTGTTTTTCCTCTGTGTAGTAACAGCAGTCATTTTTGATATAAGAAAAAAAGTTGGTGTCCTGGTCTAATGTCTGTTTCCAATTCAAGTTGTTTGTGGGCCGGTGTGCAAAATGTGTCCAGCTGTAGATCTTCTTGTCCTCCAAGCTGTAGTGTTGTCTTTCATCGTAGCTAAATGGGTTCCTGAATCCGGTGCTTCCTGTTGATCAGTCCCTCGTGGCATGCTGATGATGTTGTCATATAAAAATGAATGTAATCCTTTCCTCCGTATTTGTTCTTGTTTTTGAATTTTCCTTTTCCATTATGTTGTGTTCACATGATCTTTAGTCTTAGACTTCAAGGACTGTAGCCTCTGGTCCTCTATTTAAGGCATTTCAAGTGCTTTGGATCTTTCCCTGCTTCCTTAACTCTTGTCTTCTTGGCAATTTCAGCGTTGTTTTTTCAGATGCTTATTCATGTAGACCTTTGGTCCTTTCAACTCCATGCCCTGGTTTAGCAATGTGGTTTCGAATTTCCTGCTCGTGAACTTGAGGATGATGACGAGTGTGGTGCCGTTTCTGCCAGACAGTGACATGCAAGTATGGTGTTGATGTCGACATCCGCTTCCTTTGAATGCAGAGAAGTAGCAACAAATGTTGTGTGAAGTATGGAACTTGCCCTGGCATAGGACCTGGGTTTAATCTGCCCTGTCACGATCACGGCGTTCGTGTATTCCGATCCATGACATCAATTGTTTTTCAGTTGCTCAATTATTTTGTCTTTTGCTTCATTATTTTGTTTGAGAGCAGCACTCAAGGCAGCATTACTATCTTGTAATACCTTGCTCTCCACCCTCATGTTTTTTAGTTCCTCTCTCAGATATTGAACCGCCTGTTGTTCCATTTTCAGGTTAATTTTCTGTTCACTACTTTCCAGGATTTGCTGTTGCAATCTCCCCCCCCCCAGAGTTTTCTTTTGCAGTGTTTTCACCATTTTATCGGCATCGCTGACGCATTTATCATTATTCCCTTTTGTAGTAAATTCGCATGCAAGGACAGATGGTGCTTCAAGCCGTGCAGGTGCTTCCCACCCGGCCGCGGCGGCAGGGTCGGCATGTATGCAGCCCCATCCTTCATCCTTGGTAATTCCACTTTAAGCGGCTCTTCTGGTGGTAGCGTTCTCAGTGGTAGCCTTTCCCGGGTACATCGACCCGAGCTGCTCAAGCTTGTTGTTACTGCTGTTGCTAAGCAACGCTGTGTGGCGGTTAGCCTATTAGCTTGCCTTACAGTGGCTCAGAAACCTGAACTGAAAACCCAATACGGATATCTACAGATATTACATTACATTTTTATGCCAATATTGGTCCAATAATATCGGTGGGCCAATATTACTGGACTTAGATATACTATAGATATAGAGATGCTATAGATATTATAGTATATATACAGTCTATGTGTTGTATATATACAGTAGTGTTCAAAATAATGGCAGTCCAATGTCACTAATCACTGTTAGTATATTTTTTTTGCTGCATGGCAAATAAGTTACCAGTAAGTGCAGTAGATTCTCAGAAAACAAACAAGACCCAGCATTCATTATATGCACGCTCTTAAGGCTGTGCAATTGGTCAATTAGTTGGGGGGCGTGTTCTAAAAAATAGCAGTGTTTGCCAGTGACTTTACAAACTCAATACTATTTTGTACTAACTTTTTAGTTTTTAGGATTTGGCGATCCTGTGAATCACTAAACTAATATTTACGTTTATGACCACAGTTTTTTTTATAACTGCTTCTCATCTGTCTGGCATGGAGTCAACCAATTTGTGGCACCTTTCAGTTCTGTTATTCTCCTCCAAGATTCTTTGACAACAATCCACAATTCATTAACATTTCTTGGTTTTGCTTCAGAAACTGATTTTTTTTTTATTGAAATCCGGGGATTGGGCTGGCCACTTATAATTCATTTTGTTTGTTTGGAACCAAGATTTTGCTCATTTACCGGTGAGTTTGGAGTCATTTTCTTGTTGAAACACCCTTTTCAGGAGCATGTCCTCTTTGGCATAAAGCAACAAGACCTCTTCAAGTATTTTGACATATGCAAACGGATCCATGGTCCCTGCTCTGCGATAGGGATATGCAACATACCATTGTAGGAGAAACATGCCCATAGCCTGAAGCTTGCACCACCGTCCTTCACCGTCTTCACTGTGTACTGTGGCTTGAATTCAGAGTTTGGGGGTCGTCTCACAAACTGTTGGCCCTCGGACCCAAAAATAACAATTTTACTCTCATCGGTCCACAAAATGTTCCTCCATTTCTCTGTAGACCAGCTGATGTGTTTTTGGCAAATTGTAACCTCTTCTGCACATGCCTTTTTTTAAAGAAGGACTTTGCGGGGTAGTCTGATAAATAGATTAGCTTCACACATCTTCTAATTGTCATAGTACTTACTACAGTACTCGCGTTATATTTACATATTAGACTTACATTACGTTAAATGTTTAATCTATCAAGTGCTAAAATAAATCTAAATTATTGTCTAAATGTATAATAAATGTTAAATGTCTACGTTTTAACTGCAACTACTACATATAAATATACATATAATATTAGATATTACATATTATATATATATGTACACAGTATACTGTATATTATAATATATGTATTAGGGCTGTAACTCCACTACATCAAATTGCCATTCCAGACAACATATATTGACCGAACATCGTTTAAAAGGTAATCAATCGATTGACTCTATACTAGGAAATAAAGCATTGGATTTAAGCACGGCAAGCTCTACGCAGGTTTATGTTTTTTTTTAACACTTTCAATGATAAAGATGTTGCTTGTGTAACGGGTTGATTTGTCGACGTCGATTAGTCATGCCTGTTGACTGGGGCGCATGGATGACATGTCATGTAAAGCTGAGCGTGTGCATTCTGGTAGGAGAGTCCATGTGGGCGTCCTTGAAAATGTAATTTTTTCATAGGATATCAGGTGCATTTTCATTCATATCCGCGTTTGTTAGGTAGATTGCTTCTTTTCTTCAGTTTTGTATTGTTTTTATACTAGGTGTTGGACCACATCAAAAGTTAACTGTAAACCTTTCAAACTCATGCATTGCAGCTTCAGGACAAGATAAAAACTTTTGTAGCGACCTTAAAGTTATGATGATGTGCGCGCTCTGGTTGTCTGACTGTTTAGAGTTGTCGTGAAGGCACCAGGAACGGGTGCCTGGGGCGTGTTGTGTAGGAGTCAGTCGAGGGAGCCACTGTTGTCGTGCTGGCGTGTGTGCTCGTGAGTGCCGTGGTTATGGCGACAGTAGCCATTATTTCTTGCAATACAAAGCGTGTTGATCAAACACCTCCTCCTGGCTTTACAGTGATTTTCATTCATTTTAATATCTATCTACAGTTCAAATTTCATTGAAATCTGACAGTCAAAAATATAATATTAAAAGTAATATTTTTGATATTAATTTTGCCCCAGAATTACGACCTGAGCATTCCCTGGACGTCTGTTAGCGGCATCAGACATGCACACTGCAGTTTAGCGCCTGTCCAAAAACTGAGCACTTTATTCTGTTCATATGATTTATTACCCATCTGAATCTTGTACAAAACATTTTATAATTTGATTTATATTGTTGTTTTCCATTAGGTATACTTTCAATTCCTTTTTTGTCTTTTTGTCACTCGATGTTTTAAAGCAGCCTGGCACTATTTTATCCTGCAAATTTCCATGAAATGGGTGCCCTATTTGTTGTGAAAGTTTACGCTTGTCCAAATAACAAATATTAAAAAAGTATTACATTTGACAAAATAAATTGTGCCTGTATAAAAAATAGCAGTTAAACATGCACAGTTACACCACACATTCACTCCACGCTTTTCACTCAGAACATTTTCTTGCTACTTTGGCTTTGCAGCATGTTTTATACAACAACCCTTCCTGTGTACACCTGTACTTGTTTTACCCCAGGCTCTTATTTTTTAATGTGTTGCACAAGGAAGTGACGTATGTTAAGGGCGCTAAAAAGGAAGAAGCTGAGCTTCACTGGTATGTTCATGGCTGAAGTCTGCCTGGCATAATTAATAAAACATCTCCTAAGGCTTCATGCTGATGTCACGCTTGACCCCCGCGCCCGACGTGAACACCCAGTTTCGCCTCTTGTTCTTCTGTTTGCACATACTCCGACAGCCGGTCGTTACGTTGGCTTGGTGAGTGGATGTTTGCACCGCCGTAGTAGGGGTTAGCAAGCCGAATTTAGCTTTCCTAACTCCGCTGGAGCATTAGCGAGACGCTAACTTGCAGAAAACCAGCGGCAAAACGCGCTGTTTAGTAAATAGCGCAAACAGGATCTTATCGTTGTTCGTCATTGTGTTACATGTTGTTCCCTGTTGTACTGAGTTGCGCTGCAAAATGAAACGGAATAAATTGTCGCGTGTTGAATTCATTTACAGTTCAGGCTGAGTTGCAGTTTGTGTGCAGCATGGATTTGGCGCGCGCTGAAAACGCAAGAGCAATGGGCAGTTGCACTGGAGGGAACCTCGGTCAGGAGGTGCAATAAACCTGCAGGCAATACACACGTCTTGTCCTTTCAAGCTCTCTCAGCCTAATTATTTGCTTCACGTGAATAGTTAACAGCGACTCCACCGACTGATGCGGCAGCATTTCTTTCTGTTCAAGGTGATTATGAAAACATCATGTTGCCTGAAAATAAATTATCAGAGGAAAGGTGACTCCAATGTTGAAAACCCCGTGTGAGTCAAGAACACATATTTAAAAAAAGAAAAAGATGCAGAGGGATGCAGTCAGTAAGTATGTAAATGTAAGTATGTAAAGTATAGAGCCAATAATGTTAAGCCCTTGCCAATTAGCGCCGGCTAGGTTGCTAGGTCACCATGGTCAATTGAGGAACACATCAATAGGACTTGAAAAGGTTCCTCTGTGATCAGACCTTCTGACATATTAAGTAGAATAAAAGGGAGGAAGGGAGTTGGGAGGGGGGGGCTTGAGCGGGGCTGCAGAAACTACGTCCACATTATAGGGCCACCTGCAATTACCTGACAAGAATAGACTGAAAAATCCTTTGCACTCGTGAAAAGGGACTATCTTGTCAGAGTCTATAATAACCCAAATGTGGCGTTTAAGGAAGAGTAATGAAGTCCTTCCAGCCTTTACGGAGATATCTGCTTTGTATAATAGAGGCAATTTTATGAAACATATCATTCCGTTGTGAGGAACTGATTTACATGCTGTTGCATGTGTGTGTGTGTGTGTGTGTGTGTGTGTGTGGAAGAGGCACAACATTTCCAAAACTTTCTAGACTGCGATGATGATTCCAGCAGCAATTACAGTAGCGGGACACACTCATATTTCCTTACAAAAAGAGGTCCACCCCACAATAATGTGAAAGAAGCCACAAACACAATAGGCGGTGATTACCAAGCATAGCCTATTAGTGGGCCATAACTATGGCTATTGAAAGGAGAAAAGAATGGCTTCACCTCCACTTTCATTTCATGTGGTCCACCATCAAAAGCTTTGTTGACAGCTCATTCATGCCCTCAATCTTGGGAGGAAAAATCTATCAGAAACATCTGGCAGCATCAAAGTGCATCCAAGAATGCATTTCTGCCTTTTTTTATGCTCTTATCCAACTCCCTTTCGTTGGAACTTGTTGCGCCCAATTCCAAATGTCAGGTGGATATTGGCTCTGATCGCCCTTGGGGTGTTGGGATGATAGCGCATATACATACAGCTGCCAGGTATGTGAAGGGCCTGGAAATAGAGGCTCTTCAAGGTCTCCATTGAGACACGCTGATAGCCATCATCATCATTCCAGGGTGTCATCACCGAAGGGCTCCACAAGTCATTTTGAAACATGTTTAAATGACCACAGGAAATGAAACCTTACACGCTATCATCAGCTGCTGCTTTTGGAGGACAGACATGGACGGAGTGATGAGCTTAAACACCTTGGAGTTGGTTTGCACAAATCATTTATCTTTTAAAGAGAGTGAGTGCAATGGTACTTGTGTGGATGTGAATGTGCGTGTGTGTGTGTGTGTGTGTGTGTGTGTGTGTGTGTGTGTGTGTGCAGTCAATCTGAGCAATATTTGGCTGTAGTGGTTGTTTTCGGTGTGAGAAGTGATCAAATATGCAGCAACATTTGAATACATTACGGTGCAAAAATGCTTTGCTTTTAGGTCAGACGAACAAATCAATTAAAGACTAAGAAAGTTTTTGAGTTTCCAGAGTTTTTTTTTTTTGCTGAGGATGTGAACCAGTAGTTTACAAAAGTGGACTTTTGGACGTTTTTTTTATTTTTCTTATTTTATGGGTGACTTCATTTAACGTTTTATTATCTGCAATATAAAGAATTGTATGAAAGTGTAGCATAGACGGTCATAATTGTGGAGGCTGTTGCAATGATCAAAATGACTACAAAATTCAGAAGAAAAAAAAGCCTCCAAATATTTCACTGTGCAATGAAACTATAATATACTTTTGAAATGGAACTTTGGGAATGTATGGACTTTTCAAAAATATTGTTATTTCTTGAGACACATTGTAACGGCTTGTGTAAAACAATAACATACGCGGCCATATTTGCTAGACTCATCACAATTCATTTCACATTTAGATGGGGCATTTGACCAAATATCTTTTTCATAATTGGAGTTTGATATTTTGTCATTATCCATGCACAAATACACACAATTACAGTATGATGATACTATGAAATATGTACAATGTGACGTTATTATTATTATTTATAACTATTTATCCAATATAACCAGTGGCTGTAAAGACGCATGGGAGACTGCGTCCAATCAGATAAGGGCAACAGAAGGCCTTAAAAAGCCAAACCATCACCTCCGTGATTTTCTGGAAGTGAACTACACGCACACCCTGCAGATAGTGCTTTCCCTAGTTCTTGATGATTTTTTTTGTCATTGTATTGCAGACATCCAGCATAAAAGGCAGCCCTCCAAAATGTCACCTGAACAATACCGGCTCCCTCATCGACCTTGCTTTCCAGGTCTCAATCACAACATCATGAAAATGCACTCCAAAAGCAATTTGAAGAAGAAAAAAAAAAAAAAAACAAGAAACAAAACTCCCTCCCAAGTAGCTCTCACACTTGAAGTTATTTATTCTTATTGTTCACTTGGGTTCCAAACATATACAGCAGCTCCACTCCCTCGGCCTGAACTCCCAAAAGGAGTGAGGAGTTTTGTACAATGAAACGCGTTGTGGTGTTAGCCCATATACAAGACCCTAATTGATTGCATTTCTAATTGAACACATTAGTTTACAATATGACACAATTCCAAGCTGGTATTCCCCGCCCGCCCCCCAAATAAACTAGCATTAAAACATCATGAGGAAGGTCCAAAAAAAAAGACAAAAGGGGTCCAAAGCGTCTTGAAAGGTCAAGCATGTGTGTAATGTTCAAAAATAGACTCCCTCCTTTAGAGATGTCAAGAAAATGTGCGCTGATCCGCTGGTACTTCTCGTCAGTGCGTCCCCAGGGGGCTCATTTTTATTTTACTTGATTTATACGTGTGTGTGTGTGTGTGCGTGTGCGTGTGTGTGCGTGTGTGTATGATGGGCTCATCATCCGCAGGTCGATAGAAAAGTGGCTGCTTGGGTCCTACCACGTTCTGCCGTAGAGGAGGTTCGAGCTGACCATGTTACTGGTGTAATCTACAGCAGAACTGTCTATCTGGGCCATGCTGAGCTGGCTGTGCAGGGAAGGGGGGCTGGGCGACATCTCCTCCAGGTCCAAAGCGTTCACCTGCTGCGGGTTCTGGTGCTGGCCGAGCACCACTCCGGCGCCGTTCTGCTGCTGGCTCTGCTGCTGTTGCACAGCTTGCTGGTTCGGCGTCGGCGTGTTGGAGCCGTTCTGGCACGGTTTACCGTCCTTGACCAGAACTGGTACCGCTACACGCCTCGGGGACTGGGCCTGCTGTTGGCACATGGTTCCGTCCTGTTGCTGTTGTTGGGTCTGCTGCTGCTGCTGCTGCTGCTGCTGCAGCTGCTGCGCCGCCTTGTCCTTTGCTTGGCGCTTCATCTTGTATCGGTGGTTCTGGAACCAAATCTTCACCTGGGTCGGCGTCAGGTGAATCATGCTGGCCAGGTGCTCCCTTTCCGGCGCCGACAGGTACTTCTGCTGCTTGAACCTCCTCTCCAGCTCGTAGACTTGAGCCTGCGAGAAGAGGACGCGCCGCTTCCTTCTGGGTGCAGCGTGCAGCACCGGCATGGACTTGGAGGCGTCCGCCATCCCGGTGAGACCCCCCATGCCCGCCATGTTCATACCTGTGGAAGGTCCCATGAATCTAGAAACTTAAACATATACATACATACAGCACATGTGCGTTCAATCAACACGACAGCACCACAGTGTACTGTTCTGTCTACCTGGGCTGGCTCGTCCCACTATCCAGCCCAAAACTCAGTCTGCACATTTCTCAGTCTAAAACATTTCTAAACACACTTCAGTGGCATTAGGAAATAATGCTGTAGTTCAAATCCTTCTATTTATAAAATGTAATTCAAATCTTTCTATTTATAAAGCAAAGACTGGGGAACAAATGATCTCCAACTCCCACTGAAGCAATCCTCAATGTTGCTGTTTTGTTCTGCAAAATGAGGTTTTAACTATATTAGCATTATTATTTTTTTATCTATTTATAATTATAGTCTATCATTTTAACACCTTAAATATGAAATATATGAGCAAATGGGGACAAAATTAGTCATAATATAAAAAAAAGTACAACAATAAAAGTGACCATAATAATAATAATAATATAAATAAAATAGTGGATTTGCTATTATTTGTGTTTGATATAAAAAATAAGGGACAATAGTAATAATAACATAATAATAAACGTGCGAGCATTTGTATTTAATTTAAAGACTAAAAAGTACATTTGCTATCATTTGCCTTTCATTTCGATAAAAGTTCAGTTATATTTAAAGTAGAATAAACATTTAAATGTATGCTTCAAATACAGCATTTTATATCCGTCGATATTTTATCAGCTCTCTATAATATTGCCAATATTAATATAATCCAAAATATTTTCTGATAGGTATAAAAATGTGCAACAGTGTAGCCCCCAAAATATGACTACTACTACTAAAAACTAATAATCATAATAATAATAATAATAATAATAATGTGTTTGGTTCAATAATAACACATAAGAAATTGCATGCATATATCACGTATACATAATACAAGTCACATTTGAACTACGAATCTTCATAATTCATACAGTTTTGTGTTTTTTGTTTTAATTCTTGTAATAAATGCGCATTCGTATTTTCGAGCCTTGCAGACGAAAAAAAGGGAGGGAAAAAAAAAACAAAAGAAAAAAAAGAAGATGTGTGGATCCCAGAGCAGCACTTACTGGTGGAGTATCTTGGGTCCGGGTTGGTGCTGTACCAGCCTGTTGCTGCAGCGCTATTCCTCATGCTCTCCTGGTAGGACGGCAGCTCTCCCATATTGCCAATGCTCCCATTGCAGTATCCCCCCATGGCGCTGTGGGAGAACTGGGACACGGAGTGCGGCATGTGGTAGGTGGTGGCCACGCCGGTGTTGTGGCCCATGGAGTGCTGCTGCATGCCGGTTTGAGACACCTGAGGCTGACGGTAGGCTCCCAGTGGAGAGGTTAGGTTCCCTGCGCCGTCCATGGCTCCAAACTTCTTGTAGGTCTCCTCGATTGGGCTCAAAATATCTGTCACTGAAAAAGGCGTTGTATGCTTTGGGCTCAACGACATGATTCAGAAAGCAGGTCGATTTTTTGTGTTGGAGCAGATCAGGCGTGTTGTTGTGTCGGCTCTCTCCTTGTTGGATGTCTACGTAAGAGAGGCTTGGAGTGCGCCTGAGATCCTATTGATCGCCTTGGAGAAGGAGGCGAGCCCAGGGCGCTCTTAGCCCGGGTTTATTGGAGCCAGGAGCCAGGTTTATGACAAACACAGTGGGGGGGCGGAGCAACGAGCCGCGAGCCGCAAACAATAGTCATTGACATTTTACTCACATAATTCATGCACGCAAACTTTCATTTACATCGACAAGTATGCGCCATTTGCCTTTTATTTCGCCTTTGGCGCAGCATGCATTTTGCCTTCCTTGCACTTTTCTCCCTGACCAACTTTGAGAGCACTTCGGAGCAAACACAAGGACTAGCGAGATCATCAAAGTGGTGCATGAAGTAGTATGCCCGCTCGTTTACACTTCCCACGGTGCATTTTCTGGCCCACCAGAACCCAAACGAGAACAGCACCTATAGCACACATACCGTCCCAGCATGGTGCGCATCCGCACCCAGCCGGTGCAGGAGCTGCTGCTTTTCACAAGCAATGCCCAATTTGAACCGATACTGTCAGAGTGCTGCTCGTCTGGGGCGAGTTTGGCACTGGTGCAGAAATACATGCAAGGAGTTTGTGGATGCGCCCCTGGAGTTGTGACGTGCACACGTCAGTGGACGTTAAAACCTGCAATAGACCTGGAAGACAATGGGAGACAACTTTATCGCCATTGTTGCAAACACACCGTTTTGCAATGTGAATTCAATAAAGTTATCACCGTCATCAGCAATATAAAAATTTCATGAAGTATGAATGTTATTATTATTGTTTTTTGTCATGCAGATAATATTAGGAGCACCTTTTGGTATGATGAGTTATGTCGATTTAATAATACTTTTCATGTGAATTTCCTTTTGTATGGAATATGATTAGACTTTGAGGTGAAAAAGTGAACAGAAGTCAATTTTATTCTTCAATTCGTGTACGGAAATGGAAAAAGCGAAAATAAAAATATTAGTGGCTTCATTAGTCACCGGTCTGTCATTCAAAGCCGCGTCTTATCTAAATATTTGACGCGGCCCTGGCCCGTGGAAGACATTAGGGTGTGCAGGTGTAACTGACAAAATGGCATGTTCCATTACATGTTTGTAAAAAAAAAACAACAAAACTTGTCTTGGGAAGCCACGGCACAATTTTTATGAAACTCCAGTGGGACTTTGAAGACTTAATGCAATCTGGAGACATTATAATCCCCCGACCCTCAAGTCTGGGCACACATGACACTTTGTTGCAGTCTTGACCTGACATTGTAATCTCTCAGCAAACTGACTGGCGCCAGGGGAGAGAATCAGAGCAAGGGGACACGCACCACAGGAGGGATGGGACGGGGGGGTCAGAGGAGAGAATCTACACCACAAGATGTTAATCCAAAGCAGTTAATGCATTTTATATGCGCGTCTCATCAGCTTCGCTTTCAAATGACATCAGAACATGAGGGGATCAATACAATGCGGGAGGAGCAGATGCTCGGCGTGCGCGCGGGTTGTTTTGGTTTTTTTTTTTTTTTTGAGCATGGAGATTTTAATGTAATTTAGCTTGGCAAGACTGCAGAGGAGCTCGCTCGCCTAATTGAGCAAATGAAGACGTGACATGGTCGGCCATCAATTAAGGCGACGAGTGAAGGACGCGCTGAGCAATCTCCGGCTAGGCTGATTGGAGCGTTTCATGTTTGGAGATACATTTCCTCCTCGGATGTGAAATGAAGTGTTTGGATTACGCGCGCGGGCGCACGCACGCACGCCATACGTCCGTGTGTTCCAAGCACAGAAAGGCAGGGACGTGTAGAGAAGCAAAGCGTGAGTGATGCATGTCAGTCAAAGAAGAGGAAATTATTCCTGCAGGTAAAAACACTGCTCGTAGCTGTTGGGGTAACCCACAGAGGTGCGAGAAGAAAGAACTCTGACATTATGCAAATGAGGCAAACCTCTCAACCTTGTGGATTACTGAGTCAGAGAGCAGGACCCGGATGCTCAGACCCTCCACATTAGGATCCCATCAAAATCTGGAGCCGGTTGGCTGCATGCAACGCGCACCAGAGCAACTGTACACATTCATCTACTTACACTTATATGTTCCCTTTAGGTCACCTTCCTTTCTGTCGCGTCTAGAGTGTGAGGAGACGGCAGGAGGGCGGACGGAACCATCAGAAGGCCCAGTCAAGGTTAGTTGATAATAAATCTGACTAGAGTGTGGTTAAATAGTGGTAGCTGCAAAGCAGACACACGTCCATTTAGATTAGTCCGCACGCCAAATAAGCATTTGGAAGGAAATATTGTGAGAGATTATCCGTCCAAAGTGAAATGTGCGTATTCTCCCTCAATTACGCACGCCGTTGCACGAGCTTTGGTTGCACAGTTAGAGAACTGGTCGGGATTTTTTTTTTAATATTTGGACTTTTACAGCTCTTTAATTGCTGGAAAGATGACATTTAATGTGTTGTTTTGTTTTTTTTGTTGTTTCAACAGCGCACACTTGCCAGTTTATGGAGGCGACGGCGGCGTCCAGCGAATTTCGCCGTGAGCCAAACAACCCCGAGGATAATAATAATTCATGATTTTAGTTTATTTGCGCATAACATGTACCATTCAATGGTGCATCGCACGGATAAACACACTTAGGCGCGTTTTTGCGCACGTCCAATTGAACTACGGCTAGAATGTGCCATTATTTGAGAGGGTGCGTAGGGCCAGTCTAAGTGATATACACACACACAAAAATTATAACAATAAATTCCTGTATTTTCAATCATATAGACACATTCTAGACGTCGACCCCCTCGACAGATGGAGCAAACGCGCCTGAAGTGCCTTCCTGCGTCACTTGAATGTTGGTTCAATACCATGAGAGATGTTAAGAGAAGGCTGAAGGGCCGAGGTCCCGACCTGCCACCCGAATCACAAACCAGTCCAGCAAAAAGGGCCCAAATCCGAGGGGGGTTGGCTCGGTGTCCTTGCACATCTCAAATCTCCAACTTAACTCCTCGCTATTCTTTTTTGCTCCTCAACAATGCCAGTGGAATTCTTTTCTGCCCCACATCTGGTAAGATTTTCTGATTATTCGTTACACTCCCAACTGAAAAGAAATAGTCCGATTTTGTGTTTTACTTTATGAATCCTTTATTATGAATACTTTATGAAGTGATACATCACTTGTGAGTCCAGGAACTTTCGGCTGCTTCCAAACGAGATGTAGATGATTTGAGGAGGCCACAAACATGGTGTCATATTGAATGGAATACAACCGCTCTCTTGAACTACAATTCATCACTTATTTGAATATTTATTTCGCTCAATTTAGCCATCAGCCTGGGAATTTATGGTGGCAAAAAATCACACTTGGGCTTTATTCAAAAGGGGACCCCTTGCCCAGGACGGTTATTCGACTTTCATTACGGAATTAGAAGAAATGATTGGCTTGTCTCTCTTATCCAAGACATTGCAAACCACATGTTGAAGAAATAGCGAGCTTTTGTTCTCCATTTAGATCAAATACTTTCTCTCCTCTTAAATGGCTGAGCAGTGTGGGAGTAAAAAGCAGGCAGGTGCATATCATTCATGCTGGCCTACTTGAAACAGTTCTGTCCCCTGACTAAGTAGGTTAAAGGTCCTTCCAAGTGGAGAAAGTATATGACAGGCCCCTCGAAGACCTTATTCTTCTGCAGGGGATTGCATTCATTCACAATTAATGTGGATGGATGGAAGAAATGATGCCAATGGGGGTGACAACAAACAGAATATGTGGATGCTGATCCCAATCTGGCATCTTTGGGGAGAAATGGAAGCAGGGAAATTCAAAATGCTGTAATGGGATTAGAGGGTGGAAAGAACCGTCAGTGACGGCCACTTCATCCGCTTGATTAAGTTAAGTCAGCTACTGGTGAGTGCTCATAATGAAAACCACAATATGTATATATTTTTTTATTAATGTGTGAAATAGAAACATAATCACAGCACAAAATGGGCATTTTCTAATCTAATGCATTGAAATACTATGTGATTAAAATTAATTTACACATTCAGCCAAATATTTAGTTCAATGAGAATGGATTTATGAGTCATGTTATGAGTTTTTTTAAAATCAAAATTGCATTTAAATTTGAATTAGATCATTTCAGCTTTTTTTCTGTAGTCTTTTTGAAATGTTCAAATTGAGTTTCTCTTATCGTGAAACACCCCCATTTATCTAAAATATGAAAGTATGTTATTTAAAATATGAAATATAGAACAATCTGCAAGTGATAATACCACAAAATGAAGAAAAATATATTTCTTCCACCTGAAATGCATGCAAAGAATCTGCCCTTATGTCTGTATGCCATATGTGTTTTTATATCATCAGTCAGGTAATGGTATCTAGCTAAAAGTTACTGGGCTTTATCTTATCACAATAAAACATTTCCAGCTATTTTTGTGTTAAATAGCTCATGGTTGTGTGCTCTCTTGTTGTCAACATTGGCACCGTACTCCCTTTTTGCACCATTTTAAAATGGGGTTATCAGATCAGTGCAAAATGCCAACTGCACGGCAGGACAAAGCGCATAAGGTACTTGGTTCAGAGCCTGAATACCTGCTTGGTCCACTTGTGTGCTGCATTAATGGTGGCAGCAGTGAGGGCAGGTAAACAAAGCTGTTAGAGTGTGCAATGTGACTCAGCCTTAGCCTACAAAACTTATTCCAAAAAATTGTCGCTTTGTACAGCTGCACAACGGTAGCCCGTGGTTGGAATGTGATCTGTCTATATAGGTGAGGGAAAACATGATGTGAAAGCGGACAATACATCTTGGGTTTTTTAATGGACGAATGTGCTGTTGGTGGCTTCTGTGCGGTTTTGTTCCCAGCAACCCGTTGAATCTAGACTTGACTTGTGTGGTTCAAGAAGAAAACAATGATGAAATGTATTCACCTACAATGCATGCAAATAGTTGCATGCATTGTAGGTGAATACCTTAAGCGTTTCCTTAAGTCCATGTATACGAAGACAGTAATTTCATTGGTCAAGAGGGGTACCTTCTCGCCAAAAGTCTCCAAGCACTTTGAATGTGAGTTTTGGGGACTAAACTTTAAAATGGCTTCGAACGAGACAAGCTGCATATTTTACTTGTGTGTTTGTCCCCTCTTTGGAGTACATTAATGCAGAAAGCCATCCTAATAGCCACAGCCATTATTTCGATTCATTCACACAAACACATCACTAAATTACTTTCACCTGTGAACGTATTGATCCTGACAGATAAAGCACGTAACGCTTCAAATGTCATTTTTGAGCTTTGTCCTCTCTCTGAATGTAGTAGAAGTGATGCAAGGCTTTTTTGAGAGCCCAGCAGCAAAACACAGCAGAGTAAAACAAGGATGGAAGATGGAATCAAATGACATGTTGTGAAATTATGATTTATTTTGTGCATTTTTCATTATAATGTTTAATAAAAGGCTGTTTCCAACACATTTTGAGATAATGTATATTGAAATGATGTACTGACATTGATTTAAAAATAACTGTTACTGTTTAATAAACATATTAAAATGGTATCCATTGACTGCTTTTCGTGGTGTGTTTTTTTGTGAAGTAATTCTTTGTATGAGTATAATTGTGAATATAAAATATTGCCAAGAATAATTTTAGTACACTAAGTTATTTTTCACTTTGACTGAAAAGTAAATGCAAATGCGTGGTTTAAAACATAAGCGAGGTCATTATTCTTTGAACTTGTGAGAAAATGTAGGTAATTGAATAGTCAAACTACAATACATAATACATAGTAAAATAATAGTCAAAATTCAAACAGGTTGCATAAGTGTGGACTATGTTTGTTTGTAGAAAAATCACATTGCCAACCCTTGCCCCGACTTGCTGCTGTGTGTCTAATGGCAGCAAGGTGCACCCTTTGCGCATTTGCAGAGAATGCGCCCTCTTGACCAAAGGGCTCTATGCACTGCGCATGTTCTGCGTGTAGGGAGGGGTGGCCCTGCATGTTTGTTTAGACACACAAAGGTATGGGTTTCTGTTTAAAACTGGAAAAATACACGACGTTAACACTGTTAAGGTTAATATCAACCATTAAGCATTTAATTGAATGACAAAAAAGAAGGTATTTTGACGTTCAACTTTTGAATGTAATTTAGTGCAACGTATATACACTTCCATGTCATAACATGAGGTACAACTAAAGACGTATTTAGACGCCTTATTGACATAATATTACAATAACAAAAAATTAATTAATTAAAAGTCTTTCACTTAAAAAAGAATCATCATCAACGTGTGTTACACATCTGAACATTGTGTTTACCTCACTGATGTAGATTCTGCAGTACCAGTGCTTTTTTCTACTCAGAATTGGTCCATTTTAGTACTGTATTTGAAGAGTGTAGTGGATGGGGGTTTAATCTTATTTAAAAGAAATCTGTGTACAAAAGACTACTTCTCTTAGTGTAGCCACCAAAACCTCTTTACATGTTTCTTGGATTTTCTGCTGCCCAGGATTGTGTTTGTCTCAGTTCCTGCATGTGTTTGACTTCCTCCGTCAAGTCTACCAGAGGCTAATGGCCCCTCTTATTTGTTGGCTTTGTCTTACACTGTTCCAGTGGTTCTTTTCCCTCTATAAGGATGTTAGCTCTGTGTGCATGGCCATCCCTGAGGAGGCTTGATGCCATCTTGTCTATGTCTGATCATTACACTACTTGCTCTCCTTCAAAACAGTGCCCTCTTGCTGCTAGGCCACTTGAAATGCTTCGCTGGCCTCTTCTGTCCAACCATCACGAAAGTGTGTTCAAAACCCATGCAGACTTCTCTTGCGCTCTCTTTCTTTCTCTCCCACCCAGTCGTGTGTGCGGGAGGTAGGAAACAATATCTTTACTCAAACCATGACTGCTGCTCATTGGACAGGAAAATAAACAGAACATCTGTAAAAGTCTCACGAGGAAACAAAGAGAGGTTGAGATGTTTTTTTTTTCTTTTCAACGTCAATGCTTGTGTGGTTACTATTCCTACAAATAACTGAAACCACTTGATGACGCACAGTCGCAAAGGTCAATGAAATATATAACTAGAAATGTATCACAAATTCTCAGTTTTGATTCCCATCATCAGAGAGGTATTTATTTCATCCTTTGTTTCTTATTGTGGTTGTAGTTTCAGTGCTGAGAGGTGTTTCCAATATTGGAGGGCCTTATAAGAGGGGGAGCGCTATCCAGCGAATAAATGAACGGCAATCTGGGTTTTCAACTTTAATATATTAGGATCTGAAACCAAATGTCATTAAAAGAAATTAGCAATATGTTTATTGTTGTGTTTGTAGTTGTGGTTAAAATANGTTTCTTATTGTGGTTGTAGTTTCAGTGCTGAGAGGTGTTTCCAATATTGGAGGGCCTTATAAGAGGGGGAGCGCTATCCAGCGAATAAATGAACGGCAATCTGGGTTTTCAACTTTAATATATTAGGATCTGAAACCAAATGTCATTAAAAGAAATTAGCAATATGTTTATTGTTGTGTTTGTAGTTGTGGTTAAAATACGCGCTACATCATATTGAGCGGTGTTTGCAATATTTTGTCATTCTATGGTCTTATCATTGGGCACTTTCAGAAAATACACAGTAGGCACAGTATTGTACCTTGTGGGGTACGATATCTTGTCACTCAATCTTGTACCCAGAAAAGCATACCCTACAGGTGGTTCTTGGTTTATAGTTTTGTGGTTACGAATGTACTCCCATTAATGAGTTTATAACTTCATTTTGGTCCTTAAACATGAGACTTGCTTTAGAACTAATTACAGCACAATAATGCATCGTATGCCTCGTGACGGGCGGAAGAATACGGTGTGTGGCTGCTCAGTCGCACTGAGGAAGAATAACATTGTTGATCGAAGCTGTATCGGTAACGTGGTTGGTGGCAATAATCCCAGAAACCATTGGTGGACACTTGCGGGGTGAGTAATCAAGCTGATAAAGGAGTCTGGAGACTTTGCAGGCAGCTGACAGGTTCAAGCAGGCCTATCAGTTTGTTGCTTTGGCGGTTGCCGAGGCAAAAACTTGGACGTGAGGAGGATAGAGAACGGAGGAGAAGAGAAGGGGGAAACAGTCTATGGTGGGGATGGAGTACTGCTGACCTTTACTCAAGATGTTGTGGACTGGTGGAAGGAATACTTCGGAAACCATCTTAAATCCCATCCAAACATCTTCCAATCGGAAACTTGAGGTTGTCGAGGTGGTCAAAAAGCTTCTCGGTGGCAGGGGGTCGTCGGTGGATGAGAGCTGCTGAAGTTCCTTAAGATGCGGGATGCTACGGGACTGCTTTGGTTGACACAACTTTAGAGCATCGCTTGGACAATGGGGGTCAGTGCTTCTGGGTTGACAGACCGGGGTGTCGGAGAGTGTGTTTCAACCATTGTGGGATCACACTCCTCAGCCTTCTTGGTAAAATCTGTTCTGGGGTTCTGAAGAGGTTGAATCGCAGATTCAGGAGGAACAATTTGTTTTTTGTCCTGGTGGTGGAACTGCGGACCAACTCGACACTCTTGGCAGAGTCCTTGAGGGGGCAAAGGAGTTTGCCTATCCAGGCCACAAGTGTTTTGTGGACTTGGAGAAGGGATTTGACCCTTTCTCGAGGATTCCTGAGGGGAGTACTCTGGGAGTATGGGGTACCAGACTGCTTAATTCATGCAGTTTGCTCCCTATGACCGGTGCCTGTTCACAACTTTTATGAACAGAATTCCTAGGCATAGTCAGGACGTTAGGGTGGCTGTGCTCTCTCTAAGAAGTACTGTCATCCGGTCAACCAGATTTCCTCAATGCCCTGGTTGCACCTTGAAATGATGTCCATTAAAGTAACAAACAGAATTAGTAACAAAGGGCAAACCTTGCGGAGTCCAGCGTTCACTGGAAACAAGTCTTACTTATTGGCAGCAATGTTGTCCGATCTCTGACACCAAACTCCCACTCAGCCTCAAGGACCCTGTCAGTATTATAGAGCCTTTTCACAGTTCCACAACCAGGATGAAAACCACACTGCTCCTCCTGAATCTGAGGTCCAAAGCCTTTTTTTTTTCAATGACTGTTTTTATTGATTGACTCTGGCAGTTCTGCCATATTTGTGCTTTTAGTACCTCTATACATCATGGTTCAAACATTGCTCTCAAAAATGCATTAAACAATAAATGACCATTGTTTCGTGGTTGACTATGGCCCATTATTGATCAAAATATAGGTATGTAGTATTCTGGTCACTAGGCGTCAGTAATGTACATAGACCAGACATGACATTATTGACATTATACCTTACTTGACACTGCATGGAGTCGGCATTGGCATGTCCAACATGACATAAGAAAAACAAGTTTTCCTCCCATTCCGTGTGGAAGTGGTACATTTTTGACTCCTTACTTTGACTATAAGGATGTTAAATCATGTCTCTAAAAATGGTAATGATTGCGCTTGACATAATAAACAACAGATGAGGGACAAATGATTTAAAAAGAATGGAAGTTTTTATATGATGTAATAGTTTAAATTTTATTAATTAACTTTTACATTTTATTATTTATTGCTTTATAATTTTGGAAATTGTGTTCAGAATATGTGCCATAGAAATAAAGTGGGTGGGATTGGAGTGGATTGGAACAATTCCTTCGGACCACCTTTTAAAAAAGGGGAACCACTACAACAGTCTAAAAATCCAGAGGCACCGCCTCTGCAATTAAATTAAAGCAATTTAAAAACTAATAATTGATAAATTATGACAAAATATCAGGATTAAGACAAAGAGATAAACGAGAAAATAGGAAGGATAAATAAATATTAGCAAAAAACTAAACTAAAAAGGTGGGTCTTGAGCCTGCTCTTAAAAACATGATTGTTCTCTGCGGCCCTGAGGTCTTCCGGCAGACTTTTCCAGAGACGAGGGCCTTAGAACTGAAAAGAAGCCTCTCCATGAGTGTGTGTCCTGACTTTGGGAATGGCTATGAGCCCGCAGTTGGAGGAGCGCAGGGACCGTGACGGTTTATATGGTAAAAGCAGTTTGGAAAGACAAGAAGACCCAAGACCATTAGGACACTTATAAACTATTAAAAGAACCTTAAAGTCGATCCTGAAACACACGGGGAGTTGTGTGGCAGTGGTTCTAAAACTGGTGTAATGTGTGCCCGCCTCCTGGTGTTCATCAGGACACGTGCTGCTGAATTTTGTAAAAGTTGTAAACCTGATGTACTCTTTTTGGGAAGACCAAAAAGAAGGGCATTACAGTACTCAATACGACTGGTGATAAAAGCATGCATTAGCATCTCCGTGTCGGCCTGAGAGAGAATGGGACGGACTCTGACAATGTTCTTTAGATGGTTGTGATATTCTTGATAAATCTCAGAGTCAAAAATCACACCCAGGTTTTTCACTTGTGACTTGAGGATTAAAAGTCAGTGACTGAGTTTGGGTAAAGGCTTCTCTCTTTGAGGCTCAGGAACGAAAATCACAGTTTTGTCCTGGTTAAGCTGGAGAACGTTTCTGCCATCCAGGATTTGCGCAGTGGCCAATGGACACAAGCAGTTAAAAAGTGTATCCATTGGCCTGGTGTCTTCACGAGACATGGTGAAAGTTGATTCCATGTCTCCAGACGACACCACCACGAGGGAGCATGTACAGGTTAAAAAGCACCGGGCCTAAAATGGAACCCTGGGGGACACCACATGTGATTTTATGGACCTTAGAGGAGCAGGTATCTAAACTGACCCTAAAAGTCTTGTCTGTGAGGTATGATGTTAACCATCTGTGAACTGCACCACAGAGGCCAATTCAGATATATTTAAGGCTATATTACTTTGAGAGGATAAAATGTTACATCTGATAGTGTCTATCTTTCCGCAAAGTAGTCTGCAAACGTCTCACAAAGGGAGTCAGTGGGAGTAAAAAGACATTTGAAAAAAATCAGGGTTGAAAACATTGTCTATTGTGGAGAAGAAGACTTTTGGCTTGTTTTTGTGGTTATTGATTATGTTTGAAAAGTAGTTATTTCTTGCGTTCCCAATTGAGTTATTGTATATTTTTGGTTGGTTTTTAAGAATTTGATAGTTTATTGTTTTCTTTTTTGTTGTTTCAGCTCTTCATTTTTCCAAGGGGATGTGTGCTTAGTATGAATGGTCTTGGTTTTTAAAAGGAGCAAGAATGCTAAGGGCTGACTGTAATTTACTGTTAAAAATTGCAACAATAAATTCATAGGAGGCAGGTAAAATATCAATCAGATTTGCCGACACTTCAGGGGTTAGATGGTGTTTCCTCACAGTTCTCCACTTCCTCACCAGTTCACAACTGGTGATGTTAAAAAACACAAAGTACTGGTCAGAAATGGCCAAGTCGACAACAGAGGGCACACCAGTGGACAGGCCATACGTGATGACCGGGTCCACGGTGTGCGCTCTGTTGTGCGTCGCATGTGACACATGTTGAGTAAAATACATATAATTAAGAACATTTAAAAATTCAAAATTTGTGGTGGTTGTACTTTGGGGAGAGGTCTAAGATTATTGGTGTTTACAGTGGATTTAGTGGAAGTTTTGTATGTGGTCCGCTCTTTGCTGACAATAACGGGAATGTTAAAAACCGTGGGTGTGGAGGAGGTGGGCTTGTCAAACCTTCATACAGTCTATTGTGAGGTGGATGTTGAATGACAGGAGGCGTGATCCGGGGATGTTTGGGTGTAATCTCGCCTTTCTGAATAGTTCAGGTCTGTTAAAAAATGTAAAAAAATTGTCCACAAGAGGAGTTTATTGTCTCTGCAGTAGTTCTTAAAAAACAAATAAAAAGTTGTCTTAAATGACTACATTTCACATCTCCAAAACGGGGTGCGTGAATGGGTCCAGAGACGATCCAGTGTTTATTGTTGATTTTGATGGCGCTGATGAGAGAAATGAAGTCCAGTTTGAGTTTTTCTGACTGCTGTAGATTGTTGGTACCATGCATGGATGACGACTGTTGATGCGGAGGGGTGGAGATGGAGGATGTTTGGGGGGGGGTCCTTGATGTCCAGCACAGAAGCATCTTAATGCATGAGGTGTAAGCGTTATTGACTCGCACATGGTGCACCATAGATGTGCCTAAGACCAGCACTGACAGACGTGGCCTTGTGTAGTCGAAGACTGGTTTCGCCACTGAAGTACAGTTCCGCACTCGGGTTTGACTTAAATCCACAGCAGTCGACGGTGAGGTGGACAAGCCCCCTGGTTCATGCAAAGCGCTGTGACCAGTATTTGCCAGTAGGTAACGAGGGAAACCCCCTCGGTCACATACACTCTGGTCAGGCCTAAGTGAGGAGGCCACTGGTTGACCCTCTCGGTCATCATGAGCATGCGGGCCCAGAATGCACCACGGATGCCCCCCCCTGGTTGGTGTCAACGTTGCATTCGCGCCAGGTGGTGGTTGGTGACCCTCAAAACTCACTCGCATGCGGCGCACCGAGAAGAGGCGGCAATGTGGCCAAGCTCCGTGACCTGCGGTCCTTGTAATGGGGGGCTGAGGTAAAGTGAAGCTTTCCATGGCATTCTGACAGACACCGGTGAACCGTTGTGGCTACCAAAACTGGCGGTGTTGCGGCGTGGGTGAGCCCACGGTGTGCAGAAGGCAGGGGGGGGAAATCCTCTCCATCCAAGACATTAAACCTGTTGCCCAGCACAATTTCACCGGTGTTATGGGGGCCAGGTGCATGAAGACTTCGCGCCTTGGAGTTTCTGCTTAACCAAACAGTTGTGCACAGGTTATCCTTCCGTAGAGTGGAACTATCCGGTTCTTTAGACTTTGCACTGCTTTGGAGCCAGTAATCATTGTTGGCAGCAGCCTCACAGGGAGCGGATAATGCCGGCTGCACGGGGCAATTAGTTTTGTTGCTGAACTGGTGTGAGGCGTTTCCGGAGTAGCTCTCTGTATGGGCTAGCTGGGAGCTGGTGGCAGTGCCTCTGTTTTTGCCCACAATAATGCCCAGATCTCGTTCTTCCTGGTTTCTAAACAAGAGGGTAATCCGGTGTTCGAGTTTGGAAACCTTCTGGCTCAGACTGGCAGAGCTCCTGCAAGTGGGTGTGGAGGTGAGTAGCGACATAGCTCACCTGGCTAGCTGTCAGTTTGTATGTGATAAAAGATAAAAAAAGATGCATCAGATTATTAAGAAACAGTAGGTCCAAGTAAAAACAAGCTTAAAGGCAGTGCAATCCCCAGTAGTTAAAACCAAAATGTTAAAATCAGTTAAAATACCAATTTTTTAAATTTGCAGCAACAAGGACGCTGACAGGTACAACATTACAGCTTAAGAGTTTCTGTCATCTACTGCTAGCCCAAAATCACTATTAGGGCTCTAAATTTGTGGGTGGAGCAGAGTGGTGCAGTGTGGTGCATGCCACGCAGTCGTAACTTCCTCTGGCATAATACAGTGTGCAGCCAATTTGGTAATTTGGTAGACCGGGGCGCACCGCGATGGGTTGAGGTGCCAACTGATTTTGCCCGGCTTAGTGACAATTCCGTGCCAAAAGGCTTTGCCAAAAGTGCGCTGAGAGCTCGCCAGCTCCAACCTGGTGTACTCTCAGTGTAAGGCGAAGCGGCGCACAGTGCGCACACGTCACCAAAACCTCAGATGCCGGTTTGCACAATGTCAGGCACATTTAAATGCATTTAATATTCACAACAACCACTGTTTAAAGGACTAATCTAAATCAGCACATACGTACATTTTTATCTATATTGACTCTCCCGTCTGCCTCTGTCGCGTGTGCCTCTGTCGTGCTGTCTCTTTCTGGCCACCGCCTCCTCTGTCCCTATCGCCCTCTTCCTCAACCCCCTCCTCCTCCTCCTCAGTTAATTGTAAATAAACTGTTAATCAAACGTAATTACATAATTGATTGTGTAACCAAGAATTGCAAAAATAATCATAATTAATTAGTTAATCTCACTTGCAAACACAAGTGACACGACCCAGACCACAAGCTTGGCATTGCGTCTTTTACGCACAGTTGCTTCGGAATACCAACCTGAACCCCACCAAAACCCTCAATACTGATAGCTGAGAGGGTGGAGGACGCAATGGCCCCCCGCCGAGCTCAGTATTATACCGATTTAGGGTCCGCCCTCGGTGGCCTCTGTGTTTTATTGTGATTATAATAACAAATGTTAGCTCAATGTTCAATGTCAGACTTGACAACATGTAGCAATTTATTGTACTCCATATATATTTTGACTCCTTAATATGCTTGTATGCTTCACATCTTTCCATTTTGTTGCATTTTCCTGGTTTCAGTTTTAAATTCAGGCTTTACAGTACAGATAAATAAATAGATATTATCAGTTTGTCAATAGTATCTCATATTGGAGGTAAAAACATTTCTGTTCCCTATGGGGGCATGACAGAAAATAGTTGAGAACCACTGGTGGTCATAACGGGGGATGGGCCAGCCCCTGTCTGAACCATAAAGTCCGTAGCCAATCCTGATTGCAGATGAGAGACTCAAATTATATATTCATTCGATCACCATATCAGTATTAAATGATTGTAATATTTTATATGCTAATCAAAGTTCAAAATATTTCAATTACATTGTCAGTAAATGGCAACACGTGTCATAATATGGAAATCAAAATGAAAGTGTTGTGAATGTGATGTCGCCCATTGTCTTAAAGTCAGGAAAGTTTTTATTAGGGATGTCCGTTAATATCGGCCCACCAACAATATGTTCCTCAACCTCGATGGAACAACTAAGGCTCTAAGGTAGGGAGGTAATCTGCTTTGAATTTTGTACCCTAGTAAGGCTTCTCGGTGACGCTGGAACTTCTTTGGTCTGCAAGTTTGGAGCTTTTTGGTCTTTGTGCAGTACTACTTTCCTGTTCCTGGGTAGCAGCTGAACCCTGTATACCCTAGGTTCACAAAGTATCCTCCAGGGGTAGGCCAATTGCAATTGGGGTTTATGTGAATATGCATTAAAAACAATTAGCACCTAACAATTAGAACCTGAAGAGCAGTATGCAAAAAGGCAAAATCACATGATGTTGTTTAATTTTCAAGATTTCTTTTATATTCCTATTCAAATCCCTGCACGATGCAGCTGTGAAAAATTGTTACTGTTAGTTGGAGATTCGCCTGAAAATGAGGCTTTATTGTTGGTATGTATGCATTTTTGTACTTCATGTGGTGGTGTGGGCCGCACGGTGGATGAGTGGTTAGCACATTGGCCACACAGTCAAGAGATCTTGAAGACCTGGGTTCAAATCTCTGTTGGGCATCTCTGTGTGGAGTTTGCATGTTCTCCCCGTGCCTGAGTGGGTTTTCTCCGGGTACTCCGGTTTCCTCCCACATTCCAAAAACATGCATGTTAATTGGTGACTCTAAATTGTCCATTAGAGTATGAATGTGAGTGTGACTGGTTGTTTGTCTATATGTGCCCTGCGATTGACTGGCGACCAGTCCAGGGTGTACCCCGCCTCTCGCCCAAAGTCTGCTGGGATAGGCTCCAGCATCCCCGTGACCCTAATGAGGATAAGCGGTATAGAAAATTAATGAATGAATGAATGTGGTGGTGTGGGCCTTTGTTCCCCCAGTTTCCAGCAAAAATACATGTGTAGTGATCCCTAAACATAAGAGGGAAATGCAGACAGAATGACCACATGACAAATATATTCTGACCTCCGCCTGCGGCCCAATCCCCTGGTTAGAGTCTATTTAAGGCACCTGTTGCAGACCTCAGTCTTTTTTTTGCTGCTGTCAGTCTTAGTTGTGTCTAACCTGGTCTCGGATTCAGGTAAGAAGATTTTTTTAAGTAAGTATTTTAGTTTTAGCATGTAAAGACTTTATTTTTCTTTTAGAGCTGTACAGCTGGTCCTATTTAATCTAATAGCCTCTAGGGTGGTAAGTAGGGTACCATGACCCAAATTTTGCAGAAGTAAACCATCCTAATATCTAATTTGTTTTACAGGTTTATTCGGGTGCGGCATGAGTGAGGAAGCAGCTGATCGACCCAGAATGCACAAGTGGTGTCGACGTGGCATTCGCGCCAGGTGGTGGTTGGTGACCATTTAACCACTGCTAAGCTAGGAGCCCTGGAACAACGCTGGGCGGCCCAACCAGCGGACTTTGACTTCACCATCAAGTACTGGCTAGGACGAACAAACAAGAATGCAGACGCACTGTCTAGGAAAAACCCAGTGAGAATTGATGCTGCGATTCCTCTGTCCTTAGGTCTTCTTGTACCATAACCCCTGCATCAGGTTTAAGCAACTACACCAACAATTGAAGCATCAACGGCCACCATTTCTGCCTTGCCTTTCCATCTTCCTCTGACTTGTGTGCCTTGCAGGAAGCTGACCCAATAATTGGAGCCGTCTTGGAGTTCTGGAAACAAAAGATGGGTCCTTATGCTGCTGAACAATACAATCTCTCAAAGGATGTTATGACCTTGGTTCAGCAGTGGTCCTGGCTTCTAATTAATCATGGTGTTCTTTACCGGAGGATCACACTTAAAGAAGAAGCTCTCCAACTGGTCCTACCTACATCCTTCAAAGAACAAGTCCTGTGTCAACTCCACCGGGAACATGGCCACTAAGGTATACAGCAGAGATCTAAGCAGGCATCAAATGTGCTATTGGTCAGGAATGCATGCGGAAATACGGAAGTGGTGCCAGGAGTATGAACAATGACAGGTGGCTAAAGACAACAGAACAGCTGCTGGGTTTTTCATGGGACATTTGTTGGCCTCCTGTCCTAACCAGATCCCAGCAATTGATTTTACTGTTTTAGAGCAATCTCATAATGGAATGGAGAATGTCATGGTCATGACGGATGTGTTCTCAGAGTACATGCAGGCTGTGCCAACCCGTGACCAGAGGCCCGCTACTGTCGCAAACGTCGTGGTGACAGAGTGTTTCTAAAAGTCTGAGGTGCCAGCTCGCATCCACTCCGATCAAGGGAGGAATTCTGAAAGTGGCTTAATTCAAAACTTCTGTCAACTGTACAACATTAAGACCCATACGACCCCATACCATCCTGCAGCATACGGCCAGTGCAAAAGGTTCAACTGCACTCTGCAAAAACTTCTTTGAAATTTGCTGGTCACTAAAATGCGAGATTCGGCCTGCTATTTGCCCCAATTAATGTTCGCATACAGGACCACACCAAACCAGTCCACTGGTGAGTCACCCTTCTTCCTAATGTTTGGCCAAGAGCCCCATTTGCAGGTTGATTTCCTCCTGGGCAGAGTAGAGGAACCAGGTCCTGCAGGTGTTCAAGACTGGATTGTGGAACACAAGTCACGGGTAAGGCATGCGTTTGAAGAGGCAACCAGAAACCAAAAAGGACGTCATGATGTCCAGGTACAAAACCTATATAGCAAGGTCAGTTGGTCTACATGAAAAATGCTGGGGCCCGGGCTGCCACAAGATTGAAGACACTTGTACAAGGTGTTCTCTGTATCTGGAGGTTCCGTGTACATCATCGTTCCAGTGGATAATCCAGACCAAGTAAAACACGTCCATCGTTCTTTACTAAACTGGCAAAACATGGCAAACTAGGCCATGTTAATGACTGTCCTCCCAAGCCTGCCTAGGTGTTTGGATCACCAGTGGAAGGTGACTCGTTCCTGTGTATTTAGGAACTTGGCTATAGTTTTTTCCAACTCATCGCACCAACAGCATCCTTACCACGTCAGTCAGTAGAATTGACTGCGGATGATCAGGTTGAGCCACAAGGCGCTGTCACCTCCTTTGAAAGTGAAGGGGCTGCGCCAAGAAGAACCACTGAAGCCAACACAGGGAAACATTAAAACTTGTACCATCTACTCCAACCAGCAGGGAGTAGTGAAATAGAGGCTGCTGACTCTCGATTACCTGTGTTGCAGAAATCTGTTTCGGCCTTGACAGAGTAACTGTAGGGCCGACGATTTAATAAAGGGGGGGTATTGTGGTGGTGTTGCCCTTTGTTCTCTCAGTTTTCCTAAGGATCTCTTCTGAGCTTCGCCTCTGGCCTGACCTCCTAGTTAGAGCCTATTTAACGCACCTGTTGTCAGTATGGCAGTCTTTTTCTTGTCTGTCTTGGTTGTGTCTAACCTAGTCTCTGGTTCAGGTAGGAAGATAATGAGTTTTTTAAAAATATCTATTTTAGTTTTAGCATGTAAGACGTTCTATTTAGCGCTATACAGCTGGTCCCGTTTAACCTAATAGCCTCCAGCGCGGCAAGTAGGGTACTATGGCCCAAAATGTCAAGAGGGGAACCTTCCTAATATCTCACTTGTTTTACAGGTTTACTTGCTGCTGTTTACCCTTTATTTGTGTTTTGTCTTTTTGTATTGTGTTTTTGCTTTGTTGTATTGGTTCAGTCCTGTAGATAGGGTAGCCTTGAGGCCACTATAAAGTTAGAGTGTATCCTTTGGTTAGTGTTTTTTGCTTTAAGGGACATTGGGTGCCAAACTGGTGGTTGGGTTAGGCACTTGGGTGAGGTCTCCCTACCTGAACATGTGTGTGAGTGCACTGGTTCACGTGTTTGGTTTACACTTTTGCTGTGGCATCTGTGTCCACTGAGGTGAGTATTTGGTAGCACCCTTGGGCACCTCCTTGATATAGTATGCTCACCACAGGTGGACCCAGCTAACGATTTTAACTAACATTAATGTATTTTGTAATTAACAAAGGCCTCTTTTAGATAGAAATCTAATTAACTGTATTACCTAATAAAATATAGCTTTTCTGTTTCAAAGTTGTTGGTTTTTTTTACTATTTTGTTCCAATAAAATTTTACTTTGCTTCACGTCTCTGCCCTTTTTGTCAGCTACTTACCTATGTGCATTTGTTTACCATCCAATTAATTTATCTAACAGTTCTATTAGTTTACATTTCCTGGGAATATTCCCCAGGTGGTGTTGGTATTTACTACTCTACTTAAGTAAAACATAACCATCTAATTTCTTATTTATTAAATATTGTGTAAAACTGACTGGAACAACATCAAATTGAAAGGACAAAATGAATACAAAGCCGCCATCCAGCAGATTTATATCCCTACTTTAAAAAAAGATTAAAAACGTATTTATATCTGCGATTAAATGTGATTAATTAGTGTTAGGAGTTAACTATGGATTGCCATGGTTACTTTTTTTATCGATTGACATCCATACTAGGGCTATCTAAGTTATGTGTTGTGTATTAAGTTGTGTATTATTTACAGTAGCCACGCCAAAGTTCACAGTCTGATAGACTTCTGACTGCTTTTTTCTTGCAAGATATCTTTTCTCTAAACAAGAAATATCATCCCGTTTTAATTTCACAGAATCTCGGGGCGTCATCGGTTGGGTCTTTTGAATTGTTATTGTATTTTTGTAAAACGTACTTAACTTCAACATAAATGAGCCCATCAGAGTTCACGTACAGTAGTGTTCAAAATAATAGCAGTCCAATGTGACTAACCAGATTATGCACTCTTATTAGTATATTTTTATTGCTACATGGCAAACAAGTTACCAGTAGGTGCAGTACATTCTCGGATAAACTAGACCCAGCATTCATGTTAGGGACGCTCTTGAGGATGTGCAATTGGGCAATGAGTTGAAAGGGCTGTGTCCCATAAAAATAGCAGTGTCTGCCGGTGACTGTACAAACTCAAAACTTTTTTGTACAAACGTTTTTGTTCCTAGGATTTTGCAATCTGTGAATCATTAAACTAATATTAAATTGTATGAGCAGAGTTTTTTTTATAACTGCTTCACATCTGTGTGGCACAGAGTCAACCAACTTGTGGCACCTTTTAGCTGTTATTCCACTCCAAGACTCTTTAACAACATTCCACAATTCATTAACATTTCCTGGCTTTGATTCAGAAACAACATTTTTGATGTCACGCCACAAGTTCTCCATTGGATTAAGGTGTGGCGTTCAATCAGTGATCAGTGGTCAATTTGGTGAAAGAAAAACAGGTGTGAAGTAGGTGGCCCCTATTAAAGGATGAAACTAGCACTTGTTGAAGATGCATTTTTTGAAAGCCTGAGGAAATAATCTTTAATTGAACAAAACAAAAATAACCACAAATTCCTCTTAAGCACTGTGGCTAGGTTAACAAAGTGTCAAAGCACCATCAACCCATCCATCCGTACCACTCTTAGCAGTGATGAGTTTATGTTATTTTTTGGCAATAAAATTGCTATTAGACACCAAATAAACCACCTACCCTTCATTAACAGTTGTTGTACATCCCTCCAACACAGCGACCGTAGTGGAAAAGGCGATGACTGATACACACTTAACTAGTTTTTTTCTCCATCAACCCTTCTGAACTAGCTTCTATAATCTACTCCTCAAACTTCTCCACTTGCAAGTTAGATCCCATCCCCGCTCATTTGTTTAAAGATACACTAGTCAACACAGCTCTTCTCAATATGATCAATATGTCACTAGTGACAGGCTACCTACCGCAATCATTCAAAGTGGTTCTAATCAAGGTCTTTCAAGGTCTTTCCGTCAGGATTTAGGATGCATCACAGTACAGAAACAGCTCTTATAAAAATTGCAAACGACCTCCTAACCGCCTCAGACGAAGGTCTCGTTTCAGTATTAGTTTTACTAGACCATACAGCAGCATTCGAAACGACTGACCATCAAATTCTAATAGGGCTATTAGAACTCACTTTTGGTATTAAAGGATCTGCATTAAAATGGTTTCAGTCTTATCTGTAGTTTGTATCTGTTAGCAATAAAGAATCCGGACACTGATCAAGGTCAATCACGGTATCCCTCAGGGTTTTGTGCTAGGACCAGTACTATTCAGTCTTTACATGTCCCCTTTAGGTAATGTCATCAGAAAACACTCCATTAATTTCCATTGCTATGCAGATGACACTCAAATGTCTTTTTTCCTTTGGGCTTATCCCTTCAGGGGTCGCCACAGCGAATCAATTCCCTCCATCTAACTCTGTCTTCTGAATCCTCTTCTCTTGCGCCAACTACCTTCATGTCCTCTTTCACTACATCCATAAACCTCCTCTTTGGTCTTCCTCTAGGCCTCCTGCCTGGCAATTCAAAACTCAGCATCCTTCTACCAATATATTCACTATCTCTCCTCTGGACATGTCCGAACCATCTCAGTCTGGCCTCTCTGACTTTATCTCCAAAACCTCTAACATGTGCTGTCCCTCTGATGTGCTCATTCCTGATCCTGTCCATCCTGGTCACACCCAAAGAGAACCTCAGCATCTTCATCTCTGCTACCTCCAGCTCTGCCTCCTGTCTTTTCCTCAGCGGCACTGTCTCTAAACCAAACAACATCGCTGGTCTCACCACAGTTTTGTACACCTTTCCTTTCATTTTAGCTGAAACTCTTCTATCACACATCACACCCGACACTTTTCTCCACCCATTCCAGCCTGCCTGCACACGCTTCTTCACCTCTTTTCCACACTCTCCATTGCTCTGGACTGTTGACCCTAAGTACTTAAAATCCTCCACCTTCTTTATCTCTTCTCCCTGTAACCTCACTCTTCCACTTGGGTCCCTCTCATTTACACACATGTACTCCGTCTTGCTGCGGCTAACCTTCATTCCTCTCCTTTCCAGGGCAAACCTCCACCCCTCAAGCTTCTCCTCCACCTGTTCCCTGCTCTCACTACATATCACAATGTCATCTGCAAACATCATAGTCCATGGAGATTCCTGTCTAACCTCGTCCGTCAGCCTGTCCATCACCATAGCAAACAAGAAGGGGCTCAGAGCTGATCCCTGATGTAGTCCCACCTTCACTCGGAACTCCTCTGTCACACCTGCAGCACACCTCACTACTGTCTTACAGTCCTCGTACATGTCCTGCACCGCTCTAACATACTTCTCTGCCACTCCAGACTTCCTCATACAATACCACAGTTCCTCTCTGGGCACCCTGTCATAAGCTTTCTCCAGATCTACAAAAACACAATGCAGCTCCCTCTGACCTTCCCTGTACTTCTCCATCAACATCCTCAAAGCAAATACTGCATCTGTTGTACTCTTTTTTGGCATAAAACCGTACTGCTGCTCACAAATGCTCACGTTTGCCCTTAGTCTAGCTTCAACTACTCTTTCCCATAACTTCATTGTATGGCTCATCAGCTTTATTCCTCTGTAGTTGCCACAACTCTGCACATCTCCCTTGTTCTTAAAAATGGGCACCAGCACACTTCTCCTCCATTCCTCAGGCATCTTCTCATTATCTAAGATCTTGTTAAACAACCCGGTCAGGAACTCTACTGCCACCTCTCCTAGACACTTCCATACCTCCACAGGTATATCATCAGGACCGAGTGCCTTTCCATTCTTCATCCTCTTCAATGCCCTCCTCACTTCTTCCTTACTAATCTTTGCTACTTCCTGGTCCACAACAGTCACCTCTTCTACTCTTTGTTCTCTCTCATTTTCCTCATTCATCAACTCTTCAAAGTACTCTTTCCATCTTCCCATGACACTACTGGCACCTGTCAATACCCTTCCATCCTTATCCTTCATCACCCTAACCTGCTGCACGTCCTTCCCATCTCTGTCCCTCTACCTTGCCAACCTGTATAGATCTTTCTCTCCCTCCTTGCTGTCCAACCTAGCATACAAGTCATCATAAGCCCCTTGTTTGGCCTTTGCCACCTTTACTTTCACCTTACGCTGCATCTCTCTGTACTCCTGTCTACTCTCTTTAGTCCTCTCAGTGTCCCACTTCTTCTTAGCTAACCTCTTACTCTGTATACAGTCCTGCACCTCCTCATTCCACCACCAAGTCTGCTTACATACTTTCCTTCCAGATGACACACCAAGTACTCTCCTACCTGTCTCCCTGATCACAGTAGCTGTAGTTGTCCAGTCATTTGGAAGGACTTCCTGGCCACCCATAGCCTTTTTCAACTCCTTCCTAAAAGTCACAAAACACTCTTCTTTTTTCAGCTTCCACCATTTCGTCCTCTGCTCTGCCTTTACCCTCTTCATCTTTCTCACCACTAGAGTCATCCTACACACCACCATCCAATGCTGTCTGGCTACACTCTCACCTACCACTGCTTTGCAGTCACTGACCTCCTTCAGGTTACATCTTATACACAAGATGTAGTCTACCTGTGTTTTCCTACCTCCACTCTTATAGGTCACCCTATGTTCCTGTCTCTTCTGGAAGAAAGTATTCACTACAGCCATGGGAGGTAGAGCCTTCCGTTAGCAGGCTCCTCTGTTATGGAATCATCTCCCCGACTCAATCCAGGGGGGAGACACCCTCTCATTAATCAAAAGTCAACTCAAAATGCACCTCTTTGCTAAAGTTACAACTGACCCTTGATATGCTGATATGTATCAGAGACAATTCTCTTGTTTCTCTTTATTCTTTGGTTTAAGACTAAGACTTCTGGCTTGATCCATGTATGCCTCTATTCTTTTATATTCCTCAGCCCAACCCATCAGACAGACAACCGCCCCACAGAGCCTGGGTTCTGTACAAGGTTTCTTCCCCAGAGGGAGTTTTTCCTTGCCTCTGTCACTAAATGCTTTCTCATGAGGAAAGTTTCATGTTTTAGTTGGCTCTCTGTGACCTGAATGTGAAAAGTGTCATGAGATGACTGCTGTTGTGATTTGGCGCTATACAAATAAATTTGAATTGAATTGAATTGAATTGAAAATGGGTAATTCAAGACATTGTTCAGAAGAACAGCGTACTTTGATTAAAATGTTGATTGGAGAGAGGAAAACCTATGAAGAGGTGCAAAAAATGTTTGGCTGTTCAACTAAAACGATCTACAGTGCCTTAAATTGGAGAGCCAAACCAGAGACACGTCAACAGGCACGACTAACCGACTTACGACAAATCAAACTGTTACACAAGTAACATCTTTATCAGTGGAAGTGCTAAAAAACATATATCCATATAGAGCTTGCTGTGCTTAAATCCAATGCTTTAGCTCCTAGTATGGTGTCAATTGATTGATTACCTTTTAAATAATGTTAGGTCAATATATGTTGTCTTGGTGACCATAGATTGATGTAGTGGAGTTACAAAAATTAGAGGAACACTTTTTAATCAGACTATAGTAACCTATCAGTCAAACTTCTGGGATATTGATCTGGTCAGTTAAGTAGCAGAGGGGGTTGTTAATCAGTTTCAGCTGCTTTGTTGCTAATGAAATCAACCAACAGGTGGATCAAAGGGGCAACAATGAGACAGACCACAAAACAGGAAAGGTTTTCCAAGTTGAGGCCACTGACTCCTCATTCCTTTTGGTTGATTTTTTACTGACTGACTTTCTACTGCTGTAGTTTTTCATTTGGCTTGGATCGACATTTCTGTTGATCGCATGGTGCAGTACCTGAACGCCACAGAGGTTGCACAAGTAATCCAACTCCTCCAGAATGGCACATCAATACGTACCATTGCAAGAAGGTTTGGTGTGTCTCCCAGCACAGTCTCCAGAGCATGGAGGAAATTCCAGGAGACAGGTAGTTACCCCAGGAGAGCTGGACAGGACCATAGAAGGTCCTTAAACCCTCTGTAGGATCGGTATCTGCTCCTTTGTGCAAGGTGGAACAGGATGAGCACTGACTGAGCCCTACAAAATGACCTCCATCAGGCTACTGGTGTGATATTTCTGACCAATCTAAAAGAAACAGGCTTCATAAAGGTGGCCTGAGGGCCCGACGTCCTGTAATGGGCCCCCGTGCTCACTGCCCAGCAACGTAGAGCTTGATTGGGATTTGCCAAAGACCACCAGAATTGGCAATTACGCCACTGGCGCCCTGTGCTCTTCACCGTTGAGAGTAGGTTCAATCTGAGCACATGCAACAGATGTGAAAGGGTCTGGAGATGCCGTGGAGGACGTTATGCTGCCTGCAACATCATTCAGCATGACCGGTTTGGTGGTGGGTTAGTAAAGGTCTGGGGAGGCATATCCCTGCAAGGGCGCACAGACCTCTATAGGTTAGATAATGGCACCATGACTGATATTAGGTATCGGGATGAAATCCTCGAACCCATTGTCAAAACCTACGCTGGTGGAGTGGGACCTGGGTTCCTCCTGGTCCACGACAATGCCCGACCTCATTTGGCTAAAGTATGCAGGCAGTTCCTGGAGGATGAAGGAATTAATACCATTGACTGGCCTCCATGTTCACCGGACCTAAACCCAATAGAACACCTCTGGGACATTATGTTTAGGTCCATCCGGCGCCGCCAAGTTGCTCCTCAGACTGTCCAGAAGCTCAGTGATGCACTGGTCCAGATGTGGAAGGAGATCCCCCAGGACACCATTCGTCGTCTCATTAGGAGCATGTCCCGACGTTGGATGCCGGCTGGATGCCGGCCGCACGGTGGTAGCCCATTGGCCTCACAGTCAGGTGGTTCAGGGTTCGAATCTCCGTTGGGCATCTCTGTGTGGAGTTTGCATGTTCTCCCCGTGCATGGGTTTTCTCCAGGTAATCCGGTTTCCTCCCACATTCTAAAAACATGCATGTTAGGTTAATTGGCCACTCCAAAATGTCCATAGGTATGAATGGTTGTATGTCTTTGTTTGTCTATATGTGCCCTGCGATTGACTGGCAACCAGTCCAGGGTGTACCCTGCCTCTCGCCCAAAGTCAGCTGGGATAGGCTCCAGCATACCTGCGACCCTAATGAGGATAAGAGGTATAGAAAATGAATGAATGAACCCCGGATGCCCCGGAATACAAAAAAATCCGGGATACAAAAATACCCATCTAATTTTTTGCTTGGGCCTACAAAAATTAATTCGCTTTACGAAAGTTTGTCGATCTTACCAAATCTTGTTTTTTGGGGAATTTTCCTGATTTTAAGCCGCATGCTAAAACATACGGTCTACAAAAAACAGCAAAACGGAAGCAAAAGAGTGAGTTTAATTGAACTTTATTCTACTATTTAACAATACAATCACTGTATTTTTAACCACTCTTCTCCCACAAATCCGTCTTCTGCATCTGACTTGAACAGCTGGGCAATTTCGCCGTCAAACATGCCGGGTTCCCTGTCATCATTGTTGGCCATCAGTCTCGTTGTCAGTCGGCTGTTCACCAATGATTGCTTTTGTGAAAGCTCGGACAAGAGTTAAAGCAGATACCTTAGCCCAGGCATCCACAATCCTTTCACATATGGTGGCGTACTTCTCTCGGCACTCGGCAAAAATATTTTTGCGCATACCAGTATGATACCTACTGGAGGCATGGCGGAGGTAAGTGTACGTACGCTACGTACTACATAATGTTCTCTGATTGGTTTATCGTTGCCCTTCTAAGTATGACGTCATGTTCTCTGATTGGTTTATCGCTACCAGTTTACATGCTGTACTGCATTTCGACGCGTATTAAAGATAAGAAACTTTTAGAATTTTAACTGAATATACATTTTATTTCAGCTTTTATTATTACATTTTATTTGTATTACAAAACACGTTATTTATGCAGTAATAAACGTGCAGAGCAGTGGGTTTTTTTCATTATATGAGGGGTCTTCCGGGTCAGTGGAACGAATTAGCCAATTTTCATGTTAAATGTTGTTCGGGTTACAAAAAAATTCGGCTTACAAAAATCCTTTTGGAACGAAATGTATTTCATTTCACGGGGTTCCACTGTATGTCTATATATATTTATATATATCTATATATATACAGTATATATATGGATGTATGTATGTATGTATGTATATATATATAAATATATATATATATACATATATATATATATATTCATATATATAGACATTTTACATTTATTAGACATTTAGACATTTATTTGTATACTTGTGAAATTAAATATTTAATGTAAAAAGTCTATTATGTAAATATAATATATGTACTGTAGTAATTACAGTTAGAAGATGTCTGTGTGAAGCTATCTACGTATTTACAAGACTCCCCCGCAAGGTCCCTCTGTTAAAAAAAGGCATACACAGAAGATGTTACAAAGAACCCATCACCTGGCCTAAAGAAAAATGGAGGAACATTTTCGACTGATGAGAGTAAAATTGCTTTTTTTGGGTCTAAGGGCCGCAGATGGTTTGTGAGACGATCGCCAAACTCTGAATTCAAGCCACAGTACACAGTAATGACAGTGAAGCATGGTAGTGCAGGCGCCATTGTATGGGCATGTTTCTCCTATCAGCCAGCCCAATCCCTGGACCTTAATCCAATAGAGAACTTGTGGGGTGACATTAAAAATGCTGTCATTCACCGGCTTCCTCCGGTTACAATTTAATGTGCAGCCACAACACTTGCAGCTGTAGTTGAGTTTGGAGCATTCATCCACTTCTTGAAAGTACTTTTGCTCTGCTCATCCTTTCATAGTAGTTGAGAAATTGCTCTCTTTTTACGCCCATCTGCAGTGCCAACCACTGACCTAAACTGTATTTTTGACACTGTTCACATTTCAGCCACCATTTTATTGTGAGGCACTAGGGTTGTTTGAATAGTCAAACATTTTATGATTCAATTTGGAGGAGTATGATTCGGCTATCAGTCTCACCATAAATCTTTTGAAAATGTTATATGATCAGGATTGTACCATTCTTATTACATGGCGGTGCTCACAGTTGCAGCCTGAGCATACTTTGTTTTTGTTTACATGGAATGGCTTTGATTTTATTATAAATTTCCTATTTTGGCACAAATATAGCCTCACTTGTGTTTTTAAAGAATTTGAACATGATATGTGTCTTCAACAGAAGACCAGTAATTATGCAATGGCGGCTTGTATGCACAGCAAAGCCCAGCATCTCTTCCAGATGTGCAGTTTTGTAGTTATTTTGTCCATATCGGGTCTGGTTCAACATCTTACACTTGACAAGAGCTTTTGGATATAGGAATTTGCAGCACCAACGTATTTATCACCGACTCATCTCAGAGAGCTACACAGTATCGGAGTCTACACACAGCGCCCAGTCGGGCAAAGTGCTTGCAAGAGGCAAGAGGTATTAGAAAATTCATACATCTTCCATCTTCCTTCCATCTTACAGAAGTTGTCTTTGAAGTTGCCAAAACTCTTTTTTTAGTCTGCTGATTGAAGAATGTCAAAATCAAATGACTGCTGCTCATTATCAGGACCCAAGGCCCACTTTTTCATTCCATTTGCAGTGTTGACATGTTAAGCACCACATGAAGAAGGAAGGAGAAGGAAAAGAAGGTGAGAGAATTAATTCAATCTTAAGTAGCTTCTAAGTAGAGTTTCAAAACGAAGAGAGAGGAAATGGGAGTGAGAACAAAATTGTTTTGCGTTAGCAGTTTATTGTGAACAACCATTAAACTGAACAAAGGCTGTTGATCAGCTTGTCCAAAGTTTAAGACCATAACTAAAAAAACCTGAAACCTCACTAAAATATAATCACAAAAAGAACTCAGTGAATTGGTTTTAGCATGCTCGCTGCCTGTGTTTTCAGACAGCTGGTGGGAAATTTGCTCCAGGTTGTGAAGATGGCTTCACAGAAGACTTCCGCTGTCTGGAACCATTTTTGTAAACTTCCCTCCCCATCCATCCCCAAATGTTGTCATTTGGATTTACAGTGGAACCCCAGGGTATGAATGCCCTGGAATACGAAAAATTTGGGATACAAAAAGACATTTCAGTTGTTTTTTTTTTTGCTTCGACTTACGAAAACTTGTTTTCTTCACGAAAGTTTGTCGATCTTGGCAAAACTTGTTTTTTTTTTTGTCTTTTAAGGCGCAAGCTAAAACATACCATCTACAAAAAAAGGGAACGGAAGCAAAAGAGTGAGTTTAGTTGAACTTTATTTTACTATTTAGCAAAACACTCACTGTATTTTTTATTCACTCTCCTCCAACAAATCCGTCTTCTGCATCTGACTTGAACAGCTGGGCAATTTCGCCACCAAACATGCCGGGTTCCCTGTCATCATTGTCGGCCATCAGTCTCGTTGTCAGTCGGCTGTTCAGCAACGATGCCGGTTTTCGTGGAAGCTCGGACAAGAGTTAAAGCAGATACCTTAGCCCATGCATCCACAATCCATTCACATATGGTGGCGTAACTCTCCCAGGACACCTACTGGAGGCATGGCGGAGGTAAGTGTACGTACACTAGGTACTGTCGTCCGGCTCAGTGGAACGAATTAGCCAGTTTACATGTTAAATGTTCAGATTACAAACAAATTTGGCTTACAAAAATCCTTTCGGAACGAATTAATTTTGTATCCTGGTGTTCGACTGTACATTAGAATGTGCAAGATGGTCCAAAAGAGTGACGTTATTCCTCTGGAAGAAGTCCTTGTACATTCTGTTGATTTTGAATAAATATGCATGACAGTATTATTTTACAAGAAACTGACCTCTGGTCAAAATCTGTTGCAGTGTTTTCACATTTTAAATTATGTAAAAACAAGCCATGTTCATATTCATTTAATACAGAAGAATTGTGATGTGGTAACTTAAGCCCATGTCACAACCGGACGACTGTTTTCTTTTGTGCCGTGCGATCCTTGGCGTTCCGCAGACCTCTTTTTTGTTCGTGGAGAACGTAGTTGTGGTGACCATGATAGAGTAAGATCTCGACATGCATGGTGGATGTACAAAATATTTGAACGTACGTTGGTCGCTCTAACGTATGTGGAGTGCACGCGGGTGCGACGTACAAAATAACCTGACACCAGCAAAACGTTCGAAAGACAGATATGGCCGTATGGTCAACACGCAATGAAGTACAAAGTACATAAGTTTCTCATGCAACCTGAAAAAAAAATAAACACCCATTGAGTTTGCTTGACATGACAAATAACCTATGCTGCTAGTCTACAGCTCGAAAATCAACATGTCACCCACACACCCTCTGTGCTTTTTTTTGCGTTTTTTTGCACATAGACCAGCCATAGGAGCCCATATGACCCGACTGTGACCTAAGCTTTAGGGAATGTTGGGAAATGATTGCTTTATTTGATGACTTGTGAATGTCTATCTACTTCTTAATCACGTTTCAGAGGCTTTCAATGGGAATACACTCCGTAGATTAGGCTGGCCATGACAGGGTTATGATCCGGGGCTCCCAAATCCACACCTTCACACCTGCAGTATCTGTGTATGACATGGAGCATTGTCCTGGAAGACAAAAAAATTCTCAGAGTCGAGCACATTGTCAAAGCGGTAGGAAGCACGTTTTCACCTTTAGCAACTTTGATTCATGCATGCGCTACATACCTGGCCAATTCCAGTCTTTTTGAAGCATTCCCAGATCATCCTAGATTTTACGCCAAATTTCAAAGTGGACCTGAAGACACTGTAGAGGCATCTGCATTTGATGGTATGGCTATTTTGGAGTCTTTTTTCCAGAGCTATATTTTGACTGAAGGAAACATGTTATCAAAGTGTTTATTGGCCTATATGTTCACTTCTCGCCAAATGCACAACCACAATATTTTTTAATATAGTCATAGAAAAAATGATTAGACCGCCGTTGTTTCTTCAGTTTCTTGGTAACTGTAATGTCTGGTACAAATAAAATACATTGGGCAAATATGATAACAAAAATAGCTCATTAGGCTTTAATGATTTGGTAGTGCAGTGCCATAGCTATTAATGTAAGAACTTAAGACATATCATCACAAAAACCATGAAAATGACAATAAACTCTTAAATTAAACTCTTATGAGCTGTTTTTTGTTGCCATCGTCATATTTGTCCAAACAAATGTACCTTGACAGTCATTAAAATGAGCAACAAACGGACTAAACAAAGTGATCTAATTTTTTTTTTTTCATAAATTCCAAAATCAAAATGCTGTTAAAAAGATTATGTTCAAGATTTGAATTATCTATCCTATCAGTGAAATGTGTATGGAGAAAACAGAGAACTGCATAAATAAGTTAGCTCCGGAGAACTCTGTGTGAGCCTTCAACCACATCACCTGACCAGGTCTGTGCACTTTGCAGACTCGGCTCTTTCCCTAATCTTAACATTTAGCAAAGTCAAGAACCTTGACTTGCACTCTGGTTGCACAAAACTGCCTCTAAGCTGGCTGCTAGTCATGTGCAGCACTTAAACCTCCAAGTAATGCTATGATTTAGAAACTGCACCGTCAGCATCTTTCTCGTGGGCTGTATTTTGCTTTGCACAAGGAAATGAGACCTGCCTGCTAATACTGTGGATGGAATACGATCTCTTAATCTATCGATTTCATTTAAGACAAGATGTATCATATTGAACATCAAATGCAATTGTGGAATAGTGTATTTTTTGTCAGTCTTTAGCACTCGCAATTTATTTGCCTCTAGTGAAGGGGTCTCAAACTCAATTTACGTTGGGGCCGCAGCCTTGGCGCACATGCACTTGCGCGCAATTTAAATACAAAAATTTTAAAAATCCAATATTCTCAAATGTCTTTTTAAAAAAAAAGTTTTAACACAAAATAAGATAGACAAGGACACTGGTGTATGGAATTTGTGTGCAAAACTAGTACAAATGAGTTTTTCACTCATTGAAAAATGTTTCTCTGCTTGCATAAAGCATGGTCGATGTCACACCCCTGAGAGCCATACACCCCACCGTGATTGGTAGGTTTGTCAGCTGCGCACACAACACTGTAAAAAGTGCCATATATATAAAACTCGAGGGATCCTTAACATTAAACTTTCACATTAAGGTGGGGGCCATAAAATATCATGCCCGCCGGCCATAAGTTTGAAGCCCCTGCTCTAGTGTTAAAGTCAGAAAAGCTGCATGTCACGGAGAGGTGGCTGCCTAGAGGGCGCTAAATTTCAAACGTACTGCAAGTCTTACGTCCTGTTTTGAGCACACAAGGTACGCCCCACGTAACACACTATTACCTAAATTAATTAGCTATTAGTGTTAGTTCATTGAATGTGTTTTCAAACTGGGGGGTGCACCCCAACACTATTCGTTATTACTGTATTTTTGGGGCGGATACCGTGAAAAATTTACCTTTTTTAGTTCAGTCTGTTCTCCTAAACCACTATCAGTAACATGCGCTAGTTGGTGGCTCAAAAAAAAACCATTTGGAGCCTGTGACGTACAGTAGCTTTAAAATCGTAGTTATTTTTATTCAGTACCTTTTGTTATTCCAAATAAGTGGCAATGTAACCGTGGTCAGTGTGCACCTAGGTTACCGTGTTTCACAATTCGTCAAAGTTTTGCCTCGGTTTGACTGCAATATGGCGTGCGTCTAGTGTTATTAACACACTGTGTTATTGATGTGTTGTTGTTTTGCTTCATCCCAACCGCCTGTTGGCGGATCCGGAAGTCATCTTTGTTGTTCGCCTATTATGTCATCGGCGCTTGACTATGTAGTTCTTTTCTAACAAATGCAATTATGCCGCAAGACTCAAAAATCTTAACACAGAACACACGTTTACAGTTTTAAAAATATAGTTTTTACATGCTGAAATAGAAAGAGAAATGACAAATGAAAGGGATAAACGAAAAATGATGGCTTATGTTGATTGAAGACGTGATCAGCACAGACACCAGCGACGTGTTTTGCTGAGATTTATTTCTGGAGGTCATTAGTGCTTCTCACCTTTTTTTTTTTTGGTCAAATGCTGAAACTTGCAACTTTCTTTGGCTCCATTTTGGGTTATTTTTAAGTTGTGATCAAAAGAAAAGCAAACAGGTAACCTTAAATGTTCATTCACAATTTGCATTTCTGTGTAAAACTGTGATTGTAGAACTACAAAGGTGTGTTTTGTGTTACTACTTGACCTTCTAAAGCAGATGAATTGAATGTACATTATTTCTTGTGGGGAAAATGTGTTTGGTTTGAGTCTGACCTTCGGGAACGGCTTAATGACACTAACCAAGTTGCACAGTACAATTTCAGCTGTGGCTTATTTATCTTATGAACTGAATTCAAATTTAAAGGAGCTCACTGAACCCTCACCTGCATCGTGTTGATGTCAAAGAAGACACTTTTTACTCGTTTTTTTCCCATACTCTGTGGAGCATCCTGGTTTGGCCAGCGGGGTTTTCAGTTTTTTCCTGTTTCAGTTTGTGGGCTCAGAAGTCATCCTCAGGAGGCTGAACAACACACTGTAGAAGTTCTCACCCACTTGCTGAACTCTCTATGGAGATTTGCTGTGTTCACACTCCAGCAGTGCTATATTGTTAATTATTAAATACACTCCCACACCTTGCTGCCCTCTCCAGAGCTTGGAAATCATTTCATTCAGTCACCGAGTTGTCATTCTAGCAACCAAGGGGTGCTCGGGGTCCAAGTGTTTCAAAGCTACAAGATATGCCCCTCTGTTTGTTGTGTTTATTCAGTCTTGATTGCCCTCATTGAAAAATGTGAACTCCTGCTAATATCAACTCCCCTGCTTCTTTTCATGGTGTTAGCACCCTTGAAACACCCTCCCGCCTCTTGCAGCTTTCAACTCAAGGCGGCCCCCTGTAGGTACATGCGCACAACTGCACAAAAAGGCCATCCTTTTTCATTTGACCTCATTTGTATCATGTCACACCTTTGCAATTGTTCCTTTTTGGAGGCAAAGGTTTTTGTGGATAGGACATTTGGACACACAAAGAAAAGTTTACTCATTTTGGCACTATCAAAATTGAACCTCGTTATCCCCCCCCCAGTTAACTTTGGATGGTATATTCACAAACATAACATAACATAAAAATACATGAGATTAAGAGAAACAAGGAAATGGGTCCCTCTTTGCTGGGATGGACTCCGGCTGAGTTCAGACTTACCAGGGATGACCCTCTCCTCAGCGTTTATTGTTCCCTTTCACTGAAGTGAATTCCCTGGAGCATTTTGACCGCCTGTCCTGTTGCGCCGCACTGTGGACGTTTGCAGGCGTCCCACTTTGTTATCCTCCCTTCTCCTTGTAGGTTTGAAAGGGAAAACGTTGCATTGACTATTTGCACCAATAATTAAACCTTAAATGTGTTGCAAAGTATGTTTTAAAAAGAATAATAATTTAAGGCAATGTGTTTTTCAAGAAGCTAGTGGGAAAAGAGAAATATTGGCAAAGTAACCTCAGCGTTACTCCAACTACGGGCCTCTGCTGCCATCTTGTGGCTGCCGTGCGCACAACATTCTATGACGTCCGCGTCCGTCCTCTCCCCTCTCTCTCTCTTTTAATATCTGCAACTGTGCCGAATCTAATCTGGATCTCCTTTTAGGGCAATGAAACCCCGACAGCTTCTTTTAAATGAAAAATGGCCGCTTTATATACCTTTGAAGCCCTCGTTTATTTGCCGACGTGCGCCGCAGAGAAAAAACAATGATTGGTGTCGGGGTTCAAAAGGGGCAGGATGGCGAAGATCCTCGGTGTTCTATAAGTGCACGTTTCCTCAAGAATCCTATTCCGCGAGTTGTATGTATAAAATCGTTTCTGCATGTTCGTTCCACTACCAAGCGTCCCCCGACGCGCTCTATGTTAATAAATTCTCATGAATTTATCAAAGATGCACAAAAAATAAAAATACATTCCTGTTTATTCGTTTAAAACAATTCAGTTCACCTCAAAGCCCCACCGGTGGTTATTATAAGCGTGCACGCAGTATGAAAAATTATATATCATGTGCAGGATTGAAAAAAAACCATGCAGCAGTGTGATCATTTTGTTAAAAATCACTCCCATGCGTAAATGGGCCAAAAGAACCCGCGTCAGATTCCACCGCGCGCGGGTTTCCCGGGCTGTTGTAGTTTTGCATTCTAGGGAAAAAAAGGCAAAGCCATGCGGTTAAGAGCAAAGGCAAACAAGGGAGAAGCAGGGTCCGGTTTTAAAAATAGTTTTCGCGCTGTGTTACGCGCTCTTTCGGGCAGACAATAACCCGCCTTTGACGTTTGTAGAACCGGAGGATGGAGGCGGAGGAGAAATAAGAGGGCTCTTGTTGGCATGGCTCTATCAAGGAAGAAGGACTCCCTGTTATCTGTGAATGGAGCTTCTTTTTGGACCAGAATAGATGTAGCACGAATTTTGAATTCGTTTTTCTTTGAGAGACAACAATGCTTCACTTGAAAGCTTGACACAATTTGGGTTTTGTGGAAGATCTTTCTGTTTTTTCCCACCCCTGCTTGTCCGAGCCCAGCTGCCCATATGGGAAGCAACGTGTGCAGTAAAAGATCACAATGACACCGAGTGACGGGCGGGACAAAAAGCCCAAAGATACATCTCCCTGACTCTGAACAGCACCAACAAACTCTGACACCCTTTCTTTTTCTCCTGCTTTTTTGCACAGGCTGCACCGCTGCTCGGTAACATGCACGCCTCCGCCATGCAGCAGAACCGAGCCTATAGGCTTTTGTCTCCGAGCTGAGTCTGGCACGGTATTGTGCAATGATAGAGTCCACCGAATTTGACCCCACCTGGCTTTTTATTCGGATCCAAAGTAGACAATTGTGCTGGAAATCCTAGCCAAAGCAGCACACACCTCCATCAAAGTTCAAGAAGGTTGACTTGTTTAACCTCAGCCGGTGCTGGAACAAATCCCGCACAAGCGGCAGCCCCCTTGGGACGCGGTTCTGTAAATAATTAGCGAATCTGTCCAATTTAGCTGTTTGTTCAGTGATGATAGGGGCGGCTCTAGCATCTGTTGGGAGATTTTTTTTTTTTTTCCAGCCAGGCCAAACAAAATGCATAGATTTTTTTTTTTGTACTCCCCTACTGAAGGAAGATAATCCGCACATGTGAGAGTCTTTTGCGCTTTTTCTCCTTAGGGCGCAAAGTGTGCCGCACAGGGACTAACATTTTTACGCGCGTTCGTATGAAGTGTTTTTTTTTCTTTTTTCTTTTTTTCTGAGAGCCCTCTACTCCTTGCTGGAGGTTGGGAAGTCGCCGAAGATAACGCCACATTCGCGGCGTGCAACTTCCTCCTGCAAGAGGCCGAGGAGCGGCCGCGCGGATGCGGACAAAAAGGAGAGCTTTGGGCATAAAAGCTTCTTGTGTGGAGAAGCCCTCTTCTATTAGCTGAGTGGATTTTGCTCCCAGTTCACAAGTGACTCCCGGCTTTAGAGTTGGGAGAAACACCCCCCTGGATTTAATTCACTTCAACAGAAAAGGCTGGAGGGCTCGGGCTGTGTTTTGTTTGGCCGTTTATGAGGAGATGCTTAAAAATAATAAATCATTAAAAAAAAAAAAAAGCTACATGAAGGCAACGTTCTGTTAGTTTCCTATAAGCAGTTTTGGGGGGATTATTATTCTCGTTTATTCCCGCTTGGATTATGCCGCCAAAATGCACATTCAAAGAAAAACCAAAATAGGATGGGGATATCTGAAAAGTTGCCAGTGTTTATTCATGGCCATAAATATTTGTCGGTCCATAAAAGAAGCAAGAAATGAACATTTCTATAATTATAAAGTGGTTCGTACGTGCTGATAATAACACGATGGCCTGGGGGGTCGCGGGGGGGGGGGTATATCTACAACCAACACACAACATACTTTTTACAAAAAAAAATGTTCACAAGAAGAGCATTGACATTCTCAATAAAATCTATAAGAGGCGAGAGTTTGTTTTTTTTTTTGGGGGGGGGGCAGTTCTCTTAACGAAAACATGTAAACACGGTGCACACATGAGCCCCGAATAAAAACGGTACTATGTACTGGATATGCTGCAAAAACGAAGTCTTTGTGTGTGTGTGTGTGTGTGTGCGTGCGTGCGCGCGTTTCCTCTCTTGCGTGAGTGGGGAAATCTTCCCAAAAGACGAGTCTCTATCGCGCCCCTCACCAAGTCCACTGTTGCGTTTGCACCAAGTGGTGCGCCGCGGGGAAATGCGGCGTGGCGGTGGCGCTGTACTGCGCGTTATACTGCATGTGCTGGAGCGACTGCGCGCCATACGCCGAGAACGGGATCCCGGCCTGAAAAGTGGCCGCCAAGTCCTGAGCTTTAAGGGTGTGACAGGGCTTCCCATCCCTGACTAAGACGGGCACGGCCACCCGCCGAGGAGAAGGGAGGTGGCTCACTTCCATACCTTTCTCGGCCCGGGCTCGCTTCATCTTATACCGGTGGTTCTGGAACCAGATCTTGACTTGGGTCGGGGTGAGGCGGATCAGGCTGGCGAGGTGCTCCCTCTCCGGGGCTGACAGATACCTCTGTTGCCGGAAGCGGCGCTCCAGCTCGTAGGTCTGCGCCTTGGAGAACAGCACCCGCCTTTTGCGCTTCTTGCCGGAGTCGCTGCCACCGCTGCTGGACGTCTCCTTGTCGTTGTCCGGCGATTCGTCGTCCGCGGACGGCTCCGGAGACTTGGCCGAGTCCTGGGAGCCGGCGGAGAGGCCGTGCACTGCGGCGGCGAGAAAGGGGAGGAACACTGTCAAGATGTTATGCCCGGTTCCAAAAAAGACACGTCAAACTTTCACACAGCAGCACAAACAGACACAGAAGGAGGAAAACAGCCCGCAGCGACACGTTTTTGCACGCAGGGAGAGGCGAGTCAGTGACGCGTCCCAACCTACCAGGGATTTAGCAATCAAATTGGTTCCAAATCCTAAAAAAAGCCTTCAAATGCGCCTTTTGTCGAGCTACAAGCCTCGGTGCCTGCAAATGCAGCATCTGCGTGCGGAAAGGAGCAATCTTTGAGATTCCACTTACATGAATATTGAATGCTGTCCGTGGTGGCGAGCCATCGTGTGTAGGGGTTGTCACTCGTGTCATAAAACGGGTTCTTCAAAGGCAAATTCTGCACGTTTTCCAGTGGACTTTTCACCAAAACTCCAGTGCTTTTCGTTGTGGACGTGCTCTCCGAACCCTCCGTGTCCTCCTCCGCCCCGGTGATAGATCCTTCTTCGTCATTTGTGTCCGGAAGGTCCAAAATGTCCTTTACAGAGAAGCCCGTCTTTGTGTTGGTCAACGACATGTTCTGGTGGGGGGCGACAAAAAAAAAGTTGCAGCACCTTTCTCTCGGACAATCCGCTCTTTTTGGGGGGAGACACACACACACACACACGCGCGCGCGCACACACACAGACACACACACCAAAAACAAGAAGCGGAGCTGATAGTTTAAGGGGAAAGTACAGGAGGAGCCGCCGTGTATGCCCGCATCGCCTGCAGAAGAAGCTGTGGTTCGGTCTCTGCTGAGTCCAGGAAGGATGCCAAAGTGGCTCAAGTGCTATACGCGGCTCATGGATACAGCGCTGGTGCTGGTGCGGGGTGCAGGAGGCAAATAAGCCATTACCTTGTTCGATCCGTCCATATAAGGTTGGTCTCAACGCATGAACCTGCAGTGCAAACGCATTAAAACACGCCAAAGGTTGGCCACGTGTGGGCGGGTCTTGGGAGTCAAGTGGATGAAGACATTGTTTGCAGATGTGAAATTGTGGGTTTTGGGGAGATCCGAGCCTCTACCATTGGTGCTTCAGAGCATGATGAGTGGTATAACGTGTCAATTAATTACAAAGACTGGGAGGGCCTTTTTTTTTTTTTTTTTTTTACTCCCTATTTACATACAAAGAACCTCCAAGGAGCTTTACACTCTCTATACTCTAAGAAAAGCACGTCGGAAGAAATTGCCAATCAGTTCCTTACATAACGATGATATGCATATACATATATATATATATGTATTTATAGAATGCATTATTAGTATTCGTTTACATCGAGCTGCATTTTGGTGGATTTGGTGTCACGTAGGGAGGCTTTGCACCTACCAGATAATTTATGTAAACCTTCTGAGTCAATATTTTGGCCAAGGCTTATGGACAAGAGGCTGAAGCAGGACTTTGTTTGTTCCGAAACTCAAAGTACTGCTAAGTAATAACAATGATAATGATACTAATAACAATAATAATGATGATAATAATAATGATAATAAAAAATAATAATAATGTTGGCTAAGATCACGTTTGCATTTCGTCCAATTTTCCACCAAAAAAAAAAAATTATCTAATCCAAAACAGTCTGATGCCATTCGTATTTCATTCATTGCAAAGCAGACCATCTCGCCAACCTGCTCCACATCCTAATGTTTGTTTTCCCTGCGTAAAGCCTCCTCCAAAGCGCCCCAACTTGCTTTATTTCTCATTCCTGCAGAGGAGCACATTATCAGTGCGGCGTCCCCTCCAAGACCTGCGCCTGACGCTCTCCTCCCTCTGCCGGCTGTCCAGTATGTGATGTGGGTGACAATGTTGCACGTTTTGAGCGAGGCTGCGGCGCATCCTGGGTGGTCGGACCCGGGCAAACACAAATACAAACCGATTGCTAAGCTGCAGACAATGGGGGAAATGTAGACAAATGTCCGGCTCCCGTTGGAAGCTTTTGTGCCGCTGCAGTTTTTGCATTTATTTCAGGCCCCAAATAATAGATGATTGACGCCCAGGGCACAATGCTCTCTAACTGTTTGGAATAAATCTGAGGTTGTTTCTAGTTGTCATGGCATTCAACTGCTTTCAATGGACTATCTCTTCATTCATCCCAGGATCCTTCCACAACATTGAGGAAAGTCCTCCAGCCAGGGACACGCAACCATTTTCCCCTACTGTTGTTCACACATTTCCGTTCAGAGCACGTGCATTATTATGATTGTTGAATAACACTTACACAATTAATCACCCTTTCTCCGAATCCCACCAATTAATAATATTTAATTTTCTCCATGTCGACCCTTAATTAATGGATTGCATTGAAAATGTAAAAATGTGCTGACTTTCTGTGTTGTTAGACATACTGATATGCTTATTATTATCAAATAAAATAAAATATAAAATCTTTTGTAATATATGAGTCCGTGTGTAATTAATGCATATATTATACAAATGTCATTTTCTAAATGAAAAGGAAAATATTTCATACAAATGATGACCTATTATAATGGCTTGCTTTTTTTTTTTGTTTGTTTAATAAAAAAAACATGATTTATTGTATACTGCAAATAAAATGCAGTCGTCACTTGAGAATATACCTGACACGCAGGCCTCATATTGCACCGAAAGGCGGTAATTAATCTTTAATTAAGGTTAATCTTTAATCGTCCAACAGAGACTCCATTCAGACGAGCGGGTTACATTGACGACCTGATCCCCCGCATCAGGGAGAGAAAGGTTCCGGACCTGATCCACCAAACAAGGCTAAATCCGACATGTGGGCTGTCCACAGCAGACACCCTGCGAGATTTGGAGACGGCGCAGGGAAGGGCCCAGCTGCGCCGCATGCAGCCTCACTAGGAGCATGCCTGGGCCCTCGCTGGACCGTTACTTATTTAACCCCAAAAGGTGTGCTGAGCCAGATCAGACCGTGTCAGACCACAGAGGCTTATCCTGCGTGTCACGGAGCTTTGCGTTTGGGGTCTGTGGCACCGTGACAAGGGGGTGTCAAGTTTTGGGATCTTGCTGCGGACTAGGACGGGTTTTTTTTTTGGGGAGGGGGGTGTGTGCATGTTTGATCAGTCTCATGAGGGTGCTGCAGGATGAGGTAAAAGTGCACATGAAGGCTAAGTGGACTTATCCACTTGGAGAGCCTGTGTTTACCTGTTTACTTTAGCAGGTAGTCCAAACACTCCACTTTTACTCGCGGCAGGACTTTTCTTCTTCTTCTTCTCAATAGTATTATTTTAGACGCACAAATACTTCCCTGGGACGCACTCTGACAGTGCAAGTATTCATTCAGCAGACAGAAATTAGGAGTCATCACCGTTCCGGTGCAGGATCCCATTATTGATTTGGTCAGATGTGCTGGCAATGAAGGGAGCCGCAAAAGGGATTGCTTGGAAATCCTTCCAAAGCAGCGCGGTTGTCCTAACCGTTGACTTGGCGCGCGTGCGTGCGTGCGCGAAAGAGAACGCGAGATGAAGACGGGCCTCCGTGCTGCAGGTTCACCGTGCAGGACTTGAATGACAAAAGAGAACATCATGACGCGCAGAACAAACGCATCGGTCCTTCACAATAAGGAATAGGTCAATAAAATGCGCAAGGAATCTTTGCGCACGATTGTTTTTCTTTTCAGCGGAGTTCACCCAAAGTCCTTTTTTTTTGCCTTCGTCGTCCGATTCATTAGAATTCCCTCCCAAGATTGCATGTCCAAGACGCCCCCCTAATAACGCAATAAAGAGCCTTTTCCCTTCTTGATTAAATACATCTTTCGATTGAATGCCCGCCTAAGACTCCACAACGACCACCCCCGCTCCCCTTAATCTTAATCGCCGAATTTCAGCGCGTTTCGGACGCGACGCGGGCTTTGATAAAGGTGACCGTTCCCGCCCCGGGCCACCCATGATAAACGTGACAAACCCGATTCCCCTCCTCTGTGATTAAAGCCTACATCTAGTATTCCGCGTTATTCAAGCCGTGGCCTGCGGGCTTGCGCCTTGAGGGGGGAATTTGTTCTTTTTTTTTTGTTTTTTTTTACACACAATCCACCACTCCCGGCCAAATAGGAAAGTCTTTATTCGTCTCTATTGGTGTGATAATTAAACATGTCACGGTGAGATTGCAGCTGCCCCCAGAGGATGACTCCATTTGTTAAAGCACCAGTTTATTTGCAACGGCGGATTTCATGCCACACTCTGCCGCATTATTTCCCATTTTACCACAAATATATATAAATATATATATATATATATATAAGCGTGTGTGCATAATGTTGAGTATTTTACCATCACAATGAGGTGTGTGGGATTTCTTCAGGCAAACCAGTAAGCGTGCGTGCACAAACAAGCCCATAAACACAATCTGTCTTGCTCATGGACAGCCTGCCAGTGAGTGCGGCAGTCGCGCCAACATCTGTTGACATCTGCAGGGCTCTAGCGGTCCCTGCCGGCACTTCTGAGAAACAACAGGGGCTGCCGGGTAACTTTCGGACGGCCCCATGATAATACTGCAGTCATGCAGCGACTACAGCACAACCCTTAGAGTCACGTAGAGTGCATTTTTGGGCGCGCATGCAGGTTTGGCTCCGACCACTTCCGCGCAGAATCGGAGTAAGGCTTACACGCGCGCCAAACACAAGTGTGGGAACATGTGTGCAAAATGCATGCCTACCTTTTAGACCGGAGAGGGGGGAGGGGGGGTGGTTGTGGATGTCTTGGCTGCGTCCACAGCAGCGTGTGCAGGGTTCATGAAATATCTCCAAATGGGAGTCAGAAGTGCGTGCACAGATAAGCCTGATGTGGTTTATATACCCTGAAAGCAAGTGCTCCTCTTCTCGTATTGTCCAAGAGCGTTTGCATAGCCGGCCAAGAGGCTCTGCTCCTGCGGACTCGGGTACACTGCACAATGTTTGTTTGCGCTTCTATGACGCCAGACAAAATATTGGCCATATGTTCGCCAGGGCCATAAATTCGACCTGAGCCCTGCATGCATATTTGGTTTTCTTGCTTTTTGTCTTTTTTTTTTTTCGGGAGGGGAGGAGGGGGGGTCGGCATTTGCAACAACGTCAGGGAATAATGTTACATTCAAAGAGATAAGGAGGCTGCAGGTTGATCTTCACATTGAATCCCATTATTCCTCACGTATGGTGCGCCCTAATAAATGGCTTGGTAACCAAGAAACAACACTGCGGGGAGAGCAGATGTGGCATGTTATCCAGCCCGCAGCCACGTTTACATTAGATACCCTGATACAATGATTGATGACCACCGTCACAGCAATCCACAATCATTATGCTTTGCACAGCCTCTCACCACAAGGCGGCCTGTGCTACGCTCAACGTTTGTTGCAAAAAGTCTCAAATCTCCTTACTTCATGACAACATTGATAATATTATTTTAAAAATTGCTATAAGTGTTCAGATTATTTTTTAAATCTGCCCACAACAGCATCTAAGGAGGGTGTATGATGGCGATAGCCACAAAGCTGCACTCATAATAATGATTTTTTTTAAAGCAGTAATACATATACCGTATATGTAAAGGCATATAATTATTGGCATGTTTTGAAATAACGTAATGCCTTATGTGTTTACGTGAGCAATGTATAAATAATCTATAAGACGAGTAACCACAATAATGACAGTAAGAACGGTAACAACAATCCAATTTTGGATCAAATATATTAGCTATACCACTTTAGAAAGTGTGTAATGTATACATTTTCATACATTTTTGATTAAATTAATCTAAAGCGCCCATTATAGGGGTGTCCAAAGTGTGGCCCGGGGGCCGTTTTGGGGATAATTTGTTGGCTTATTCATTAAAATACTATTAAAGAAAAAAAAAACCAGAGCAAAGAACAAAAGTAAACTGCTGCAAAAAGTGGCACATTTTAACAAGAAAAAGTCCAAATGTTGTAATTCCACTAATAAGCTTGCAGGACATGCAGGTCCTTTATTCATTACATTTCTAGCCATGTCTTCATGGGTGGCTTTCAGTGTCTTAACAAAATTCAAAATGTCAAAATGGCGCCCGAATGCTTGGATTTTTCAGAATGCAAGCATAAAAAGTTTAAAACCTGTTCTGCCACGTTTACCTACGTGTCTGTCCAGATGGCTCGCAATCTCCACCTGTTGCATGTGCACTTTGCTTTTTATATGAACCACCATCTCCTGCATCAGAGCTTGGCAAAAGGCATGCTGGTAATTGTTGAGGAGTAAAAACAACATGAGGCCAACACTGGTTGTGCTATCACGACACCTTTAGGGGTGTAGGAGCTGAATGAAGACATTGTGGGCAGCCTGGAATCCGTGCATGATAATGATGGCGTTGCCTGGTGTTGCAAGAGTGACCATCAATCAATAGTGAATACATTACTGATGCAGTTTTTTGCAGGGCCACCTTGTTGATGAAAGAGTGAGATTATCCTCCCAGCCAATGCTGTGTTCAGGGGTGCCACTAAGACCCTGAGAATACAAATAAATAAATTGGCCTCATACCTCGTTTGAAATCCCACATTAAGGTAAAGTAGTTAGTTAAAGATGGAATGTATTCATGAGGTTCACACCAATGGGGGAAAAGCGTTCCACTCAGCCCTCTGAGAATACTCTTGTGCTGTTTGAGATGTGCCACAAGTGCTCTGGGTACTAAATACAAGACCCCCCGAAAAAGGATGGATAAGATAGGCCGCGGAGGTCAAGCTATTATCAATCCCTGGCCTAAAGCTTGACGACGACCATACTTCAAATATAGTCAATGGCTCTATGAGGACACTGATGGCACTGCTTCCCGAAATCAATCAGTTCAAGTTTTAATGTATCGACCACTCGAGCGAAAAGCGGGGGAGCTTCTCAAGGAGCCTGGGATGATTTTCATGGAAGATACACTTTAAAAAAAAAAGTTTAATTAAACCTGAGGGCTCACTTGTATGCTGGAGACTTTCACACAATGATAGCCAGTGAAATCCATTTGAAAGGTTTAGCAATTTTTCTCCACAAATGCGTGCACTTGGAGGTTTAGCATTAGATCACTGAGCCTTCACTGTTAAGGCATAAATGAATGGCTGTTTTGAGACCTTCGAGAGCAGTGAAGCACAGTAGAGGAGATGAGCCGTTGTCCCAGAAATGCTTCACATCAGTTGAGTATTAGCATGTCTTCCATGACAACACCACGTTGTGAATGTGAGGAACATTTTTGAACCGACGTTACCTGCTAGAGAGGCAGCAGAGAAAGAGACCAAGAAGAGCTGTGCGAAAGAAGTGATCTGTAGCCTGGAATAAGTGGAAAACGCACTCAGGAAATGTCAGATATTTCCATCAAAGGGTTACATTTATGGATGTTGTATGCACTTGACAAATGACTTACCTTGACTATGTCTTTTCTCACTGTGAAACATGCGCGTGTAAGGCGAGTGTATGGGCAACATTTTTGTATGTTTGCTTTGGGACGGACAAAAATACGGACACCCTTTAATCCGTTCATTCTTAAAGGCATTCAGCAGAGCACAGGTCTCCACCAATGGAAAGGTTTTGGCCTGCATATCAAAACAAAGGACTCAATTGAGAGCAAATAGTGAGGAGAGAAAATCAATTCCCCTATCTATTTATTTTCACGGGCATCGAACGGGCAGATGTGCTCATGGGCATGTGACATCTATCCCAAAAGTTTCATGTATAATCCTGCTAATATTCTAACGCACAAACCAAGCAACCGGCAACCCTCGCTTGGGTTGGGTCACACCTATAACAGGATTTTTTATCTTCATCACAAGAGATTGTGAAAGTCTGATTTTTGTGGGTAAGGTCTTTATCAATGGCAGCCATTTAGGGTACGTTCAAAGAAACCCATTGGTATAAAAAGTGACAGGACTTGACAGAATGGCAGTTCATGGTTCAGACTTACAATATCACAAGATTTGTCTGAGTCTTCAGAGAGTCTTGACAACGGGAGGATGAAATTGACACAAATTACTGTATTGAACCATAGCTGAGACTAGTCAGAATACTAAGACAAAACCTACAGGCAGGGGTGGATTGCTCATCGGGAGTTGAACATGTAAATCTGCTACTTTCATACTTCGGAATCACTGCTACCTATCCCGCCCAATCACGTCATCATTTCTACCTGTGATGATTAAGTGATGAAGTCCACCAATCATGGCCTCTGCAGAGTTGAATTGTTTTAGAGTATCAATATGCAATCTTTTTTATGCCCACAATTTAGTTTGCATCATCAAAGACAGTGACGTAACAACTTAAACAATATGTAGGCTTTTTTTTTTTCGTTCTGTGTATGATACAGTATATTGTTCCTGCAACAGTTCCAATGACTAAAAGCAACAACTGTTGCAATCCATTCATCCATCCATTTTCTATGCCATTTATCCTCACTACAGTCTATCCCAGCTGACTTTGGGCGAGAGGCGGTGTACACCATGAAATGGTCGCCAGTCAATCACAGGACAGGCAAATGTACTAACTAAATCATTTGGTTGGGCCAGTAGTTAAAGGGTTGCATCCGGGTTGCATCCGGGTCAGTGCAGTACTGGCACAGTCGTTGTACACTCCCCTTCAAAAGCTTGTGAACACCAAACCTGATGATGTTCCCAATGTTTTGTAGTTGTGTGTAGAATATAACTGTCATCTTTCAAAAGTAAATTAGACACTAAATATGTATTGTCATATACAGTAGTGAAAAAAGTATTTTCCCCCCTATCTTATTTTTTTTGTAATGTTTTTGCATATTTGTCACACATATGTTTCGGATCATCAAAAAAAATTAGACGTTAGTCAATGCCAACACAAGGCCTCATTTGCCTCAGTTAAGGTTCATAACTCGCCATAAGACGGCCAGCATGACAGAGTTCCAAAGTTCCAAAACCAATGTTGAACAAAGAGAACATTAAGGTTCATCTTAATTTTGCCAGAAAGCATTTTGATGTTCCCCAAGACATTTGGAAAAATATTCTGTGGTCTGACGAGACAAAAATCGAACTTTTTGGAAGGTGTGTGTACCATTACATCAAGTGTAAAGTAACGCTGCATGATACAAAAAAGAACATCATCCCAACAGTAAAATATGGTGGGGGTAGTGTGATCGTGCTTTTACAGGACCAGGAAGATTTGCTGTGATAATTGGAAACATGAATTCTGCTGCCTAACAAAAATATCCGGGAGGTGAATGACCTGTCATCTGTGACCTCAAGCTGAAACCGACTTGGGTTCTGCGGGAAGACAATGATCCAAAACACACCAGCATGTCCACCTCTGGATGACTAAAAAAAAACAAAACGTAGACTTTGGAGTGGACTAGTCAAAGTCCTGACTTGAATCCTACTGAGATGTTGGGCATGACCTTAAAAAGGCAGTTCATGCTCAATTCTGCAAAGACGAGCAGGCCAAAATTCCTCCACTGCGCTGATTTATTGCAAGTTATCGCACTTGATTTTAGTTGTTGCTGTTAAGGATGGCCCAACCAGTTATTAGGTTTAGGGGGCAATTACTTTTTCACACAATGCCATGTAGGTTTGAATTTTTTACCCTTAATAATAATAAGTTTCATTTAAAAACTGCATTCTGTGTTCAGTTATTTGTGTTCAGTGTTTAGTTGTCATTGACCTATTTTTAAATTTAATTGATATATGTGACAAACATGCAAAAAAATAAGACATCGGGAATGGGGCAAACCCGTGTATATGTTGTCATTCTATGTCAAATTATATGCATAGTACTTGTAAGTTTAGATTAATTGCATTGTAGATAAATATCAGAATGCACACAGCCACACAGTCAGGAGATTGGGATCTGGGTTCGAATCTCCGGGCATCTCTGTGTGAAGTTTGTGTGTGGGGGGGGGGTGTTTCTTTGCTGTACTCCGGTTGCATGTTAGGTTAATTGGCAATACTAAATTGTCCATAAATAGGAGTGATTGTTGGTTTATATGTGCCCTGGCGACCAGTCCAGGGTGTAGCCTGCCTCTCGCCCGAAATCAGCTGCGATAGGCTCCAGCACGGGCTCCTGCGACTCAGTGAGGATAAGCGGCATAGAAGATGGATGGCATCGGTGTGTATCTTTTTTTTTTGGACTTCGTGAGCCCCGTTCTAAAACACATCAAATCAAGTTCTTCCAGGAAATAATGGGTTTGACTTACACCATTGCTGGTCACTCACTGGTTGCACAGATGTGTTCGTGTAATTTGGCATTGTAACTTTTCAGGATACGTTGCCAGAAATGACAAAAGTAAACACACATCAATGTGTTCTTACCCCATCTAAGTGCCTTATTTTGTTGTAAGCGCTATAGAACTGTATTATACTCCATAATCTCCACTTACCTCGTCTGTCTTTTTCCTCTCCCAAAAAAATCTCCCTGGGCCAACAACCAAATTTTCTTTCTTTATTTATTTATCTGTTTATTTCATATTATTTATTATGCTGAATTTATTCTCTCAAAGGGAAATGAAATGCAGGGCTGTATGACTTGTGTTGCTTTGCACACAGAACCAAGCCACACACATGCGAGCTTGCAAAGAGAGATGTCATTCAATGCGTGCAAGCCTGCTTGCTTTTTGCAGTTTTCTGTGGTATCTTGAAGCACAAAAACCACCTGCTCAAAAGCGTGCCAAGAAGAGCAGAGCCGGCATCCCTGTGAGTCCAGATATTGTTACAAAAAATTACCTCCAGTCAAGATCCAATGTTTTAAGAGCAGAAGATACCCCAAAAAAGGATGTCGGAAGTTTATAACTGAGGCAAAAGCGTCTAATGGGAACAGACTGAGTATGGAAGCTGCATATTCTTTTCACATAAAAGCGGCACATCAACTGTGAGTCAGGGACCATCCATCTAGCAATGAGGCGGCTTTCTTGTTTAAAAGCTGTGTAAGGGCATTAAAATCAATCAAGAAGGTGACCTCACTGGGTCAGCTTCAACACGGTGGACAATGGCCATCTCTCAAGGTGAAAGTAGAGGAGCAGTATCAAATCACAGCTACGACTGCCTCAACAATCTCCATTGGAGAGGTTTTTTGAAACAGGTGGAGAAGCACATCATGTGGTAAATAAGAACTGGAAGTGAAGTGAGAAGAGCCCACAATGAGGGTGCAGTGGCGGTCTGTCAAGGTAGCCAAGCAATGTGGACGTGCTGAGCTGAATTGATTTTACAGTCAGTTTATGAAAAGAGAACTTAATACACGGTGTCACAGTTGGAGGACGTCTTCGGAGACTAAAGCACGCCATCTTTTAAAACAATAAATCATAGCATGAGTCAAGGGCGGGTTATTGCAAGATGGGCAGAGCTTTACTTCGCCTTCGTCAACATTTGAAAGCTTTGATATGGACTTTAACCTTCTGCATTGGTCCAATGTAAAATATGGAAGGAAGAATACCATATATTTGAATAGCACTGCATGGGCAACGCAAGTTGAATTAGAACAGGAATATCTCAAGGCTGTTTCTTTCCTTAAAGATACATGACTGAAAAATAAGGGTTTCATTCAGAATCCTAAAACATTACCGAAATGTATAAGTCCAATGCTTCCAACTTGATTATGACGAAATATGAGTATGAATCAGATTGCAGTCTGAAATTCTATTTCAGCAAATTGAGTTTAGGTGAAGGTAGTGGAAAGTGGCAAATATTGCATTTGCATCACATGTTTTGCCAGAAGTTAAGCCAAATCCAAATACGCTCTAAGCAGTTGTTAAAGTAAAGGCCCCTACCAACTAAACCAACATAACTGCTGACTGGCGACCTGTTGTGCATGGAGACAAGGCCTTTTTGCCTTTTCAAAGTTTCTAAGATTTCCGATCAGTATCTTGTTAGTGTTTTGTTGCTTTTGGCTCCATGAGTTGTCTTAGGTGTGTAAACATCGAAAGTCCTTGTTTGGGTGTGGTGCACCGCCATGGGCATATCTAACTAAAAAGACACAATGGAGTGAAAAAGGAGGGCATATTGGGGTGTGAAACAGTCACCTTGAACCAGGCTGCTCCTTGTAGACACAAGGATTACCCATCTGCACATTTCTGAAGCCTTTTGATGAAGAATGCATTCAAATTGAAAGACGAAAAGAAGAAACCACAATTTAGTCATTTCAATGGCCTCTCGCAGATGGCTTGCCGGCATATTTAGATAATCAACGTGTATATATTTTCTTTATACTACGTCCATGATGGCAATTAACATGTTTTGTGCTGAGGTGAAAACTTTTCTCCAGGCGATGAAGATGGATGCTAATACATTAGAGGAGGTCATGGAATAGGCTTCTATTCTTTGCATTAAAAGGAAGCTTTTATAAGGTGGTAGCAATGGAGGCATAAAGCCCTCAAGGGCAAATCAATGATAAAGAACTCATCTTTAATTGGCACCCATTTCGGATTTTATAAAAAAAAACACTTGAAACGTCCTATCCGCATTTCATTGACTGCGTGGCAAGTCTCTCTTAAACTCTGACTACGTGCGGCAAAAGCGGGCCGAGTGCTGGCAAAAAAGAACAACAAGGAAAGCGGCTGAACGTTTACACATTTGGTGCTTTGTGTTGCTGCGGCGTATTCACCACGAGCGAGCAGGTAATTACTTTAAAAGCGAAACCGTGACAGCATTAACGTACTTTTAGGAACGTGTTTATTGTATGTTACCGTGACAGACTAAATATTTTCCAGGTTATGTGTGTTTCACAAAAGTGTGTGTTTGTGCCATGGCTGGCCTGAACTTCCTGCAGCACCTCTCTGTCGCCACCTATTGGTGAGAGTGTGCGCCAATTCTGAGCGCCAGAGGCCAGCTGAGGAAAAGTGTGCACAAACACATCCTCCCTCTTTCAGATAATTACGTCTTTTATCCAAGAGACACATACGGCTACTTTAACGTCGCACATCCAGCCGTCCTAATGGGCCATTATTCAAATAAAAGGGGGAAACACTGTGGGGTTGGTGACCTCCTCCGTACGGCAGGCCCCTCCATCCAGGCACACCTGCTGAGACAAGGTAACGTTTATCAGTGACACCTTCACAGGACAGAAACAAAATGGCAGGCGGGGTCAGCAGTAAGGAGCGCACCGGGCCGGGCATATTGCAAACATCCATTTTCGACGTCCCTTACTCTTGTGGTTGCCAGGCTACTGCCTAATATATGGTGACTGAGTGTGCGTCAGGAAATCAGAAGTAAGATGTTGACTTTGGGATGAGCACCTCTTCAAATTAAACAGCGACATCACATTGCATTCAAAACAACATTTCCAAAGGTCAACGTTAAATGGCCCCCATTTGGCATCGAAAAAAGTGTTCTTCAACTCAACGCAAATCCTCAAATTTGCATACCAGTTACTTTTGTTAGTGGCGTTTAATTATTTACGTTTTAATTGCATTGAATGGAGGGGATAATATCACTGCATGGGAGTTTTGTAGTGTGTTTGCCCCTGCCATCTGAACACTCGGATGTCTCCTTATTAAAGTACACAAAAAGATAATTACGTCCTGCTCTGACTGAACATTGCCATGGTGCCGCACTAGAGAGTCATCGCTGAATTGGACACAGGAGAGGGAGCTCTTATGATGAATGTGCTCGGTGCTCACGCACACACACACACACACACACCGTGGTGGTGAAGGCATGTCAACTCCACGCTCATCGTCGAGCAAAATTGTTGTGATGACGCTGATTGTCGCATCGAGCGGACTTTCGTCATGGAGGCAGCTCAGTGATGCTGATTGCGGAGGGAGACACGCCTCCTTTGTAGAAACCACCACACACGTGCGTCCATTAATAAATACATAAACTGTTTTATGGGTACAGCTCTTTTCAAGATTTATTCAGAACCACACATTTGTGTGGTCAGAGTTCACTCGGAGGGCCTCGTTCACAGTCATCGCACGTTCTTCCACGCCGAACGCATCACACCGTGACCTTGTGTGTCTCTGCACATGCTCCAAACAATGACAAGACAATGACTGTTCTAAAGTTGGTCCCACAGATTAAGTGTGTACGGAATGTTTAGCATATCCTCACCAGAACTCTAAGCTTTGCATATTTTTTTTTTAACTTTTTTCCCCCAAAATAAATGTTTTTTTTTTCCCTGTGGAAAACATATCCCATTCGCCCTTATTTGATAATAATTTACAAATATGCAATCACAGGTAAGATGTCACTTTAAAAAAAACACCAGTTTTGCATGTTTATGTCTTTATGCTTAACTGATCAGGTGTTTCACGCAAGCGTCCTTGAACGCACCATAGTTGCTGTGAAACTTATATAGAACTTCATCATCGTGACTCCGATTCCACCCGTTCACCAATCCACTCACAGTATCAGCATCATCAGCATCCATTTTATAGTTTAACGTGTGTTTAAATAAGTGTGGGAGGCATTCGGACGAGAGGCGGGTAAAGGTTCTAATCCTTACAACAGTCACTCTTATTCCGAGTGTTGACCCGAAAAATGGAATTGAGTCGAGAAATTGGACCAATACATTTCATTTCTAGTGTTAGCTTCTAGAATAATCAACTCTTATCTTTTGCTTCTAATAAATACCCATTCGCCAAATAAACTTTACTTTGACTCTGATGACTAATAAAATACTTATATTTTTATTTTTTTTTTTATTTGCTTGTTGTAATGTCTGTTGTCTTATACTCTCTATATATAGCATGTGTTATATGTATGTGTGTGTGTGCATTATGTATTTGATTAGATATATAGACTGCTAGATAGATTTTATGGCGCTGGAGAGAATCCATTCAATGCTCCGGTGAGATCAGTGAATAGAGAAAACAGAAAGTTCTCTCCCATGAAGCACCGCAATCACCTGGAAAGGCCAAACAGTACTGAATTGAGGTGCTGATGTCATTAGAGAGATGGTATTGATTGACCAGAGGCCACCGGAGGCCAATGCAATTAAGGGAAAGAAAACATACAGCGTTAAAGACTGTGTAAATAAAGAGACACTGCAGTGGGGCCAGACAAAGGCCAGTCTAGGGCCCATTCAGAAGCTTCTTGTTCACCATCGCCTGAGGTCTTCTCCAAGAACTGAGGTTCAGGGTGGGAGGCCGAGGCTATAGAGGGTTTAACAAGGCTAAATAAGACGTGCAGTACAATGCACATTGTTTGTGCATGTCTTACGTGCTCATTTACTTTGGAGGAAGTGATTGGAAAACATCATTTTTGCCTTCAGTGACAGAAAACATATTCAAAGGTTGCATTCCTTCCTATTTACAGCTAATTGGTGTTGCACAATAAGACACTTTTGCACAGTAAGTTACATTTACTACTGACCCCGAGCAGCTTGCTAATTACAAGCATGTACACAAATAAGGTGCAACAACAGTGTTCCACATAAACTGCGGGGAGGTTGTCTAATCGAATGTCAGCGTGCGTTCAAATGGCGAAAAATGATTTATAAACATTCAAATATTAAATATGTCTCAATATATAAATCTTCACTCTTTTGTAGCTGACTACAGTCATTTATTAGTAAAAAAGTTTGAGCAAAATGACATATTTTGGCCTGAATTAAGCATTTTTAAGCATAAAAATGTCAAAATAAACTAAAAGACATTCAAAAAACAGACTGAATGACATGGTGTGGTATGTAGCATACACTGCATGGTCACTACTACTCAGCAATTTACACTGATAGCCACTGGCAGTAGTACAGGTAGTAAAAATACAAGAACAAGGAACTCTTGCATGCTAACATGTGAGTCTATCTACTGTATAGTATGGGTTATTTTCTATTATCATGTCTAGGCAATACGAGGGGGCTGTAACAGTGTTACAACTGCATTTACATGGTTTTTAATGCTCTAGCTGCAAAATATTTCATTTATTAAATATTTCACAAAATCCTTCCATCCATGCATTCAGTTTCTATCCTCAATAGGTATGCTGGAGCCTATCACAGAGATGCCAAGCGGAGATTCATCACAAGATCTTGTGTCACTCCTAATTCTTACGGCGTTGAAACTAAGTTGACAACAATGTGAGTAAAAAGGAATACCATTAAATGTGTACTGGATTTTTCATATTTGGGTTTGTCTTTGCATTTAGGCGTGTTATACAGTGTTTCTTATTCGCCGCCGGGTGAGGTCATAGTGTGTTGCTAGGCTGTGTATTTGAGTTCCAAGCTCAACCCTCTGTGTCCGGAACTGTCAGGCAATCACGGATGAGCTCCATCTCAAGGATCTGTTGAGAGAAAGAGTCTGTGTTTAGGGGTTTGCTTGGCCATGCTCATTACTCTTGCCACATCTCTCAGTACACACACACACACACACACACACCTACGCACGCAACCCCCACACACACATCCTTGTAGACCCTTTTACGTTGGTGATGTAATAACGGTCAAACCCGTGCCGTGGAGGGCCGAGACCCTGCAGGGTTTTTTTTTCCCAGTCGGTCGCTGAAGCAGGTGATTTTAATGATCAACACCTCTTTCGATTTGAGGGAATTTAACCACCTGCTTTAGGGACCGGCTGGAAAGAAAACCTGCAGTGTCTCGGCCCTCCGTGGCACAAGTTTGAGACCGCTGGTTTAAGTGTTCATGTCAGCAAAAAAGTAAAAAAACAAAACAGCAACAAAATGAAGGTTCCTTTCAACCTCAAGATACAAAATAATTTGTTCCAGTGGGGCTTTTGTGTCTTGGAATTTTCGTATTTATAGATTTACCATATAAACGGCCTAATTCGTTCCAGCCCCCTCGGAAACAGTCAAAAAAAAGTGTAAATATTGTACCCACCAGAAAGAAATACGTTCATTAAACAAACAAACAGTGCTGAGTTAAAAAAAACAAAACAAAAAATAATACAATTAGTACGTGTCATACGAGTACGAGGGAAACTACAGCATAGTTCTTCAGTGGAGAGGGGAACTACCCCCTGGCTTCAGACAAGCCTTCATTGATCCGCCTTATTCCTAGTCCCCATTGGGTCAGTGACACACTTTCAGTGACAAGTCCTTTCTGGAATCTACCCTTCCAAAGAATTTCTTAGATGCAGTTTTTCTTTTGAGGATAATGTTTGTTGCTTCTGTGATGGGGATGTTGAATCAACTTAAGATCTATTTTATTATTATTTATTTTGTAAGGCCCTCTGGGAAGATGTTGATTTCTGGATTTCCTCCAAAATCCCAAACTGTCTGAATTCTCTGTAAAGAATATCAATTTTGGAATGCTAAAAGGAGAACAAAAACTTGTAAATGTTCTGCATGTAATTATAATTTTAGGTACATTTTTTATCCGCAAATGTCGTTTCTTGAAAAGTAATTCCACCTTCCCTGCCTTTCACAAAGAACTCGATTCAACTCAAATTCATAGACAAAAAACAAGCAGTGGACTTGCTTCACACACTCAGGACCCCAGCTTTTTTATTTTATTGAGTCATTTTATTTAAATATTTTTTCCTTTTTATTTATTTATTTATTTGTCTGTTTTCTTTTTCTGCTCTTTTTTTGTAAGTTCATTCTTATTTGATCTGTGATCATGTAGCCTGGTCTGGCCTTAATCTTTGCTTGACTCTTTTCTCACAGTCTTTGCCAATGTTGTGTGTGTATTTGTTAATGCGTGTGTCCTAATAAAAACAAATAAATAAATAAATAAATCCTAACCCCCATGAGCTTTTGCGTAAATTATGGGAGAAACTGGTAGACACCTGAACCGGTGTTTATTTACATGACAATTGTTGAACCGATGAGCAATTCCTCTGTGGGGACACCAGCTGTCATGTCTTAAACGAGGAGATGTCTGTTGCCTGTTGCCTTCTAAAATTGAAAAAGTGGCCAAACGTCACATATAGTGGCATTTTTAGCTACTTTCTCAACTCTAGTGCGGCAGACGCAATGAAGCTATGAAGAATCTCAGAAGCTCCAAGGCATATCAGTACCTTCACAGCAATAAGGTTGGTCGGGTTTTGTTGAAAGATGTTGAGAAAAATCTTATGCATCTGAAAGCAGATGTTGAGCCAATCATGCCAATAATCCGCGCGACGGAAAATTTAAAGGCAACTGAGCAGGTAGGTAACTTTTTTTATGCCGTGGTAGCACACAGTGCTGATCTATTGTAACGTTATCACTTCATGTGCTTGCGTTTACATGCTGCAAGAACAGATGAGATGAGGAGTACGTGGAGTGGAGCTCTTGTTTCTATTTAATGCTTAGACAAAGTCAGCTGCGGTTTAAAAAGTGGTACTTTTGGAATAACTGATGAGATGAGATGTACACACCAAATATCTTACCTGTTCTTGTGACACTGCTGTCAGTAAAGAATTACAAAATACGAGTGAAGTCGTAATAATCGCCCAGATAGTTTTCTGAACCGCCGTCATCTTGGCTGTGACGTGGTGCCGAAAGCCACAACACAGTCTTGGATGCACAGCTAGGTGAAGAAATATTTGCAATTCGAAAGGTATGTTGTTTGACCGGCAGAGATTGACACTGACAGATCTATGCAGACTGCAAGAAACAAGATGAATGAGCAGCAATCACACAGGACAGATGGATGCAGACGTGGATACATTACATGCTATTTATGCATGTCCATTCATTGTTCAAATGCATATCAATCATTTATTCAAAGGTTCATAATGAACATTGAACATGAACATGAATTTTGGCCCTCTCGACTTTGCAGAATTGTTGTAATACAGCCATTAATTCATTCATTTTCTATACCGCTTATCCTCATTTGGGTCGCGGGTATGCTGGAGCCTATCCCAGCTGACATTGGGCGGGAGGCTGGGGTACACCCTGGACTGGTCGCCAGTCAATCGCAGGGCACATATAGACAAACAAACATTCACTCTCACATTCACACTCCAATAGACAATTTAGAGTCATCAATTGACCTAACATGCATGTTTTTGGAACGTGGGAGGAAACCGAAGTACCCGGAGAAAACCCACGCACGCACGGCGAGAACATGCAAACTCCACACAGAGATGCCCAACGGAGATTTGAACCCTGAACCTCCTGAGTTTGAGGCCAACGTGCTACCCACTCAGCCACCGTGCGGCGTAATACAGCCATATCGGAGGGTTTTCCAGCATGAGCAGCCTTTTTAAGGTCATGCCTCAGCATCTCAGTAGGACTTAGGCCAGGACTTTCACTAGGCCACCTGTATTTGTACCTGTATAAAGCTAATTCTAAAGCTTTGAGACTACAGTGAACCACAGTGTGATCCATTATCCACAAATGGCAAAAACATGGTACAGTGGCAAACCAAAATTACCCCAAGAGCGCAGTGACGACTCATCCAAGGTACAAAAAACTCCACAACAACATCCAAATAACTTAAGGACTCAGTTTAGGTCAGTGTTCATGATCCACTATAACAAAGATACTGGGCAAAAATGACCTTCGATATCAAAGTTTCAAGATGAAAACCACTGCTGAACAAGAAGACCATTTAGGCTCGTCTCAATGTTTCCAGAAAACATCTTGAAAATCCCCAAGACCTTTGAGAAAATATTGCGTGGTCTGGTGAGACAAAAGTTGAACTTTTTGGAAGGTGTGTGTCCCATTTCATCAGGTGTAACATGTAAAAAAAAAGAACATATACCGACAGTAAAATATGGTGGTGGTAGTGTGATGGCCGCTCAAAGAAAGTGCTCTCCTATGTACCATGTGTTTGTTTAAGTTGTTGCTTGGTCTCTCCAATGTAGAAACCATGCACCCCTCGCTACACTGCACAGTGTAGTCTTAATAAATTGAAAATTTTGTAGCTAGAGGATAAAAAAAACTGTTTATGACCTTTGAAAATTGGTTTTAACATTATTAGAGTCCTGCAGACATGAATTAACACGTTTTTTTGTATCACCTGATCTAGTAGTCAGCAATAGTATCATCATAACTCACATATTAGTATTGGGAAGGTTCCTTGTTGTTGTAGTATTTGTAACGTAATGTGGCTTGGTCGACATCAGTCTATCTCACCTTGTTTTGTAAGAAGCCAAAAACATAACACTTCCACGCCGAATTGAAGGACTTTTTTTCATGTCATGTCAGACTCTGAAACTTAAGGTTGATGCACTGGTTTTCAAATGCCCGGGGGCCGGGCATTGTGACAAGGGGGACGCCGGGCTACCATGCACACTTTTCATTATTACCAGATTTTCCGTACTCCAAGCTGCTACTTTTTTCTCTTCCTTAGAACCCAGTGGCTTTAATCACAAATCAACTTTGTTTATGATTTTTTTTGCCACTTTGGGTGTGTTCAAATTCTCTACTAACTTAGCGTGAGTGTTCCAACAACACTCTTCGGTCTCCGTGTGTATCCACGTGCGCTTGGAGTATGTTGTTCAACGTACCCTTAGCCAGCTTGGCCCCCGGCCTCTCTCCTTACCGGGCATCGACCCGAGACAGGAGTTCGGGGCGCCATGGTGCAGCGCTGGTAGCCGGTGGTCCGGAATCCCAGTTTCTCTTTCACCCGGGCAGGCCTTCACTAAATGATGTAATTTTATCTTTAAAAGGGTGGCCCCGGCAAAAAAAGTTTGGGAACCACTGAGGTAACAACGTAGGTCAGAGCCTCCTCACTGTAACATTACTGACACCTAGTGACCAGAATACTACACGAATTGTCTTAAATAAATTTAATAATAACCACAAAACATTGATCATTTATTCATTAATTAATTTTTGCCACAATAGAATGAGGTAACAAGGTTTCTTTGTGCCTCGGTTTCAAATAATTGGCTTAGATTGACGTCGTTTTTCATGGATTGTTTGAAGGCTTCATGGGCAAATAAATATATCAACGCGCGGATTACCAAAAGGTGCTCCTGTTTAAAAACCCAGAACCTCAGCTACTGTCAGTGTGAACAATCATTACACGGATTGCAAGTCACTGTTCTAATTCCTTCGAGTAGACAATTATTGGTGCAAAATATTTATAAAACCTTGGCAATGAACAAACTCACCTTTCCCTATATGAATGGCGTCCACCCTAAAAGCATTAGCACGGTTCTGAGTGGTGCTTTAAACAATATGTCTTAATAAGTGTGAGGTCCGTGTCAATCAGTGTTAAAGGACGTGCTCATGTAGAAACAACAGACCACTGAAGCCCCTTTTAATGCAGCTCTCCTAATAAGAGATGAGGGTCACTTATTCTGATGGGCTTCATCTCACCATCCTCTGACCCTTCTATATGTCTGTTAAAGCGTAAACAATACGCTTCGTTTCGTGTGTCCTCCAGGTGTTAACATCATCCTGAGATAATTCACCGCCCTCCTCGTGTATTATGGACCATAAATTGAATACCATGCTTTTCATTGCTCCTCATTTACATTTCCTCATCAGGGATCATTCAAATAGGCTACAGAAGTCGGATGGATGCAGGTATGGTTGAGGGTGGTGCCCTTGCACTAGAAGAACTATTGTTCCATGGGTTCATCATATTGTTCTTTATTTTGCTATTTTACCACACCATAATGAACACTTAGAGTTTTTTCTTTTTCTCCTTACCGGAATACAATAACAAAACCGACATAAACCCCCCCTTTTACACTACTCTTTGGTAATGTTAATGGTTTTATTTATTTTACACATGCATGCAAGTTACATTGTAATACAACACAGAGCATAAGCCACATTTGCACATGTCCGAAAAGGGGTAAGAAGAAACAAGGCTTATTTGATCCTACCCATCTAATGAGTGTTTTCCTTTAACTGCCAGCCGTCTTTTGACTGTTTTTTTTCTTTGAACTGCAATCTAAAATTTGGGTTACGACGACAGCTATTTGGGGGCTTGTGTGAAGGTGACAAGACTGGATGTAAACGGCATTAGCAGCGCGCTAGCTATTCACCGGGAAAGATTTTCAACACATCAGTAAAACAAATCTACATTACAGCGATCTAATTGATCTTATTCATTATGTACTGTATTGTGTACAACTATGACAAGAATAGCGTCACATTCAAACCACTCATCAAATACAGGGCCACAACCCACCAGTACGAGCCTGGACTTTGTTTTTCAGAGATGTACAGCAACAAATATGCACATTAGCACTCGGTAAGGTAATCAAGTCTCACCTTTGTGTATTCCCACATTGTATCAGCATTTGGATGCAATATGAGGTGAAAGAGGAAACAGGAAATACAGTATAGAAGGCTTTCTGTGCAGTGTGGGAGAAGATGCATTGACGTCTGGTCTGAAGGCGCAGCATCATCAGGAATAAAAGCTGGCTCTTTGGGAGCTTCTGCGCTGTCCACTGCGGCGGCAGGTGGTGGAGTTGCTCACTTTGGCTCCTTTTTTCCTTGGAGGCATGATGTGATACATGTGAATAAGATGACGTTTGTTTTTATGTAATTATGAGGTGTTTTATATTACTTTCTGACGTATTCGAGCGACAATTGGGACATTTCAACTACACTTGAGGGCAATTAAAGATTATGACGGCATTCAAAGTCCATTCCAGCTGAATTCTTTTAATGTCAAAATATATTCCAGCTGCAATTGAGATGCATTCCAGCTGATACAAGGTGCATTTGGAGACATTCTCGCAGGATTTGAAGTGGCTTGCATGCAATCAGAATGTTTAGAATGCTGCTGGAATACCTTTAAATTGTTTAGAATCACAGCACAGTTACCTTTAGTGTGTCTAGATTGTTGGAATAAATTCATACAATTTCATCTAACAAATAGTGGATATTTCAGTTAAAAATGTAGGTCTGTGTTTCGGCCAGCAGAGACGGCCTTGCTGTGTGACTGCACACTACTGGATCAATGGCAGTTGAAGAGAGAATGGAAGGGTTCTGGAGCCGAATTTAGTCTAATTACTACAACAGTCAAGTGTTTTGCAAGTATTGATCTGAATTCGGAGGATACTCTACTGTATTTATTGTCGTATTAAATGAATGGCGTGAAGTGTCATGAAAATAGGAGTGACTTTTGCACGTTGCCTTACAAAAGTACCAAACATGTTCATTCAGTTTAAAATATAAGAGGTAATACTATTAAGACATACCCAGACAGGTCACTGCAGAGATGCATTACATTGTTCTCTGTTTACGTGTTATGGGTTTAAATTGCACCCAAACAGCAGCATACAGTAAATGATCAGTTCAGTGTGTAGTCTGTCTTTCAACCCTGACACAGTTACAGTGACCCTGATGGTATACAAGGTTGACACAGTGGATAGGTGGCTGACAAAGTTAGAAAGCTAAAGTAAAAAAATGCATTGACAGCACACGGCTCCAATTTTATTAATCTATTTTTCCATATAAAATGAATTATTAATTATTTTGATTCCATGAATCAGAAAACAAAGTTGTTTTTTAATTTAGCTGTCCTTTGTCAGTGTTAGTGGGATTTCTTACCTTACTTATGGGGTTGGCAACTTGATTTGTGTTATGCAGAAGTATGCAGCCGGCTGTGTATCAGGCTGGTACACAGCCGACTGTCATAATTCATATTATGGCAAGAGCCAATCAGCTAAGTTAGGAGAAACGGTGGATATCATTACTTTACAAGAAATGAAGGTCAGTCGTAGCAAAAACCTTGTATGGGTCCCCAAGTGAATAAGAGTGTGTGTCCAAAGATTTGGCCTGTACTATACATGGTAATACAATTTGTAATTATTTATGGACTTTTGCCTGCAAGGGAAAGAGAGTATCTGACCATGAGGCCTTGTAAAGTATCGTGACAACAAAAGTGATACCACATGGAAGTTTATTCCTTCCTTGGCTTCACTTTGAGACGAAATATTAGTACCAAACTGTAGGTCGTTGGCCTTTCATTGCGAAGCACTTTTGCCTCGGACAGATACACTCCAATCAAAATCTTAAATCTACCCTTTGCACATTTGGATCTTAATGAGGTTTTAAGTAGAGCTACAATATGCAAAAGCAAGAAAGGGGAGTGTGACAAAAAGCACTTTGAAAAACTAATTTATTGAAAACAACAATGAAACTGAAATAGGCTGTTTATCAGCCGATCAAAAGTTTAAGACCGTCGCTCAAAAAATGTTCTCAGCGGGACTCAGTAACGAGTAGCTCCACCGTTCGTGTTAATCACTTCAAAAATTGGTTTGGGCATGCTTGATGCGAGTTTTTCCAGGAAGCTAGGGGAACATTGCTCCAAGTGGTGAAGATGGCTTCACGAAGGGCATCAACTGTCTGGAACTGATGGCCATTTTTAGAAACTTCCTTTGCCATCCATCCCCAAATGTTCTCTATGGGATTTAAATCAGGGGAACATGCAGGATGGTCCAAAAGAGTGATGTTATTCTCCCTGAAGAAGTCTATCGTCAAGCCAGCAGCTGCTGAAAAACCGAGCTCTTACCACGCAGACGGGGGTCTTCAGTCAGGAGGGATGCCCGCTGCAACATCTGCGCGTAACCAGCCACCGTCTGACGACTCTGCACCACTAGTGTTCCACCCCAGATCATGATGGAACCCCCTCCACTGTACCGGGTAGAAAACATCTCAGGTGGGATCTCCTTGTCATGCCAGTAACGTTGGAAGCCATCTGGACCGTCAAGTTTACATTTTTTTCTCATCAGAGAATACAATTTTTTTCCACCTTTCAATGTCCCATGTTTGATGCTCCCTGGCAAAGTGTAAACGGCGGCCGGTTCCGTGCAGATGTTACAGCGGGCATCCATCCAATTGAGTGAGCGTGTAGAGCGACGGGGCAATATTCCTCGATGTCTTTCTACGGTAAATATATTTTTAATTTGTGGTCTTTTATTAACCGGCAAAATCACTTCAAAATGAATAGCATATTATCAAGTCTTCTAGTGGCTCTTACTGTTCTTTATCATGAGTTTGTATCGCTGTGCAATTCATCTCCAGCCATTCTTCACACTAAATATGTTTTATATGAGGCTTCATTTATCATGGTCTGTCAGCTCTTAGCCCTATCATTATTCAGTCTAGAGTTATAAATTGGAATCATTAAACGTTTTTTCATATAATCTGATGCAATAACTGCTCGCCCTTTATTGGCTTGTGAAAAGAAAATAGTAAATACAATTGTCTGTCAAGATCTTTTGAAGATAGCCGTCTCTCCGGGGCTGAAATAAAATTAGGCCGGGCGCAGAGACGGCATCGATGTCAGCACATTTGTTCGACTTTCATGGTGGAGGGGATGGAGCTGGGTGGATGAAGGATGGGGAGGGAAGGCAGCAGATGCTGCTGCACCCCATGAGCAATGTGGGTCTAGCTGTCAATGGTATGTTTTATAGTGTCACATTAATCAGAAGGTCTCTTTTCAACTTGTTGGCGCAGTTCTGTGCAGACATGTATAATGACAATATTACATTCCCTGAACTCAGCTGAATACACCCTCTTTGTATCTTGTCTGCCAGCTGAGATATTTTCAATGGACGAGGTTGTTGTGAGTCACAGTAGCAATGCAAACAGCGACCCAATTAACAAAAATGTTAATTTCCCATATATATCAATGCTCAGTTTTGATATACATTTTAAGACGAATATAACAATATTTATCTAATTGTTTCCATTGTATTTTTTGTTATTCATATTTGTGTGTGGTGTGGAATTACACTGCGCCATACTGAGAGCTGTTTCTAACGGTTTGCCCCTCAAGTGCTGCTGAATAAGGCAGCCAACATACTGTACGGACACCTCCCAGCATGCTCAGCACCACCCAGTACCCCCAGTAATATAATACACCACAACACCTCTCTGGCAGTCTCCAATCAAAACTAAACAGTTTTTAAATAGGGGCGAAATGATGACACAGACCCTATAACAGGGGTCGGGAACCTTTTGGACTAAGAGAGCCGTGAGAGTCACATATTTGCAAATGTATTTCTGTGAGAGCCATGTGATATTTTTAAACAGTGATTACAACTGAAAGTAATTACTTTAATAATTAGAATTGGATGGATGAAAGTGCTGAGAAGGTTTTATATTTTGAATGCTATTTCTAACACGGTGATTTCTGTCATGTTTTACATTAAAATGTCGGCAAAAAACATTATACATTATAAAAACAAAAATACATTTAGGACTTTATTCTCACACTATTCTAACTATATACACATATACATTTTCCCCAACCTGATATTCCAAACATTACAACTTTATATTGTTTTGTGTGCTTCTCATAATATGATAACATTTAAAAAAATTAAAATGAACTCCTTGCCACTAAAATAACATTGTAATTGTGACATTTTTTCTCTTAATATTTTGATTTTCTACTCGTAAAAAGACACCAATTTTTTTCAATTTCCGCTGTTTTTATAAATGTTCCATTTTTAAACTTTTCTCATAATTATGACTTTGTTCCAGTAATATTATGACTTTATTCTTCTAATATTATAACCTTTTTTGCCTAAATTTCCCAAAAACTTCAACTTTTTTCCTCTAATATTTTGACTTTATTTTTGTAAAATTACTGCTGAATTTTCCTTTTTTGCCATTTCCTTTTTTTGTTAAATTGTATTTTTAGAATGTGCAGCAGGCCAATAAATCACTTGGACCGCACATTGAACACCCCTGTTGTAAAGCAAGATATGTTACACATATTTAAAAAAAAAACCTAAATTAAAATAAATAAATGTTATGGTCCTGTCCAGGGTGTACCCCGCCTCCCACCCAAAGTCAGCTGGGATAGGCTCCAGCATACCTGCGACCCTAATGAGGACAAGCGATATAGAAAATGGACAGATGGATGGAAATGTTATGGTGTTAAAAGTCTGAGAACCATATGTGGTCGTCAAAAGAGCCACATCTTTACATTAGATAGTGCAGTTGTACCTAATGTGGTGAACTAAACTCTAAACTAAGGTGAACTCTTGGCATATGAGATGCACAAACTGTTAAAAGTTGCATTTCCTGAAAGAAACATGTTTATATGTGTAAGAAATGATAACAATTATTTTAATCATTTGGAATATTGGCATGAGTTTGTATAGGCAGCACTAAACCTACCATTATTCAATAATGTCATTTTCACCAAATGATGGTCATAGACCGCCCCCTGCTGGCCAATGATGTTATGACTCTATTGTCTTAGACTGCATTTTATTAAGGGAATGATTTGGGAAACGACCTGAAAGCCAACCAACGTTTACAAAACAGTCCAAAACATTTTACAAAGTTAAAGCATTACCTAAAAATGAAAATAAAGACACACAGTGCTCACAAAAAGGCAAACTTATTGTGGCATGTGGACTTTTTTCCTTTCCTGCGAGCCTATACTGCCATCTACTGGATAACTATTTCAATGCACCATGTTTTTTATCCTCCCAAACTAGATTTGGGTCACTGAAATGTTCAGCTCAACGTCATTTGGTACAACTGTACAAAAACCAAATGATGCCCTAATGTTGACAGATTTAGTAAATATTTATTTTTATGCTGCACACTATACACTATAACTTGACCTATAACAGTGCAGCTCTATCTCACCATCAGATGATACGCTCTTGGGCCTTTTGGTGGGTTGTTTGTTTCAGACATTCCGGAGCACCAAAAGGGACTGAGCAATTGAAATGAGACTTTTCAACAGTCACCTCGCTTGGATGTTGCAGCATTAATATAAGTGTGTTGTAGTGAATGCTAGCATCGTGTGCTGCAGGGGTCGGGAAACTTTTGGGCTGAGAGAGCCATGAAAGACACACATTTTCCAATGTCTTTCTGTGAGAGCCGTATCATATTTTTAAACAGTGATTACAACTAAAAGTAATGACTTTAATAATTAGAATTGGATGGATGAAAGTGCTGAGGAGGTTTTGTATTTTGAAAGGTATTTTGAACACGGTGATTCCTGTCATGTTTTACTTTACAATGTCAACAATAAAAAAATTTTTTATACATTATGAAACAAAAATAATATATTTAATTGTAATTTTAGGACTTTATTCTCACAATATTTTAACCATGATCCCATATAGATTTTCCCCAACCTAATATTCCAAAAAGTACAACTTTATATTGTTTTGTTTGCTACATTTATAAAAATGATAATGAACTCAATGCTACTAAAATGACTTTTTTTTTGTTACGTTTTTTTCTCTTAATACTTTCTACTCGTAAAAGGACAGCAATTTTTTCCTTTTCTGCTGTTTTTTTCAACGTTCCATTTTTTCAACGTTTCTTGTAATTATGATCTTATTTCAGTAATATTATGACTTTATTCTACCAATACTACAGGTATTACCTTTTTTGCAACCTAATTTGACAAAAAGGATAACTTTTTTGGTTAGATTACAACTTTTTTATCCAAATATTTTGACTTAATTTTCGTAAAATCACTGCTGATTTTTCCATTTTTGCGAAAATGTATTTTCAGAAAGTGCGGCAGGCCAGTAAATCACTCGAACCGCACTTTGAACTCCCGTGTTGTAAAGCAAGATATGTTACATATATTTAAAAAAAAACCTAAATTAAAATAAATTAATGCTATTGCGTTAAACGTCTGAGAGCCACATGTGGTCGTCAAAAGAGCCACACCAGGCTCCCGAGCCGTCACTTCCCTACCCATGGTGTAGCGTAGGAGTTTCCTTCCCAGAAGTCCCAGTTAACAGATTTGAGCAAACATAGTCAATTAGGTTTCCAGTTATGAGGACCGTGGCTTTCATTCCATCCGGTTGAATGTGCTTTCGTCCTTGACCTCTTCATCTGTTTTGGTCCCTCTTCCACCATGTGTGTCATCAACGTCTGTTCCATACAGAAAATGTGTGGGACTGCACTGCGTCATACTGGGAAGTGTATTTATTATATTTTGCCCCACGTGTAGTTCAAGGAATCAGAGCAAATGCTGCGTAGTTTTCCACCACTACAAACTACAATGTTCAATGAATGCCGTCCTGAAAGTGTCAGCATTATTTTTGTGGGCTGTCTTTAAATGCATCATTAAATGTAACACATTGTTCAGAAAGCTGTGAAAGTGAATGCTTACCCTTGTTTCAGTTCTGGTAATCCTTTCTTCATATGAGGAACAGTCCAGGTATGTCAGAAAAAATGATCTATTACTTGCAAAATGACCCCAGACTCCAGGTTCTGAATATTTATTTAACACTGGCCCATATTTCCACCTGCATGTTGGATGTGTTTACATGTAAACTTCCCCATAAGAGAGTCAGGTCAAGTCCCCACCACATACCTGGGTGCACACGTACGCCCTCCCATTGGCTTTGCTGCTAGTAATGAGCTATATACTATACACATGATGGGACTGGAGGGTCCTTGATGTTTAAAACACTGTTGTTTAAATTACCTTTGCAGAAAAGTCCTTTTGGCACGGTACAACAGTAAAGAATAAATACAAAAGTCACAGTCATAGTTTCCAAAGCGTACACGACAGGCATTGTCACATTGCTCACGTTGTAATGGTAAAGGTAGCCTAATGGTGTTGGGTTGTTTTGAACACGCATACCAATTTACAAAGCAATACATGTTCACAGTTCAACATTACTGAACATTTCCTCAGCCGTTAGGAGTTATGCGACCAATTTTAAGTTTGATAGTACAGTTTGGGCTTGTCAACCGCTTGCTCGGTGAGGAGGAACATCATAACAGATGAGAAAACAAACAGACAGCGGTGAATAGATAATATAAATAAATACAAAAACACGGCCGTAGAGTCGGCGGAACTTTGTGCAGCAGAGAACAATACATGTGGTCATACAAAGCACATGTATGACACGAGCAAAGATATTTTGAACCATTTGATAAACTGACTTTCATTGGCACTCCCATTCATTTATGGGAGTCATTTGTCACCCCTTTCCTCCTAAATGTATTTTTCTTTTATTTGGACAGAAAAACTGAATATCATCTGGTCATGCAAATGTTATTCCCAGCATTTTTGTAGTTGAACGTCTGCTTTGACGCCTTGAAATTCTCACTTTACAATTTGTTAGTGAAAAACCTAATAATCAAATGCATGGGCACTTGTATTATGACATCACGTGGTTATATTCCTATTTATAGGCATGTATATTCACTGGCAGCCATAACTGTGCTGTGGCCCTCAATGAAAACGGGTTTGACACTCCTGAGTGTTGTTGCATGGACCCTTGGTGAGGACCAGGGAAAAGGTGCAGCTCCAGTGACTTATTTTCACAGTGGGAGTTATTTTGACAACAATGGACCACACGAATGGAACACCCATTTGTTCATCACCCTGCATGAACCAGGAAGTATTGGTCATTATATCACAGGTAAAGTAATAGTTCCATTTATGGCATGAAAACACGAGGGGGTAGTTATTTCAAACTACGAAAAAGCTGCACAATGGCGAGTTTACAAAAATGAGTTTGGTGGTGAAACAGCTAACTAACGCATGGAATCATCATTTTTCGTATTTGCGGTGTGTTTGTAGGACCAGCCATTGGGGAAAAAGAACCAAATACTGTACATCACTGGTAATAGTATCCTCTTAATATGATTTACTCCATCCAAGACAAACGCTCACGAGTTATTGTTCAGACTTCAAATTAGTAATGTCCAAAAATGCATTGAAAATAAAAACATCTCTACAAAAAATATATTCCTGAGCTTGTGTTTGGGCCTAAACTGAATGGGTACTTTGTCACGAGAATGTACGAGGAGGTAATTAATCCTCGGCTCATTTCTTAACGATGATGGCATGACTAACACACCGCGTGTTCCAATCGCCCGTGACCTCTCGCCTCGTCAGGCAGGCTGATTCTGCAGACTTGTCATCACTTTGCACCATCTTGTTGATGCTATCACCGTGTCAGCATTCTCCCTGCCGAGAACTCGATATGACCCCCGGTGCTAAAGGAGACGGGGGGGTGGAGGGAGAGGGAAGAACTGTAACAACTGAACATGCACTGGTCCTCATCCGGACAATTCCACGTGTGGAAGATTTCCCAGTTTCCTACGACGCAAACCATCTGGGGAAACGTTGCCGTTTCAGGTGCAGACGAGGTTTTGCTGTTATCGCGTTGATCTCGGAGAAAACTATTAACAGTAGCCCATCAAACCTGTCCTCCGAGACGTGCTTGCACTTGTCTGGGTTCAAGTTCAGTAAAGGGGAAAGAGGGCACAGGGGCGACTTAGTCACCTCAAGGCAAGCAGACAGTCACGTGTCAATTTTGACCTTTAACTCACAAATTCATTGGCTGTTTAGCGCCCACACCAAATGCTATTTTAGTCCCACTCAACCTGGATTATGCACATTATAAATCATTAATTGGGCAACATATTATTTATATATATTTTTTTATAATACTTATGCATTTATTTATCCACACGTTAACTATCATCTGTTTACTTGTATGCCGGTGCAATATTGACTACTGTCTCTTGGTCAGTTTTAGGTTACAAACACACTTGCTGAAGGAAACGCTGCAGCTTGGTTGTCATGGTCACCACAATAACATGACCTCAAAACACGCAGGCGTGTTTGAAAAAAAAACATACACAGACTGCATGGTGACACATCATTACATTGGAACATGGAGGGCCTTTAAAGACAGGTGCACACTTGGAAAGTACAAGCAAAAAATGACATTCACGTTTATAATGTAATGCTGACACATGGTTATTGACATTGTTGGAACATGGCTGCATACTTTAATTCAATAAAATGCTCTGTATATGATCAGTGTTAAGTCAGATTAACATTAAATTAAAAAAAATTAATACAAAAATACCCAACAACAGCCATTCGATTGCAAGCAAAATATTGATTATTTCCAAGTACGGTAGTATTCATAAAAAACTGTCAACCGAGTTCATCCTCAAGGCAAGCTTGCTTTTTTCAGCTTGTGCAATTTTTCTGTACATCCAAATTATAATGGTTTTAGAATAAGGAGAATACTGGAGATCGTTAATAATGGAAAGTGCACGAATGTGCTAATTGTTCTTGCATGGCAGCAAGTTGATATGTTGACGCAGTATTCAATTTTGATGTCCTTGATGAAGCTCCCCTTGACCTTTTATGACATTGCAAGCTTTGTAGGAGGCTGACAGCACCCATATTTACCTGTATGGGGCGGCAGGGTGATCAGGAACAGGACAGGAAGTTGTTTCAGTACGCTTGTTAAGACAAATAGCACCATCCCACCATCCCACCATCTACCAATATCAATTATGATCTCTGTGCTGTTATCATATAGAATTTGGTCTCATTAGTCACTCAGAGAGCCCCTCTTGGAAATGCAGACATCACATTTGCTCTTTGGCTTTTACTGACAATGGACACTAGAGGGCACTTACAACTTAATATCAAGATGACACTACATGCATGCTCTTAATGCCATTGTGTTGGGATAATCACATTTTAAATGCATTTTGGAGCTGGAGCTTGTTTTGGGTATTATTCTGTACTGCACTAAAAAATTACATCAAGACATTTACTATGCGAGGAACCCATCAGCAAAAAACTAGTTCTGAGAGTATAGGTGGTCTTTGTCTTTCAACGGCAAATGATTCCAAAAAACAATCTCAGTATGTAACCGTGTGCTTCTTTAAAAAAATAAAACAAATCCATATTTTTTGTAAATGACCTCCAAGGGACAAAGATTTACAGAAGTAAACGACGCATTCTTCTGTTATTTTATAAATAATGTATTCAAGCTTCCAGTTGGGCAATTGACCTCATGTTATATCAGCACTTTTTTTATTCCGTGTGCATCGGTATAAAAGAAAAAAGTCAATTAACACACTGCATGCGAACACAACCACTGCATGAGCGAAAGAAGCTGTCACCTTGGCGCAGGAGGGGACTCGCCTGCCTGGGAAAATGGGGGATCTTTGAGGGGCTTTTTCTTGGGCTGCAAGTCCAGGCTTGGTTGCAGACCCGTCTGTCCCAACTCAATGCAAACATGTCAGACATTTCAGCACCTGGATGAGTGAGTTCAGCTCCCCCATCGAGGAGTGAACTGATCTTTACCTCACACTGTTACCTTGAGATGTGCCTAAGATATCACATTTATTCAAGCGGCTTCATTAGCTCTTCCAAGGCATGAACTTGCCGGGATGCCGATGAGAGAAATGAGAAATTCCTAAAATATGTGCAAGGCATAAAACAAATATGATTTTTTTTCCATGAACTGAAAGGCGAGGTGTCCCCATTTGACCAAAAAATAACAATGTGGCTTGAGGTTCCGACATCAGTCAACGGAACTTCACACTTAAAGGTCCGTTTACAGGTGTTTCCCTGTTGAATGTTGACTTCAGAACAGCATCTCAATTTACAGAGAGACATACAGTTAATTAAACCATCAGGGTCGGGACAAACAAGCGTCCATTATGCAGAAATTGGACCTGGGTTGTGCAGCTTTCAGCAGAATACCACCATGGCAGGTGACCACAAGCAGGAATACATAGTGTGTGTGATTCAGGACGTCCTGAAAGCACGGCTATGGCGGGAATATACACAGGACACCCAAAACAAACCCACTTCTTGGCCTAACTGGCAGGCACACAAGAGTAGAAATAAGGGAGTGTATTTATGACCATGTGGTTCAATAAGGCTGCGGTACTGATACTGAGTACAAGGCTTTGCGACCTTATAGAAATACTGTCTGGACAAAAGTATTAGGCCAGGCTGAAGAAAAAGTCTTAGGAAGTAGGGGTGAGCGGATTCATGCAGATATCAACAATATCGATACCTTGGATAGTATTGGTCTTGGATCAATATTTTGCAGTTCTATTTTTCGTTTATCTTCATGAATATATGTGGGGGTTTGTTGCGTGGTTGATATTTTTAGATTGTTCATCTTGTTTGCATTAAAAATACAGTGGTGGTCTCATCAAAATGTATCGGAATGTATCTGATACCATGACAAAACTGCTAAACCCTTTAGGTACAATAATACATTTATTCACCACAGATATCAATTTGTCCTCCTCAGTCATCCATTGTGGGAGTAGCTGGGTTGGTCTACCAGTTTTTCCAGTCAGCCAATCAGAGTACAGAAAGATTCTGATGTTATTGTAGCCCCATGACTAATATGTCACATGGGCCAGCACTCCTGTTTCTGGAGGACCTGGGCAGATTACATTGACATGGCAACACATAGGAGCTTAAATCGGATTGTTTTCTTGTGATTATACTCATGATTGAATTATGTCTTTGCACATTGCACACACAGAATCGGCGTCTGTGTCGGTGATACCGGTCCTGTATTTAGTAGGTATCAAATCGATTCACGCACGCCTTCTCCATTTATTCAGTATTACTGCGGTCAGAGGTCACCAATCTTGGACCTGAGGTCCTGATTCTGGACATGGATGAAGATGTTTGCTACATGATTTTGTTCAAGTTCAACATGAATAAAAAAATGCTTTGTTTGTATGCTAGGACTAAATGTGGGAGAGCAGCATGGAGGTAATTGAGCAAGCTTTTTGGCCAATAAGTAAAGGTAAATTTTGCTTGGCAACAAACCCTTGAGGTCTGCACACACATTTCCTCCGTGTCATGACATTAATATTTTGGCCTAGATTTTTTGTTCTGTGTGGAGGTATCAGTGACTGATATCGAGCCTAGTTTTGGGGAAAGGACACACGGTTTTCATAAGGCTATTAATCTTAAAAGCAGCAACTGTCAGAGAAAATACAAAACCCCTATCCCTGACATAAAGAAGGCCCATCCAAGGCCTTGATTTCTGGTTTGGTGGAAAAAAATATCGCACTGTCTCTGATAGAAAACCTTGACTAGACTTTTCCAGACTCCTCCATAATGGATCGGGCATTCTTCATCTTAGAGGCACAGCACATTAGAGATGTAACGTAGGACAATTCATGACACACGACTTGGATTGTCTGCTTAAAAGGGGTCAGGGAAGGGAGCGTCATCATTACATTCATCCCAGAAAGGAAACAAACAGAAGGTGGAGTAAGGTTTCACTGAAGGACATCGCAATACATCAAATAGAATAAAAAGTACTGGGCTGTAAGTCACAAGTTAACGTAAAACGTCAGAGCAGACATGCAAAATGAAGATACGAGGTTTATGTCAATAGCCACATGTGACCCGGGGTTTTTATGTCAGTGGATTGACATCCAAGTAGAACAAGCATGGATCAGCAGCAGCTGTACTTGGAGTCTGAAGTGCTCCCAAAGTCATTAAGGTTCCTCCCCTAATTGACAACAGACCAGCCTTACAAAGTTGCACAAGGAAACAACAGCCACCCGGAGAGATATTAAACGCGCAAGTAAGGATTTCAAGCAAGATGTTTGAGTTGAAAAAACACACCAGCCATGCAAAACAACATATTCCTCACGAACGGCCGCATCCTGATTAAGACATTGATGCAAACGCTGTCATCCTCCACTCCAAAGGATTTAGTACGCGTGCATGCAGAAAACGATGCACTGTGTAATTAGTAGGAAGCAGACATCTTTTGGGGTAGAAATGCACGATTATAGTCGACCGCAGTGCATCCCACAATTATTAATGATCAACTGTAAAACAAACAACTGTAAAACAAACAACTGTAAAACAGCAAAACAACCCGGTTCCAAATACAAGGTCGATTTCCACTTATTGTATGGTTTGTTACAGTAACTGTGCTCCTGCCGCTTGTTGGATAACGTGAACCCCGCGGAGATGTACCCCCATTAGGGTTGTAACAGTATGAAAGTTACTGTGACCAAAATGATCACGGTTATCATTCTTTTTACAGGATTGTTTTTTCTAAGTATTGACACACTTAGAAATAAATAAGTATTATGTAAAAAAAAACTAAACATACAAAAAATACTTTCTTTGGCCAGTTACATGCTCTTCTGAAATCTTCCCGGGTTTGAAGGGGCACTTGATTGTACAATGCATTGTGGGCCGTGGGCAGCATTTTTGAAAGTAAGAGCTTTTGTTTACATCAGAGTCGGCGCTTTTAAAGAGAGATAACAACGTAACTAAAGGCTGCTTTTCCAGAAAATGAGCAGTATCACCGCTTCCGTGAGTTTATCAAAGTACGGTTATTAATTACGGTTTTACGATTACCTTGCATTTAATGTGAGATTTATTTTTTTTAATTTCAAGTTGAAACGCTGATACTAAACTCCCTATTAGTGGGTGAAGGAAAGAACAAGCATTGTCATAGTGACACATGGCTTAGCTTTTGGATCATTTTCATATCAGGGCATAAAATAGCGCCAGATGCAGCTTCTCATCAAAACTTCACACCCATTTTTGTTGAATTACTTCCTGTACACTGCCCCTTTCCCATACATGGAATTGCATATTGCAAGGCTCGCTCCTCCCCCTCCAAACCCACTTGTGTATCTTGAAGTGAATCGAAAAATCATGTTGTGGCGATTGTGGACCGTAAAGCAGTGTTTGTCAACTGGTTAGGCTGCGGGACCCTCCATCACCGCTCAATGGTAAGCGGGGGACCCAGACTGCAGACTTTTTTCAACCCAAACTTGTTCGGTAAAGTCTGCGGATCAGTTCAGAACAACAGAATGAAAAACTTGCGAAATGCTCTGGTGGAGGTTTATACTGCAAGATTGCTGATTCGCTCATTTTGCTGTCAATCAAAAGGGATTTAAACCTCAGACAGATCATCCAATCATCATGCAGAAGCCGAGCAGCTGGGCCAGCCCACTGCAGTATAAACCACCAGAGATATTGAGCATTGATTTTTTTTTTAAAATACAGTATTATTTCTTGTACTGTATATAGATGACTCGTTCAGACCACCTTTGCATTGTCCGTCGGGTTCAAATCAACATTTGCAAATAAAAATGACTGTTGTAGCACGTACATTAGTTCCACCTCCAATAACACTCCTGTGTCTCTTTAATTGCCGTTGTATGCTCACAATAAAGGACCCTAACAAGCTGACAAGAGTTGAGGTTGCTCACTTAGTTGACTCTCTGGAAAACACACCACCTAGTGTTTCATCAGAAAATTCAATGTCACACGCTCAACCCTGCCAAAAAGGAAAAAACGGGTCAACAACATTGGAGGGGAAGGTGTAGTGATTATGAGGAATGACAATAAATATTTAAAATAGCATTGAAATAATATAGAAATCATACATTTACTTTGGTACTAGTGTCCGTTGCGGCATGTTTGTTCAGGAGAAGAACTTTGGGGATTTTTTGCAAAATACAATATCTTTCTGCAATCACAGCTGGTACAAAAACTACCATGGAAACACAAATCCAGCAAATACAGCCCATGCAATCCTCCCTTTTTAAGTCCTTGTGAACTACACACACATATAATTTTTTGTTTTGGTCCATTCCAAGAACCAAACTAAGGAACATTTCAGTGCAGCCATCTTAGTGGAGTGTCTGGTAGGAGAATGTTGGACAACACGGACTGCTGACTGCCGTTTTAAAATCCCAACAAGCGAGGCACCATTATCTACTGTAGTCACGTAGCATACTTGTAGCCACTCATCAACATTCATTCATTCATTCATTTTCTGTACCGCTTATCCTCATTAGGGTCACGGGGATGCTGGAGCCTATCCCAGCTGGCTTTGGGCGAGAGGCGGGGTACACCCTGGACTGGTCGCCAGTCAATCGCAGGGCACATATAGACAAACAACCAGTCACACTCACATTAATACCGATGGACAATTTTTTTTGAATCGCCAATTAACCTAACATGCATGTTTTTGGAATGTGGGAGGAAACCGGAGTACCCGGAGAAAACCCACACACGCACGGGGAGAACATGCAAACTCCACACAGAGATGCCCAACAGAGATTTGAACCCAGGTCTTCCAGATCTCCTGACTGTGTGGCCAATGTGCTAACCACTCAGCCACCGTGCTGTTAAAATCATTTTAACAAATAAATATATAAATTAATACATTTCTTCCAATAAATGAAAACCACATGATCACTACTGAGGTGCAAGACAAAATTATTACATTTTGCTGACTTAATTCTAAATGTGAATAAAGGAACTTCTGCAGTGTGATGGTTCTGCAACCATCAATGGTTGTCTGACCCGATTTTGAATTCAATTTAATTCTTAAAAGTCCCTCCACACATCCACCTCTCCCCACAAGACCTCTCCAAATTGCGTGAGACCGCACCTCAGTGAGTATCTAAAGGATTTACTCCGTAAGTAAAACGTATGCGTTGCTTCTTTTCTTTTGTTTTGTTTTTAGCACCACCAAAAGGTAGAAAGGAGGAAAAAGCTGAGCAACGGAAATGACGCGGTCATACTGTACATTTGTGCATGAAAGATGCAAAAAGGTGAGCTATCTGAAGAAACCATCAACACATTAGCTTTGTAGCGCAATAATTGTGTGTTAATTGTGCTTTTACAATAAGCCGGGGGCCAATAAAAAAACAAGCTGTGCTTCTAAAATGGCCCCCGGCCTGCACTTTGGGTACTCTCAGAGGAGGCTGCAGAATTCAGTGTTTAAACGCAATTAACAGTTGGTCACTTTTTTACAGTTAAGAATGTGATGGCGTCTGATGTGTGACTTGTGAAACTAAAGACCGGAACAAATCGAATGCATGTATTTAACACACAGGCAAAATACACACCACGTCTTCAAGCGTTGACTTGTTAAACGCCACACGCAAAACAATCAGGAATGTTGAGGCAGACGCCAGCAGTGTCTCCTTAACGGGAATAATTCATAATTCAGTGTTTTGAATTGCCAAACGGTCAAAATAACCTCGGCTCCTTCATCTATGGCCAGAATATTGTCACATGAGCTTATACATAAAGGTGTGTTATTAAACAGGTGACCATGCGGTGAGCACACAAATCTGTTAATTCTCCTATCACTGCACGTTTTATACGCATACTTTACTACGATGACTCATTTTTCATTTTTATTGTATTCAATCGATTTAATTAAACATACTCTGTTTTCCATGCAGGTAAAATGCATAAACATAAATACATTATTGTTAGCAAATTTGCAGTATGCATAGTAATAATAAGAATGATGGATTTTCAACAAGAGTGACTGGAATTCTTTATTGTCTCTTGGTCATCTTTGTTTTCACGGAAGCGCCAGCCTGTACTGTATAAACATGACATTTACCGGCCTAACCTGAGCTTGTTGGTATTCAAGTTGTCCTGTTTGTGATAACACAGAAGGGACACCAGCACAACTGCATAGTCCCAGAGTACAGTTCAGCAATACACATCTTCAAATCCAAAGCATTAGTTCTCCTTCCTAGTTACGCCTCAGTCCCTAATTTTACACACATTTACCTCACACATTTCCACTTCAAATCAAAACCAGAGGACAAAGTATTCAAGGCGAATGGGAAGGCTAAACACATGCGAGTCCTTGGAAGTTAAACGCCACACAAGGTAAGAGCCAGCTAGACGCTCAAACATTCTGAAGGCATTGATAGGACATGATCTTGCGCAGCAGTGTAAGAAGGAACACACAACCAAGTCTGTATATACACACCGTTCAGTACATGTCTTCTTCTGCATTTGTGTAATAAGTAGATGAACGCTGGAAACATGACGACGTATGAGACAAGTTTATTGAAGCAATTACCCAGCCTGGTAAAAGCTGGCATGTCTCACATGCCACCACTGCACACCCTCATTAGGCGTGTTCTACTGCCCAGAGTGGCTCTTGGGCCTATAAAAGAAGTCAGCTTGCTGTCCTCCAGCCTGCATTTACCAGAACCTCACCAGCAGGCGCACAAAGAAAGTATACATTACCACCTCACATCTCATCTTGAGTGCAGAAGATGAGGAGGGCTTCTTGATCGAGGCATCTTCGGTTAATACTTGGGAGCTGGGTGGTGAATTATTAATTATTACTTTTGATGGGAGACAATAATAATAATAGATAAGGTTGTGTTCTTTAAAAAAAAGGATTCTTTGCACACACTTTTATGAACGTAAATTGTGAACAAAAAATACAAAATAAAAACAAAGACAAGTCCACCATAGAGTAAACCAACGCCATATTTACTGAGGGGTGCAGTGCACCTGGTGGTGTCAGGTGTTGTCTCACCAGCTTCTACTTCTTTTGCCATTTGTATCAGTATCTTTATGCCGTGCATAAAAAAAAAACAATTACAAACAAACAAAATTAAAAACCACAATCAATGTGTCAAAAATACTACCGACGAAAGAGAGTCGTATTTGTTTATTTTAATGGTTGCCTTGTACATTTAACATTTTTGTAGCAAAATATGAAAGAAAAACAAACGTTTCTGCAGCATTAAAAAGGATAAATTAAATGTAGTGTATTACAAACTATAATTTAGTTTCATTTAAAGTATTAGATGGATACTAAATATTATATTACATTTGCTATTTTTATACTCTCTATTCTATTTTTGTATTTTGGCTGATTCCCAGACAAAAAAATGCAACGCAATAATAACTCCATGCTTTAATTGAATGCATCAACATTGCACTTCAAATGAAGTATCGTGTAATTATGTCAGGAATACGTGGAATTCCACAGCCCAGAAAGTCTGCGTGCTACTTTTTTTTTTTATTCATCTACATTTCGTTTTCAAAATGACATTTTATTCCCAAGGAACGCAATTCCCATCGAATTGTAGTAAATGTGGGTGAATAAAAACGGACCGTAGAGTTACAGTAAAGTATTTTTTTTATTGGTTTATTTATTCACCTCCATCTATGACTATAATAACGACCCCAAACTGCAAAACTATTACATAAAAACAACAAAATATCAAACACAATATAGATTGTTTTACTGTTATGGCCGCCTATTACAAATTAGTGTTAGAATGAACAAAATAAACAACAATAAACGGCATACATTTATATGGCATAAATTATTTAAAGGCTAATTAAAATATGGTTTTAAATATGGTGATAACAAATAGCACGGCCACATATGGAGCAATTATTAACAGCAAAACGCATTTCCAAATTCGGTGGCGGTTGGCGTGCATAATAATTTGCAGAACAATCCATAAGGTATTTAGTGATGTCATTTCAGGGTGTCCACGCGCATGCTCAGTTCAGGGTTTGTACAAATTCAGACAAAAATATATTTCTTAGCGTGGGTTCTGGTACCGACCTCCAAGCAGCCCGGATGCATGCACTTCCTACGATGTCCACATGGGGGGTGGGGTGGGGTGGGGGGTGTCCTGCGTGACAAGAGGTTGAGTCAATTGGGAGGCTTTTACCATTAAAAAAAAAACCCCAACATGCATCCCGTGCTTGTCTAAAGTCACTAAAAAATACACACGCAGGAAAACGCATGCAGTGCATGTGACACCTCACCAGAAAAAGAAAACCCAGGCTCTCTGCTTCTGATGGCTTCCATGTGCTGTCATGATGGTGATGGTCGGGACATACCGTGAGATGGAGAAGGGGGAGGGGGGGGGCGACATGGACGCTGCACCTTCAGGTCGACTGTTAAATTATTTTTACAAGACATGACTGCAGAGGAAAAAAACATGTGACCGTGCACGGAATATCCCGGGAGATGTACAGTTCTGCACGGTCAGCATTCATCAATTAGCGTTTATGCAGAAATACCTGTATATGTGCACCCACATTGGGATTTGTGGCATTTACCCACTTTTTTTTCAAATAACGCAGAGTGCAAAAATGACCTAATTCCTGATTACAGCTGCACTTTATACAAGCAACAAAAGATATGCTTAAAAAGAAACAGTTACAAACAAGAAATGCAACAATGAACCCTTCACAGCACTTACAGCTCCCTTGTTATGACTGTTCTTTGAAATAATCCCGTGAGTTACAACCCCTGCGTGTCGTTTGCGTGGGCACCAAAGCTCGGAGTTCTTACCGGGAGGCTGCATGTTGGATGAAATGTTTCCCCCTTTCTGCCACTTCCCCTATGCAAAACACTCCAGGAGGCTGCACGGCCCCAACCGGATGGGGCTCGTATTGGCTGACAGCTTTGCTTCGGCTCGGGGCGACCAATGAAACCAGAGCTCTGCGGCTGCGTAGAAGAGCAACAGATTGACGTGGAGAGGACGCGTCAAATTAATTCCAGCAAAGTCCGGACTCCGCGGGATAACTTCAATTTGCGTTTATCGGACGCAGATCACTTTGCCGGCCATCTCCGTAGCGCGCACCTGAAAGGAAGAAGCCGGGAGCGCACACCATCTCCGGCGACTATTGTGTCTGCTTTCCACCTGGAAAGGCGTCCTATATTCCCAAGCGTTTCGGAGCGCAAAGAGGCAAATGGGTAAGGCTGCGTCTTACGTTTTGCATGCTTCAGTGGTTTGAAGTCTATGGAAGCGTATCCACACTCACCACGCCTGTGTTAAAAAAGACCCAATTCCCCTGCACCCTCCGCCACGGCGCGCTTCGCGCACACTCCCGTCTAGCATTTCCCCCCGCGGTTATGGTATATACGAGAATTAGTGTCGCGCGGGATCTTGCGTGTGTTCCCGGCACGCCATTTTCCCCGCACACGAAAAGAAAGGCGCACTCCAGCTGGCAAAGTGTGTTGAAGTTGCTGTGCATTAAAATGAAGTGTGTTTGCAATGGCGCAGAGCAAACCTACGGAGAGGTGAACCAACTGGGCGGCGTGTTCGTGAACGGCAGGCCCCTGCCCAACGCCATCCGACTGAGAATAGTGGAGCTGGCCCAGCTGGGGATTCGACCCTGCGACATAAGCCGACAGCTGCGCGTCTCCCACGGCTGCGTGAGCAAGATTCTGGCTCGGTACAACGAGACCGGCTCCATCTTACCGGGCGCCATCGGCGGCAGCAAACCTCGCGTCACGACGCCCAACGTGGTGAAAAACATCAGGGAATATAAACAAAACGACCCCGGGATCTTTGCGTGGGAGATCCGGGACAGGCTGTTGGCGGACGGCGTGTGCGACAAGTACAACGTGCCCTCGGTGAGCTCCATCAGTAGGATTTTACGGAACAAGATCGGGAATCTCTCCCAGCCGAACCAGTACGAAGGCGGCAAGCAAGGCTCGGCTCAGGCCGGCCTCCCCTACAACCACATCTACCCGTACTCCTACTCCAACTCCATGTCGCCGGCTGCCGCTAAGATGGGCTCCCCGCCCGGGGTGCCGGTGTCGGCGGGACATGTGAGCATCTCCAGGGCCTGGCCTTCTGCGCACACTGTCAGCAACATCCTCGGGATCAGAGCCTTCATGGACCCCGCAGGTGGGTCGAACACAAACTTATATGAACCCCGCCATTGCAATGCACGCGTTTTTTAGTCTGCACGACCTGCGCGGTGGCACCAGGCTGCAGGACAATGTGTCCATTAGGCCACCCTCAATGGGCCTTGTCATGCATGATGTGTGAGCAAACACCTTCCTCACCTGCAAGATCCCACTCTAATCCTTAACCGCTCATTGCAGACATTTTCTCTTTACCTTTCAAGTTCCTTGACATTTCTTTTTGGGACACCTCAAAGTAGAACGACCTCCCTTGCTTTTAAATGCCACATTTGTCCATTATGAAAATATATGAACATGAATCCGAGTGATTATGTGTTTGTATATTATTTGAAGATGAGTCAAAAAAGAAAGCCTAATATATAGAATCAAGAGGATCAAGTTCAACATTTTTTAACCCAAGAATTTGAATTATTTTGGAAAGAGGATTGAATTAACCACAATTAACAAGGACGGAAAAGTAAATGCGTTTTCTCAGTGTAATGAAGTTGCGTGTTTTTGACGCGCGGCCAATTTTTTTTCCTGAATTTGTATTTGCTTTAATTAGCCATCGCTGGGGCTGAGGCTTATCCGGGCAAAATGGAGGAGTGGAGCAGCGTCAATCGAGCGGCTTTCCCGGCAGCTCACACGGTCAACGGCATTGACAAATCCGCCATAGATGCCGACATAAAATATGCACAGGTAATCATTTATTCCCAACAGATTATCTTCGTGCTCGCTGCAACATCCCCATGTTCATTCCCACTGTGTGTGCATGCTCCACAGCCCTCTTCCACACTCTCCAGCTATGTCTCGGCGTGTGCATACTCCCCCACCAACCAGTACGGGGTCTACAGCGGTCCAACCGGCGGCTACGTGGCCCCGGGCCACCACCACTGGCAGCCTCAAAGCCCGGTTCTGTCTCACCCGGGCAGCGGCATGATGCACGCGGGGGAGATCCACTCGTCAATGGCCTTCAAGCACCATGCCCGAGAAGGTAAAAAAAAAAAAAAAAGTGGAGGGTTATTTTACCCAAATCCCAAATGACGCTTTGCCACGCGTCATTTAAAATTAACGCACTGATCGGCCAATTAATTAGGCACACCGAATGCGATTTGAATGCAAAAAAGGAGACGTGTTGTTAGAGGTGTGAATTCAACAGCATATTTTGATGTTAGATTGTGGTTGTAGTTTGCGGCTGTGGTCATTTATAGCAGCACCTCACCTGGAAACTGCACACACAGAGAAAGGTTCCAATCATTCATTCCTAATGATTTTGCACTTTGCGTATATCAGAAGAGGCGAGTCAATGTCAAAAAGTGCAATAATATAATTACAGGTTTACTGTGATCAGCCAAAAAAAAACTGGTTTGGTTTTTTTAACCTCCTGAAATCAAATAATTTCTGCACTACATTTAAACGTATTGGTGCTGATTATTTTTCTCAATTTGCCATTTTGAAGATGCGTGAGAGGAAAGTGTTAGAAACATCGACAAACATTTTTTTTCCCCAAGTAATACCTCCCATTGCCACGCGTTATATTCAAGAAGTCCAACCTGTTTGTACCCGCACTAAGTAATCGATGCATTAACCTACTGGGCATAAAATGCACCCTCAACTTGACTTTCCCTTCTTTGATTTTAGGAGAAAGAAAAGCGGCCAGTCCGCTGAGCAAGCAGCAGCAACACGAAGACTTGAATGGCGTGCATGGACTCAGTCTCCCTACCTCATCATCCTAACCAGGACTTTTACCAGCTTCATTCTTTGACTTACCTGAACTCTTTTCAACTGCAGTAAGTCCGAACCCAATCGAACACAGGCCTCCCTTTTGCTTCGTTGTGGATGCAGCCGAGGCTAAATGGGCCTTATGAATGTAAGCTTGCATGGATACGTCGGTGCTCCCCTCCTCCAACATTTTATTTTGTCGTGCAAAACATAAAAAAATATATATATGTCAATGTTTTTTAAAAAAAAAAGTTAGATGTGTCTTCATTCGTCATCCTGCAGTGATGGGGCCGGGGGGGAGTCTAAATGTTGACTGTTTGACAAAGCTTTTGACAAATTACATTATATATTTTTATAATTTCATTTTAATATTGAAAACATTGAAAAAAATAAAGTTTTCTTAAATAAGACTTGGTTTTGGTGCATTCTATACGATGACAATTGAATAACAAAACAAGAAAGTTAATGTTAAAATCAGAGCTGCTTTTAGGAATTTGGGGTTTCTCTGGGGTAACTGTTTTGCAACAGTTCCTGCACTTCTCCCCTGCTAATGGTCTGCAGATTTTACCCATAGGCTGAAGAGAATGCTTTAATTTTAAGAGTGTTTCCTGTTGGGAGTTATAATATTTGAGTTGGTGCTTAGCTGGAAGAGCATTCAGGTGTAACCACCCCACCTTTTCAAGGAGTTGTGCCCAGCCTGGGCGCCTCCACTGATCTTATCTGACTTGTAATGAACGCTGCCATGATGGAAATCTAAGGTCTGATTGGGCAAGTGTGTGGACGATGTGTGCAATACAGCAAGTACCGCAAATGTACCCACATGAAGCCCCACCAAGTTCCAGAATATCAATTAGAAGCATTTTCCCTTACGAAGGTGTACAGGGTGAACAGTTTATGCATGCCATGTTTGTTCTGTGGCCTTCTCGCAGCTTTTTAATAGACTCCCGCAGTATTTATGAGAGGCTGTTCGCTGATGTCACAGCTGAGCTTGGCTGGTTTCTTTATGCTAGTAGGCCTGTTTGTGGTGAACACATGCTTTTAAGTGCATTTAAATGTTTTTGCAATGCATAAAAATTGGTTGTTTTCATGTTCCTTTAAGACAGTGCTTTTCAAATAGTGGGGCCGGTCCCCGCCTAGGGGAACGGTGAACTGATAGGGTTAGGTTGGTGTGAGAGCCGAGGAGTACATTCAGTGCGACTGCACACCTGCCAACTTGTACACATTTATCGTACTCGGCAGGCGGTTTAACTCTTCAATATGCTTGCATGCGCCGCAGCGCTTCAGTTTGTTGCATTTTCCTGGTTTCAGTTTTCAGTTACGTCCGTACAGTACAGGTACTTGAATAGATATGATCACTTTCTCAGTTGTATTTAAAAAATCAGGGACATTTCTCACCGGCCTTTAAACAAGACCTGAGTGCAATGACTTATATATTATTATAAGTTATCGTATAAGGCATTTGAAGTTGTTGTATTATTAGCATCCAGTGGCCCTCATGTACCAGAACCGAGGGGGCAGATGTCTTCCGCAAACAAGTCATAACTGTGAATCAAGAGTGCGGTCAGGAAAGAATGTGGTTTGTTGACTCGTCATTCTTGTCCAAGACGTCAAGGACAGTTTCATAAAGATGTTGGCGTTAGAAGTAAAATAACGCAGTTCAAACCAGTAAAAAGCTCTTTATTCATATATAGTGTTGTTCTTTTTTGATATATTTAACAATGATTTATTCGTAGTACATCATTGTCTGTTGCGAAACTGCTTCTCTGTAATAAACACCATCATTCAACTTTTCACCGTGAGGATTATATAATAAAAAAAACCGTTTGTCTCAAATAAAGAGCGTCGTAAAAGTGCAACAAGTACATCAGTTGGAGTATTGTAGGTTTGAACTTTACAGATTTAGGTTTGTGGAATTCTTAGAATTAGATGCTTTATCGTGATTTAACCTTTTAAATGGAACAAAAAACAAACCCAAAAAAATAATAGACTCAAGTAAAAGCCTTTTATTACACAAGAAGTCAAGTTCACCGTCGACCAGCCTGGGGTGTACGCCTGCAGCTGGGATAAGCTCCAGTTTACTCGTGATCCTAATGAGGACAACCTGTATGGATGCATGGATAACGTTCATTGTTTATTGATAATAAGATGTATTGATTAAGATTTTTTAAACAAAAAAAAGCATAACATTATGCTGTATGAGGGTACTGGGCTTTTATTAAAAGAACTGCGCCTGCGTAATAGATACACAGTATACTGTATGTACAGTTAGGTCCTAAGAGGAGTATATGGTGCATAGAGAAGGAGCTCTGAAAGGGATTTAATCATACTGTCCGCCATTTGTACAAACAGTTCTGGTCTAACTGCACAGTGAAATGTCCCAGTGATCCAATTTAACGGTACGTTGTAGGATTTGGGGGTCTTCTGTGTGCAGTGTTTTGTAGCCCCTGATTCCTCTCCTCCCCTTTTTGCAGTAAAGCCCCAAGTGGTTCAGCCAGTCCAAACATTATGAACATTAGGATGGCTGATGAGCGAGCACATGCTCCCTGACTGGAGTCGCTCATGTTTTCCCGGAAACCACTTGGGGTTCAGAAAACACTCCTTCATGGTGGCGGGGTTACTTCCTGCGGGACCTACGATCATCAATCAGGGAAGCAAGTGATACCCCCCACTGAGTCCTCTGAGCTGGAAAGGCAGCAGGTGGGCTGTTTAGATGGATGTGTCCGACTGATTCAGATCACAGCTTGCTTTTCTGTACTGTCCAAAGTGTCAAAATCTATTCTTGCTTTGGTCCGCGGCATAGCGTAAAATTAAAACGAACCCATTATTAAGGAGATATTCTTAGATATGACACGAGGAATTTACTTTGTCGCCTATAACACGCAGCTAAGATGTAGATGGCTCCGAGAGCGTAGCGTATGGGACTGAACATACAGTAAGTAGGGTGTCACCCAAACAACTATCGGTGAACCATCAAGACATAAGGATATTTTTCAAGAGTGGCACATGCACCGTAGCTGCACAATCTCAAATGAAATGCAATTTGTGTACTAAAAATAGCACTGCCATGTGTATTGACATTTTAGGCCAGCTATTAAATAAACCGTGTTCCTTAATGGTGTTGTCATCCGACTGAGAGATGTTCTTCTTTTCATCGTCAGAGGAGCAAAAGTATGATGCGGTGCAGCTGATGCAAACTACAATGCATGTTTAATACCTCACTCACCCTTCAACACAGTCACTGAAAGCAGCATTATTATTTTTGCATATGCAATATCTTTGGTTAACCCCTCTTATTTGATCGCATGTGAAAGCGGTGAGCATACAGTATGTCCTACACTCAAACACAATATGAGTCTAGAAAGTGATAACCTAATAAGTACGCACCGTGAGCTTGTAGGGAACCACAGTTGTCTCCATGGGAGAACCCATTTCAAACGACCCTGAAACCTTCAGTTCAAACAAAAGTTATGCCTCAAAAGTAAAAAAAATATCAAATATCCACAAGGGTCTTTCGCATCTCTTTTTGTGTGTGGTGACACGCCAGAATAGCACCATGGAAGCAAAAACGGAAACGTAAAGTGATGCCTGGAACTTGGAACTGAACTGTGATGCGAGACTTCTCAATACATCATGGCTAAAGCGGACTTTACATGGCGTGCATGTTAACACACACGCAGACTGTGCAATTTTGGGGAAATGTCAGAGGGGTTGTAAGTGTGTCGTACTTATGGAGCAAGCGATTCTTGACACCCACGCGCTTGATAAATATGATCCGTTTCTTAATAGAATTTCAAATGGCCAAAGATAACAGCGTTTAAATATTTTGTTTTTGTTTTTGTATGCAGTGGTTGACTATTTTTTCACAGTAATAGTTTTAAAAAGCGTGATGCATAAACAGAGCAAGCCTGTTTGCTCCGTCACCATCACCAATCACCAAAAGGAGAGTCCATCCATCCCTCTTCTATGCCGCTTATCCTCATTAGGGTCACGGGTATGCTGGAGCCTATCCCAGCTGACTTTAGGCGAGAGGTGGGGTACACCCTGGACTGGTCGCCAGTCAGTCGAAGGGCAGACAAACAAGCATTTACACTCACATTCATAACTATTGACAATTTAGAGTCCCTAGTTAACGTTCTTGGAATGTGGGAAGAAACCAGAGTACCCGGAAAAAACCCACGCACACACGGTGAGAACATGCAAACTCCACACAGAGATGCCCAACGGAGATTCATACCCAGATCTCCTGACTGTGTGGCCAACATGCTACCCACTCCACCAGCAGGCAAAACAACAACAAATTTACAACAACAAATGCATTCAAACCTCGCATGTGGCCTAGCGGTTCGAGTGTTTGCCACGTAGTCACAAGATCTGGGTTTGAATTTCCGTTGGACATTTTTGTGTGGAGATTGTATGTTCTCCCCATGCGTGGGTTTTCTCCCACATTTCACAAACATGCATGTAAGGTTTTTGGCAAATCTAAATTGTGAATAGTTCTTTGTCTATAGAGCACGTGCCCTGCAGTCCTGGGTCTACCCTGCCTCTCGGCCAAAAGTCAGCTGGGAGTGAGGAGGGCAAGCTGTTTTTTGTTTGACCCAGTTTTTTGTCAAATTTATTTACTGTGTTGCACATAACAAACCAGTCCGTTTGCCCTGTTCTGTACCATTTCCAGAAATTGGTCAGCCAAATGTGTTGCTGACTAACTGTCTGTGTGTTTTTAAATGTATTGAGTGTGAGTGCTAATAACCTGCCATAGGGGCCAATAAGGTTCTCAGTGCTAGCACTTTGATTTTGAAAAAAATAAATAAAGGAGAGAAACATTATTGAATTTGATTTCACCAAAATGTGCGGGAAGTCTGCAGCAACTGTAAGTTCTGCCCATTTGTCAATTATTACTAATTATTATTCATTATTTTTGCCTTTTTTGTCTGTTATTATTCTCTGTAAAACATACTTTTTATTATTATTTTGGGGCGCCTGGCACTGATTAATTGGATTAATTTCCTTTGGGGAAAAATTGTCTCAATTCTCATGCATCGCATTTGTGCCAAACCTTGGAACAAATGAATAACAAATGAATAACAAAACAGTGGTACTGCTGTACACCAATATAAGACAATGTAACAGTAAAATAATGCATTTGTTCTGTTATTGCCTTTTATTATGTAACATTTTTTGCACAAAATGAAGTCAGTAGTGGAAAATAAGTAAACCAAAGCGACAATCCTATGGCTTTTTGTTATATAAAAAGTAGTACTGAATATCCATCTCATCATGTCATTACCTGTCTGATACTGATACTACCCTTGGTGTGCAGTACTTCAACTTTGGAGGTTCCGCTGTGTTCTGACCAAAGGATAGCCATCTCTAACTGTAATGGATTTAAAACTGACCACATATAAACTCTTTTAGCAGCCATCAAATGATGACAGACTTCCTGCAAAATGCAAGAAGCGGGCCTCAAATCAAACTCAAATGAGCCATCACATGCACCGTTCACTTTATGTACTTCAAACTTTCCAGGGTACGAGACATGCAGTATGAATAATATTGCGCTGACGGGGTGCACCACTTTGAAGTCGACGACAGATCGTTTCAGGACAGTCCACGAGGCAGGTGAGACACGTCCCGGAAAAAAGAGAGCAAAAGCTGCAAGAGAAGCCTTTTAAAAAAGAAAGTTGGCCTCAGTCGGAGTCTGTTATGAAGAAGGTGAGTGTCAGCGCTTTTCATTTCTAAAGTGTCAAATAAATGAACTTACCATGGAAACCCCGTGCATGCAAACATGTACAGTAGAACAGTGCAACGGCCAGTCGGTGTCAAGCGCAAAGTAACTTTTGTCAAGTTCACTGTTGCACGTTGCTGCGGGCCTGAAGTTATGTCGTCGACAAGGAACACACGGAAACAGCAGCAGTTAGCAGATTTGATCATAAAGCGAGATGTAATACTTCTTTCTGTTCACCTGCCAAGTCCATGTATGCAATTCATGTGCTGTTTACTTTTTTTGTTTTTCCCCCGAGCTGACAACCCCGAGCTTTCCAGGCAGGCAGCGTTACAGCTCTGCAGTCTAGGGGATGATAAATGTGTCTTCGCCATGTTCCTACTTGCACTGCCAGCTCACCACATCAACCGGATGCGCGAAAAGGCCAGAAACGGGCCGAGACGCAACATGATGACATTTGACTTTCGAAATGGAAACGTGTCATTTCACATTTGATCTTTGGCGGTTCCGCCACCGTTTTAAGTCTTCCAGCAAATGGCCATAAAGAGAATAACCACATTGGAGTGCAGACTTTATAGGAACACACATAAAGTCTTTGGTAAAGGTTAATATGAAATATGCAAATGAATCCTTTCATGAAAAGAAAAGCTTCCTTGGTGGGTTTTTTATTTTAGTGAAGATTTTGGTACATACAGGATGATCCATTCTTGTTGAACTCCTCTGCCAGACTGCCCATCTGAGACTTATTTAAAGTTTGCTGAAAGATATATTGTGTTTCTCCGTGTTACCACCAGCAAGATGCCGTGAGGCTCTGTATTTGAGTTATTTTTTGGCTCAGATTCTTATTAGGTGATAATAAGATGATGACGCCTCGCTCAAAAATGCGAGTGGTAGACCAACATAGTAGTGTCTTTGCGTTTAGGGAGGAAAGTCCTGTCTGAAAAACAGTTGGAGCCTACAAATCATGAGTAAATACATGTTACTGTGTTGGGAGGAAAACTTGATGCAATATTCATCTGGTGTCAAACTTTGACTTTGACATTACATTTATTGAAGAAAACACATGATATAAATGAATGACTTGAAATCATAACACCTAAATAAAACAAGGGACATTTTTCAGAAGACAAGATATATTTTCTAGAAAATTAGGGAAAATATGGGACATTTTTCAGAACATAACTGATATTTTTGGAAAATTAGGGAAATAAGGCACACTTTTTCAGAACATAAGTGACATTTTTCAGAAGGTAAGAGACGTTATCTGGTAAATTAGGGAAAATATGGAACATTTTTCAGAAGATAAGAGATATTATCTGGTAAATTAGGGAAAATATGGAACATTTTTCAGAAGATAAGAGATATTATCTGGTAAATTAGGGAAAATATGGGACATTTTTCAGAAGATAAGAGATATCTGGAAAATTAGGGAAAAAAAGGGACATTTTTTAGAAGATAAGTGATATAGTTTTTGGAAAATTAGGGAAATATGGGACATTTTTCAGAAGATAAGGGATTTTTTTTCTATATTTTGGTAAAAAAGGGACATTTTTCAGAAAATTAGGAAAACATTGAGGTTATGCATCCAAATTTCCACCAGCCGGGAAAGGACAGCAAAATACGATACCTTCCCAGTGAAAGCAGAAGGGGTGGTAGGTGTGCTTGATGTGAATTATTTCAAAGTTTAAATGTTTTAAATGCAGAAAAATGTAAAAACTTCAAATTCAAGAAAAAATATAAACCTAAAGCTGCCTAAATATTTTCATAATGATTCTGTATTTAATGCATTTTTCAAATGATTGAACTTGCGTGATTGATGATTGCACGTATGATGTGTTTTGTATTGCTCACGTCTGGTGAGCGTCCTGCATGTCAAGAATTTTTTCTCACGGCTTTCTTGTAAATAAGATCTTGATCGTAAGAGTTTTTCAACCTTCAAATCACGAAGGTAGCACATGTTTGAGGCTTGCAAAACCTGTTGCGGTATTGTTCAATACTTCATGTGTACAGGCAGCAGGCTCAATGATGAATGGTAGCGCTGCAGTATGCCGTGAGGTGAGGAGATAATGCAACAAAAGGTAAAAGGTAAACAAGAGTGTAGGTCATTAATCAAGCTTCCCACTGTGCCCTGCTGCCGCCACACCTTAGCTGGTTGTGACAACAGTGCCAGACGGAGCTGCCAGCCCTCATCAACTCTCATATTTTAAGGTACGTTGGACAAGCTGAAGTCTAAATAAACACTTACATGACCTATTGACTCTTGACACATCCGGGATGCAATAAAACATGCATAAAACTGTCTGACTTTTCCCACATTGACAGTATAATCAGAGCCAAACAGCCAATATTTTTGTTTGGCCTCTTCATGAGCGGCGAGCTGCAAGCTCGCGAGTGAGAGGGAGAAACAGGCCACGCTTGCAAGACCGCGCCGTGTAGCCGGTTTGGGAGAGCCATGCAAGTTGCTGCTATTGCTGCTTTTCCGTCACACGTGCCTCTCCCAACGCCGCGCTCGCACACAGCATTAGGCCAGAGGGTCGCTGTTAATTTGGCATGGCGAAAACACGACTTAAAAGAGAACGAGGGGTCTGGCAAAGCCACTTAACTCCACGCATGACGTTTACATGACGATACAGTGAAACCTTTAAAAATAAGGTGCAGTATTTAAAACCTTCTTGTTGTTGATTTTTTTAAGCAACATAATTGGTCAATTCATGCAGCACACTCATATGTATTATCAGGTAACACAGATGCTCACACAGGGCATGCATATCCAGGCTAACAAAATGATATTTAGTATGGTCAGATGTTGAGAAAAGGTTACATTTACATTGACAATGTTCCATAAGTATGTTCCATAATGTTCCAAATCCATAAGTAAGCAACCTTTGGCGCCATCTGCTCCATGTTTTGTGTTATCTATTTATTTCCCTGGTCTAGGCTCTTATTTTGTTATACTTCTTGTTTGGTTCCGCTTTGGTTCGGCTGGTTTTACTTTCCTGATTGCATGCACCTGCCGCCCATTTGACTTTCCCCTTTATTTACTTCAGCCGGTGGCGTCATTCTTTGTCAGAGCCTTGTTGCCTGTTTTTGCATGCTGTTGCATGTTTCTAGCCTCCAATACTTGTTTTATGCCATCTGTGTACGTTTTTGCCACAAGCTTGGAACTGAGTCCTTCTAATTAAAGACTTTTGCCTGCACTGGGTTCCCGTCTCTGGATCTCAAGGTCATGCCAACACCAAGAAGTGACAGAACGCGCCGACCACAAGATGGCCTTACTGAGTACGTTCACGGGACACAGCTGGTCTTCAAGACTACGGTGGCCGAGACAACACATTCTTCTCAGTGCCAGCCCATTGTGAGACAAGCACGGCCCCTGCTCAACGTCAGAACAATTTCCAAGTGCCCTTGTCATCTACACAAGTTCTGCAACGCCAAAAGGAGGTTGTCGCTCCTCTCACTCCTATCCAAGCTTCTGACGCCCCTAGAGCCTGCATAACGTCAGGTCCCATTGCCACTGGTGCCCGCTTCATGCTGTCTCAAGCCCTGACGCCCTCATGCCCGCTCCATGGCGTTTCAAGCCTCAAACGCCTCTGGTGCTGGTGCCACGTATTAAGCTTCCGACGCCTCTTGTGTCCACTTCTATTAGCCCTGCCTGATTTGTTGCATCATATTTTCTGTTATCGCTTTATTTCATTGGTCTCTTATTTTGTTATACTTCATATTTGGCTGTGTTGTTCTTACTGGTTTTGCTTTCCTGATTATGCGCATCTGACAGTCATTTGAATTCCCCTTTATTTAGTTCAGCCGGTGACTGATTCTTTGTCGGCGTATTGTTGCCATGTTGTTGCACGTTTTCGGTCCATCTGTACTTGTTTCATAACATCTGTGTTATGCTTGGAACAGATTTTTTTTCAGCTCTGAAACCCTTCTAATTTTTTTTTTTTACCTGCACTGGGTTCCCATCTCTGCATCTTGAGGTCATGACAACACCAAAACATGACACAGACATTTTTTTAAACTTCACTCAAGTGCTTTTTTGAAAATACTGCATCAGTGATCATGTTTATTCATTCCTTCTTGAAATGTCTGCTTTCCAATATTCTGAGGCCGTGAATATGTCCTGACTCCTGGTTGGATGAGCCAGGAAATGGTAGCGGGGGACGGCTGCGAATATTTGACAACGGTTGTTGTGGCGTGGCGGTTTGTTTCACCGAAGTGATTGTTGATCGCCCACCTACAGTAGCAAAAGCTACAGTATTTCACATCCATGCAAAAATCACAATCTGCAAGATATGTAACTTGAAAGCAGCTGTGGAATGGGGGGATTACGGGTTAAAATGTAGTTAAATGATCATTTTTGACTGCTGTATGTCTCTTTAAAGTGTTATTTTGTACAGATAGGTTATAAAGGCTTTAAAGTGGTGTCCTTTTTAGTCGTGTAAAGTTCAACTTTCAGTCAGAATCTTTTACTAAGGATGGTTGTGCAGTTAGTGCTGTGGCCACTTACATTCTCCAGCCCTACAGGACCAGCTAAAAATGATAGAATTACCTTATTGTGCAGCATGTTAAGTAATGGCATCAACAGAAGGTCACCAGGTCCACTACCACCTTGTCCTCCATTCCATTCCATTCCATTCCATTTTCTTCCGCTTATCCGGGTCCGGGGCGCAGGGGCAGCAGTTTCAGTAGGGAAGTCCAGACTTCCCGGTCTCCGGCGACCTCTTCCAGCTCCATCGGGAGGACACCAAGGCGTTCCCAGGCCAGCTGTGAGACATAGTCCCTCCAGCGCGTCCTAGGTCTTTCCGGGGGCCTTCTCCCGACTGGGCATGCCCGAAACACCTCACCAGGGAGGCGCCCGGGAGGCATTTGGACTAGATGCCCGAGCCACCTCAACTGGCTCCTCTCGATGTGAAGGAGCAGCGGCTCTACTCTGAGCTCCTCCCAGATGGGAAGAACCCGAGATACTTGAACTCCTCCACCTGAGGCAAGACCTCACTCCCAACCCGGAGGGTACAGTCCACCCGTTTCCGACTGAGAACCATGGCCTCGGATTTGGAGGTGCTGAGTCTCATCCCAGAAGCTTCACACTCAGCTGCAAACCGCTCCAGTAAACGCTGAAGGTCACAGCCTGATGAGGCCATAAGGACCACATCGTCTGCAAATAGCAGAGACGAGATCCTAAGGTCACCAAGCTGGACTCCCTCAACACCTTGACTGCGCCTAGAAATTCTGTCCATGAAGATTATGAACAGAATCGGTGACAAAGGGCAGCCTTGGCGGAGGCCAACGTTCACCGGAAACAAGCTCGACTTACTGCTGGCAATGCGAACCAGGCTCCTGCTTCGATTGTACAAGGACCGAATGGCACGTAGAAGCGGACCATCAATCCCGTACTCCCGGAGCACCCCCCACAGGACACCACGAGGGACACGGTCGAATGCCTTTTCCAGGTCCACAAAGCACATGTAGACTGGTTGGGCAAACTCCCACATACCCTCGAGTACCCTTGCAAGGGTGTAGAGCTGGTCCAGTGTTCCGCGACCGGGACGAAAACCACATTGCAGCTCCTGTAGCCGAGGTTTGACTAACGGTCGTACCCTTCTCTCCAGCACCCTGGAGTAGACTTTCCCAGGAAGGCTGAGGAGTGTGATCCTCCTATAGTTGGAGCACACCCTCCGGTCACCCTTTTTAAAAATGGGGACCACCACCCCGGTCTGCCAGTCCAGAGGTACTGTTCCCGACTTCCATGCAATGTTGTAGAGGCGTCTCAACCAACACGGTCCCTCAACATCCAAAGCCTTGAGAAATTTCGGGCGAAACTCGTCTACCCCCGGAGCCTTGCCGCCGGGGAGTAATTTAACTACCCCAATTACCTCAGCCACGGTGATAGAACTGTCCACGTACGTATCCTCACACTCTGCTTCCTCCACAGAAGGTATGTCAGTAGGATTGAGAAGGGCCTCAAAGTATTCCTTCCACCGACCAACTATATCCTCAGTCGAGGTCAGCAAGCCCCCGCCCGCACTATAAACAGTGTGAACTGGGGGCTGCTTCCCCTTTTTGAGGTGTCGGACGGTTTGCCAGAACCTCTTCGAGGCTGACCGAGGAAAGTCGTGCTCCATAGCCTCACCGAACTCCTCCCACACCCGAGTTTTTGCCTCGACCACCGCCGAAGCCGTGAGCCGCTTGGCCTGCTGGTACCTGTCAGCTGCTTTGGGAGTCCCGCAAGCCCTCCATGCTTGATAGGACTCCTTCTTCAGCTTGACAACAGCCCTAACCCCCGGTGTCCACCATCCGGTTGGGGGCTTGCCACCACGACTGGCACCGACCACCTTGCGACCGCAACTACGACTGGCTGCCTCAGCAATGGAGGCACGGAATACGGCCCATTCGGACCCAATATCCCGGTTCTCCCTCGAGATGCAGGCGAAGCTCTGCCGGAGATGAGAGTTGAAGACTCGACGAACGGCAGACTCCGCCAGACATTCCCAGCACACCCTCACTATGCGTTTGGGTCTACCAGGTCTGTCCGGCATCCTTCCCCGCCATCTAATCCAACTCATCACCAAGTGGTGGTCAGTTGACAACTCAGCCCCTCTCTTTACCCGCTTGTCCAGAACATGCAGACGCATGTCTGATGATACAACCACAAAGTCGATCATAGACCTGCGACCTAGGGTGTCCTGGTGCCAAGTGGACTTATGGACATCCTTATGTTCGAACATGGTGTTTGTTATGGACAAACTGTGATTCGGACAGAAGTCCAGCAACAACACACCACACGGGTTCAGGTCAGGGAGGCCGTTCCTCCCCACCACGGCCCTCCAAGTCACACTGTCATTGCCCACATGGGCGTTGATGTCTCCCAATAGAACTATTGAGTTACCAGCTGGGGTGCTCTCCAGAACCCCTCTGATAGACTCCAAGAAGGTTGGGTACTCTGAACTGCCGTTTGGCGTGTACGCACAAACCACAGTCAGGACCCTTTCCCCAGCCCTAAGGCGTAGGGAAATAACCCTCTCGTTCACTGGGGATGACTCCAACACAGAGGCACCAAGCCAGGGGGCTAATAATAAGCCCACACCAGCTGGCCGGCTCTCCCCTGCGGCAACTCCAGAGAAGAACAAGGTCCAGCTCCTCTCAAGGAATTTGGTTCCAGAGCCCAAACTGTGGGTTGAGGTGAGTCCGACTATATCCAGTCGGAATCTCTCCGCCTCTTCCACAAGCTCGGGCTCCTTCCCCACCAGAGAAGTGACGTACCACCTTGTCCTAAACATTTAAATGATGTTTTCTGAGAGTTTTTTTTTAGTGCTCTTTTGTCGTCATGTTGCAATTGCTTGGGGAAATCAAATGAACCAAAGACTACAATTTTGTGCAAATAGCTGACCAAAAAATCAAAATCACATTGACCATGATTTCATTGCTAAAATTAATAAAGCTGAAATATCCAAGGGAGTGAACATTTTGCAATGCACCCTTGCTATGCTATGTACCAGTACGTACCAATACGTACTGTCTTGATACACATAAAATGTGACTATTTAATAAAAAAACAAAAACATATTTTTTTCATGTCACAGCACAGATAGCCACGTTGTGCAGCAAAATAACGCTAAAAAATTGATCAATAAATTCTGCAGTTGTACCTAATGTTGTGGGACTGAGTCATACAATAAATAAAAATAATAAAACAACAATAATAACAAAATAGACTTTAAACTGAAACATATTTTAAAAGCGAGAGGTATTTGAGCTGACATGGGAAACGACAAAGAGAAGCTGCATCCCATCCTGACAGCATCACCGAGACAAAGGGTGAGTGTCAGGGTGATAGAGGAAGTGCTTTTCTCCTCTTCCTGCTCTCTGCAGCACAAGAATGAGGAAGATGAAGGGGGAGGATCCATATCCATTACTAAGTTAACAATGTCTCAGCGACTTCATAAGTGAAACCCAACTTAAAAAAAAAAAAACACATTTGTGGACACCGTGAGATTTTACTTAGGCCTTATGACTGCCCAGGGATCCTAAGTCGCCCATGACAAACAAAGCAGTGCACACAGATACACCACGTACACAATACACACCATACACCTGCTAATACAAATGGGAGAATTCTGGGAAACTCGTGCTAAATGAACTGGTTCTTCCAGTGAAGATACATGTGTGCAATTATATATGCTTGTCATTGTTACACACAAAACAGCATTTTTTCATGTGTAAAAACCTGATTCTAATTTGTCCCAAAAGGTCCGAACAATACCCAAAACATACCTATGTAAAGTCCAATTAATCTGTTCCAAACACTCAAAAATATTTACATGGATACATTTTATGAAGAATAATTAAATATTTACGTTTATGTAGAAAACAAGGGGAAATTAATTATAAATGATGAACGATCATTTGTTTGGGTTTTTGATTTCGTTTTGAACCCTGACGCTTGTACAATGATGTGGTTAATTTATGGCTAAAAACTGCATTTCCCATGATTCATAGAGTGCAGCACCAGGAAGTAGTGGAGTGGAAGCTACAGTAATATCACGTCTCAGGGACTATCCACAAGGAAACTTAAAGTTTTTATTGTTTCATCCTCTTATTCACACAGAAATGATGTTCTGGGTTCCTTTTTTTTTTTAAGCGGCTTCCAGAGTGAGAAGAATGAGCAGAAATTAGCTTTGACAACAATTCAATTATCTGAATATTTTGTGTGTCATTACTCACTCCAGTCGACATTTTCCTAGTCTTTTCCTTTCTTGTACTCCCAAAATGGTGCATAATTCCATGTACAGTACGTAGGACGTTCCTGTGTGGGCAGGACCTTTTGCGGTGATATCTGACAAATCTCAAGTAAGTTTGATCAATTGTAAAATATCTACAGCTTGTTTAGAAACATTTCTGTCCCCTAAAAGGGGGCATGACAGAAACTAAATGAGAACCACTGGGCACTGGGGTAAGTGGTTTAGCATCACTTTTTCCTTTGAAGACTGACTGATTACAGGAGATGATGGAAGAGCCACGCGGACTCTTGTCCGTTGCAAACTTGTCTGTAAAGAGTGGATAGTTAGAGCCGTGTTGAGGTGAAGAGTGCTACTTTTACATTACAATCCTATGTTAACAAACACTATCTAACTTGCATCCCAAAGTGTTTCTTACTTTTTCATCCAAGTTCTGGCTCTTACAATTTCCCTTGGCATCATGGTGGGGGCTTAAGGCAGCTGCAGGAAGCGCTTCTGTAGCATCACTGCAGGTGTTTGCCTTTTCGACCAACATCTTGCAGTCAAGAAGTTTCTCATTAAACTCTGGTGAGGAGGAGGACTTTTAGGTCTTGTGCATTCCTACAGTGTTCTTAAGAGTGTAATTTTGGAGGCTAAATTTAGGGGGGAAAGCAAATCAGTTTTTATTCAAAGCAGACCCGACCCAAACACAGATTCACCACACTGTGGTCACACTTTGAGCCAACTCGTTATTTTGACTGTTTCATGTTCAAACTGCAGCAAATCTCTTATTCCCCTGAAAAAAAAAGGGAAACAGACATTTTATTCATCCATGTGGGAGGTTGGAGATCACGGCAATACATGCAATGACGGTGTAGCAGCTGATCGCTGATGTTTAAGCAGAGCTTTTGGTCAACAAATCAGTTTATGTTGTTTGTTTCCAACGCAGCAGCAACTTCTTTTTAAGTGATTGATGGCCGGCCTTCTCAAACGTGAGTCCTACAGCTCAAACGGAGGTGAAGATTCGAGGTTAGATTTCATCATTAGAGTTAATCCATCAACAATGGCCGAGCACTGAATGTAGCCAGAGCCACTGCGTGTGTTTACTCTGTCCTGGTGTAAATATTAGTTTGTCCAGATAATACTACAGGCTGCTGAGAGCTTCCACAATGCTTAGGTTACACAGGCATCTGTTTTTTTCACAAGAAGAATGGTTGCTCACTCTTTCTTCTTCTTGAAAGCCCAAACATCAGTAGCTGTCTCAAGTGGCTGAAAGTTTTAGTTGATAATCCGGCCTGTCACTCAAAACCACAGTAATATTAATGGCAGGGGAACTCCTATGTGGCAAACGTCCCACTCAGTGAAAATAGATGATTCTGTTTATTTCTTTTCTTTTCTTTTTTACACTTTGCAATTGAAAAGGAAATAAAATAATAAAACAAAATTGAGAAGTAGTCACATCAATCCATGTGTTTACATGAGCAGCATTAGTGGAGCAACAACCACTTGTAAGAAACACTACAATACTCTGGAGGGGCATGCTGAAATGTCGGGGGGTCCTGAGAGGTAGGGGAGACTATACCGGTTTTTTACATTTGGCAGGTCCGTTTATGTCGTTATTCATTCTTGACCAACGCTGGCACCAACATTCATGTCAGAGGTTTGCATTGGTATTTCTAATAAGAATTTTCCCGTGAGGGGGGTATGACAGAAAATAATTAAAAAACACTGCACTGTGCCCTGTTGAAAGACGCGCGAGTCACGGAAAACTGGCAAGTTGTTAACTCGTTCACTTACTCACCCCTGCTACTGCAAGCCAAATTTAAAAAAAGAAACCATTTAATTTAAGACTTTGGTGACAAGCGTGTGTGGAATTAACATGGCATGCAATTTAAACGTCTGGGCTTTTTTGCAGAGCTGTGTGGTCCCGAGTTGATTTATTCATTATTATTTTAAGTCTGCACACATGCAACAACTGCTTGATCCCCCAGAAAACAAAACACTTTAGGTAATGTGGCTCAATTGGGCACATTGGCAGTAAATCTACACTTTACGTCCTATGCTTTTACAGTTTAGCGTTTTCAGTATTCACAGCATCAAGGTGCGCCCCGCCTCTCACCTAAATTCGTCTGGGCACCGCCAACCCCAAATGACAATTCACTACTGATAAATAAATTGGGGCATAATTCAGAAGGAATTGCTCAATTTTGTGTGTCTTTTTGCAGAAGTGGGAGAAAGTCAAATCTCAATTCTTAATCCCAAGTCTCGAGTCAAAATTCCGGTAAAAACACGCAAGTCTAAATAATGTCTCAAGTCTAGCCAAGTCACAAGGCAGGTCCCGTCAGGTCCCAAAGTCATAGGCTCGAAATTTGAAAAAAGAAATGTCAGCTGACATACAGTACAGTTTAGCATTCTGGATTTAGTGCAAACCAGCACAACAATTAATGAACATCTGAAGACCTTCACAAAGATATTACTTTTGCCAAATTAATTTAGTTTGTGAGGACAAGCGGGAGATAAAATGAATAAGTGAATATTTTTGTGTGTGCGTGCGCATGCTCGTGCACTCTCAGGCAGTCTGGCCCTCAAAGATGTGTAAGCCACACCCTTGTTTGTTATTTAAACCTGATTGGATGGTAAGAGATGCTTTCAATGTCGCAGATTCTGTGCGGAAATTTGTTATCATGCTGGAAAAACATTGATCTCATTAGTTGACTTTTTACTCAACACACTGATTGAAAATAGTATTTGCACATCATCAGAATGAAGACTGAGTCAAGTCCTGAGTTATCGATGACAATGTCCAAGTCAAGTTGCAGGTCTTTGAAGATACTGTCGAGTCCAAAATCATTAAAAATGTGACTCCAGTCTGACTATAGTCCAAGTCATGGGACTCGAGTCCATACCCCTGTCTTTTTGTTAAATAGTGTCATAGAGATGCAACATTGGCGGATGAAATGGAATATATGGCGACATTCGCGCAGCTTTATGCCACACTGAGTTCCGAGGTACTTGAATGCGCCGTGTTGCCTCGACCTCATGTTGCACGGCGGTTAGGTTGTTATGGAACTTGTTTCCGTATTGCTGCGCGCCTGCCGAGGTATTCCACTTCAATCCTTCGTTCCTTCCTTGTATTAACAAATAGCTACGGGAACTTGTGGAAATAATGTTGGACGCCATCATTCTCACAGAGGTGACGTGGAGCCAGGCTGGCCTGGAATAATTTGGCCCCGAAAAGCCTTTCTCTCACCTCACCCCTGCGATAAGCATCTTTAATGAATAGCTGTGTGCTTCAAGGGGCGCCGACCCGATAGCGATCGTTTCAGGACCGGTTAGGTTCTGGTCTCAATAACAATCAGGGAATTCCATCTTAACCATCTGGATGTCCTCCACAATGCCACACACTTGGAGATTGCTCTTGCAATGGACCTACAACATAACAAAACTTGGCACTGGCGAGGCATTCTGTCCTGACTCGACAACCCCTAGCTTGAACACCCTCCTCCCTCCGCCGCTACCCCCCTGTCAACCCCAGGATCTATCTGTCGATATGAACGCTGACTCTTTGTCGGAGCGTTCTGATGTGACGCGGAGATAGCTGCACAGCTAAGCGACGTGTAAATAGTCCGCATGGCGGGTTGGACGACACCGATGGCAAGAACAGCTCCCTGAGAGTGTGTCTGAAAGCCCAGATTGAGCCATTTGAAATAATCTCCTAGGACGGTCCTTATCATCTTCTTGATCCACAGAAGGTGCATAAAAGGCAAATGCGACTGAGCTTTACTCACTGCTAAGGTCCGATTAAGCTGTTGATGGGCTTTGTTACGACCTGCACTGCGGAGAAAAGTCCAGGCGTTAGTTAAGAGGGTGCCTGCTGTCATACATGACTGATATTTGGAGTGATTTGACAGCAGGATGGCTCATCGTGTCATGTCAGAGTAATTAGATGCGAGCAACACAAGGTCATACTTTCTTACTCCCTCAGGGGAGAAGAAGAAGGCTGTAATTAGTCTTTTATCACTTTACTGCTCTGGCAAGCGGTCAAATGCCAATATTGTGTTTGACACCCAAAAAAATGTAATGACTCGAGAGAAAGTGATTTGAGGCTGTGATCTGGTCTGATGTTGTCATCGCAGCACTTAATCTTACCAGCAAATCAATTTCGATGGATGTCATGCAGGTCAAATGAAAAGATCTCGATGGAAGTGCGGAAATAAAACCATACCAGGATGTTCAAGATATTGTCTCCATCCCCGGGAACATTTTTGAGTACAGCAGCCCGTATGCAATTTGAGATTCAGCAGTCCAGCCCCAACGAATTTGCAACATTTTTGGTGAAATGAGTTTGTGTTTTCGCAGAAAATAGGCATCCCGTTCAGCCTCAGCTGGTAACAATTTGTAAACACAGGATAGGACAGGTCAAATGTACAGCATACACGTACTCGTTAGGGAGCCCACAATTTTGACATTGTTTTTACATATCAATGTCAGCGGCAGCTTGGATGTTCTATAGCCTAGGTTCCCAAAGCGGTCTGTGCAGATTGCCGCAGGGCAGTGGTTTTCAAACTGGGGGGGCATGGCATTATGACAGGGGGGGCGCGGGGCTGCCATGTACACTTTTCTTTATTAACGTTAATTCGGACTACAAGCTGCTACTTTTTACTCTCTCTTAGAACCCTGCTGCTTTAATAATAAAGCGCCTCGTTTATGGATTTTTTGACACTTTGGGTGTGTTCAAATTCTCTACTGGTTAGCGCGAGTGTTCCAACAACACTCTTAAGTATATGCGCACGTGCGTTGAACAACATACTCCAAGCACGTGTTTTGGTTTAAACCGAGAGTGCGCGCTCCCGCGACCTGCATGCAGTTTTCGTCAGGCGTGCAGAAATTATGTAATGCTTTCAAATGCCTCATATGGACTGTCACAGCAGGTAGCGTACAGTACAGGAGAAAGGTGACAGCAATTTTTGTTCATTGTTGTGGGTCTTCTTTGCTGCACGGTGGCTGAGTGGTTAGCATGTTGGCCACACAGTCAGGAGATCTGGAGGACCTGGGCTTGGCATGTTGTGCTTTAAAAGGTTTTAATCTTGACAGATAGTGTGAATGCTTGTTTGTCTGCCCTGCGATTGACTGGCCGCCACCAGTCCAGGGTGTACCCCCGCCTCCCGCACGATGTTAGCTGGGGTAGGCTCCAGCATACCCGCGATCCTAATGAGGATAAGCGGCATAGAAAATGAATGAATGAATGAATGTTATGTGCCTTTGTTTTCTCAATTATTTATAATTATTAACTATATTTGTAACATGATGATTGATGATTTTTTATTATATTGTCATAATATATAATACCTTTCTTACAATACCATTGCGTGGTTTATGTTTTTTGAGTGTGCAGAAGTGGGGAGTACATAACCTTCACCCAGATGTATGACTGTGAAAAGTTGGGGAACCATTGACTTTTGCAATGTGCTGTCCGACGCAAAAGTCTGTTTGGTTCCAGAAGCATTAACTTTGACAGTCAAGCCAGACTCGCAGCTTGCATCAAATAAAAGTTGTTGTTTTTTTTTTTGTTTTTTGTGGGTCCGTCGTGGGCCCTTGGAATTGTTCTAGCTTTTCCCCACTATATGGCACCCCTGGCTGTGAAGTACAATTTCAGCCCCTGTGACAAACACAGTGTAACCCCTATGGTGAAACAAAGTCTCATCCGTTCCGATTTCCGGATTTTGACGCTATTTTTATTCGTTCCATGTTCGTTCCACACACTGTCTCTGTCATGAAACTTTTATTAACTGTACACGTCACTCTGTGCATTGACAGAAAGGAACAGCAGTTATAATGACGTTGGAATCTTGCAAGTAACATTACTTTTGATGTATGAACATTGGGAATGGGGTGTTTGAGGTTCCACCGTACAAACCAAACGGTGGGAGCATAAAGTGTATTTGTTAAGGAAGCAAAATCACAGCATTACCAGCCGTGCTAACGCGAAGAAAAGTAGCTGCTCTTCGTATCACAAGACATTGCAGCATCAACATGGTTTTTAAGCCGTTACACTGAGGTAAAAGATGGTGGCAAATTCCGTGACTTATTTTGAGGTGTTTAAAGCATGGGAATGTATTCATTATGAAAGTAAAATGAAGTAAGACGTCCATGGACGTTTTTACATTTTGAGGACTAGTATGAATTAAGCTGGAATGCCTTCTACTTCATTTCAGTGTTCTATTAGACATCGTCTATTAGACCAGTCCCTGGTCATATCGGGTTTCTCATATACCCATTTAAGAGCCGCTTATCCAAATAAAGACGAGATAAAGCATGAGATGAGACGCTGCTGACGGAAAAGCTCACCAGGTGTGACTGGTGTGACCTTTCCTTTCATTGGGTAACTTTTTTGCATCCGAACATTTTAGGTGTTCAGCATCTTCAATGTTTTGCCTAATGTTGAAGTTTCTGCAGCTTTTAAAACTTGGATGTAAAAATCTGAGGAAGATCAATGGATGTATCAGTCATTTAGGATGAGACACTCCACGAGACCGGAGATAGGCTAAGCAAACACATTCCCATCCGCTAGTGAAAATGGATACGCTGTTGACCTGTCCACTGACACAAAAGCCATTCCCAAAGCTCAGGTGAGTAGCCTTCCTTTTGCCTGAATTACTTAGCCAAATATTGTGAGTGTCCGTCTTTTATATCTTAGAATCCACGTGTTTACCCTCCGAGCTGGGGGATTAGAAGATCAACACCCCTGGCAGGTGGGGGAGACTTCTGTTTCCCAAATAGGGATGCACACCAAAATTCTGTAGCATAGTGGCGCAGGTAAACTGTAGGAACCAGACCAAAAAACAAAGTGTGTGTCTGTGCCCACTTTGGGTGCTAAAGTAAGTCAATTTGCTGGCGCTGAAATGAGGACAAAACAAGATAAAGTGACCGCAGAGACAACGGTCATGAAGGCGTTACCCTCGACGCTGCCACCTGCAAAAAGTGCTTTAAAGTAATATTGTTTGAATGATATAGTGTAAGTAACTTCATTTTCTAAATTGATACATAAACATGTAGGATTAACTAGCAAACACTGATGTACAGGTATATATTGTAAAATACTGTATATATGTATATCTACGGTAGCATGCGGTATGATTATAATCATTATTATTATTGTATTGTGTTATAATAATAACCCCATTTTTGGCCTACTGACGCGTATTGACCAGTGCAGAATACTGCATATCACAAATTCAATGTATCTTTTTAATGCTCTATATTTGTATTTAGTTCATTTAATTATTTTTGTGCTTGCATATACATTTTTTTTTAACTAACAGGGCCTATTCAAATACAAAAAAAGCACCACAAACTTTTTTGTTGGAGGGAGGTGCAGAAAATCATTTATTTCTAAAAGGGGGACGCTGGAAAAAAAAGTTTGGAAACCACTGGGTTAATTTAAGACTTTAGGTGTCCTCTGCCCGATCAGCTGGGATAGGCTCCAACTCACCTGTGACCTGGGTAGATAAATTTAATGTAATATTTTTTGATCAAATGGGATTTAGTGCATAGTAAAAAAAGGGTGTAAGAAATACATACATATGCATACACAGTATAATACTATATATATCCAAACAAAGCACTTTAAGTAACCCCAACAACAATTTAGAAAAAACAAATCCCATAAAATCCCCATGCTCAGCTTGTTTCACTGCGCTGCAAAATAGTGCAGTAAAAAAAAAGTACATTTGGGTCCTTTTGTCAGCACATCATCATGACTTTTATTTTCCATTGGTTTAAATGTTGCTAAAATAAGCACTTGAGTTTTTTTTTAATGAGACGTCCACAAGATCGCCATTTCAGATTGATCATTTATTGTTAACATTTGGCATGTTGTTGTGTGAAGCAATGCAAATCAATTCTTGATGTATGCATGGTATTAAAAATAAATAAAAAAACAAAACATGCATTTTATCCCAAATACTATCCACATTCTTTTTCCCAAAGCACTGCAAAAGTGCTAAAATGTGCATTTTCCAATCTCATCTAATCTGGCTGGGCTGTGGTCCAGCTGATTGTACAGGCTTTTTCCTTCATGGGGGCACATTGACTATAAGCAGTGGAGGGAGGAATGCCAAAGTGGATCTTCTTGGGTGGTAAAGGAAAACGACATGAACGCTATCCACACTCACGTCTGCAAAAAAGTGAAAGAAGGAAGGTGTTTTTGTTGAACTTAACCCTATTTACAGACCGATATAATGCTATTTAATTCCTTACACGCAAAATGTTTAAACCTGTAATTTCCACAATGCGCCAGAGCACAGACATTGACCGGGACTTCTAGACAATAGACCAATTCCCAGCCAGTGAGCAGCTAGAAGATGGAAAGTGTCTTTAATTTAGATTTTTTGGGGAATTATAAAAGGCAAGCCAAAAAAGACCCTACCTACTTCACTTTAAAGCAATTTAATCCCGTGGTTTTCCTTGGCAGACCAGCCCAACTAAAGTAAATAATACAATACAATAAACATACTTAATATTGTCTTTCTCACCAATATCCAATATACCAGCACTTCCCAACATCAAAATAGGCACTTTCCTCAAACTAATTGTAGGTCACATCATGTGTAATGAATACTTTTCACAAATTGTGCAAAATAAAACAAGTACAGCAATATGCACAAGTTATAGAGAAGATGCCATATTTATTTTTAACATTTTAATAACAAAATCCAAACATTATCCAGCATTGACAAAATACTCATTTAGAAAAATCTAAATATCCTCTAAATATCTCATTTTTATGACAATATTGGCTGGCCAATATTAAATATTATATATACCCTACATATGTATTAATATTGGACATCCATTGGACATTCATGAAATCCCTAAAATACAATGAAATAAAAATGCATTACACTGGTATATATTCAATGAAAAATAATATACCAAATCAACATAATTTTAAAGTAAAAGACAGAAAACTTTTCCAAGTATTTGAGTGCCCTATTAAGGTTTAACTCAGGGGTCTCAAAGTCAACTTACCTTGGGACCACTGGAGGCATAGTTTGGCTGAAGCTGGGCCGCAGCCCTGGAGGACATACACTCGCGCACAATTTAAATTAAAAATGAAAAATAATTCAATCTTCTCAAACGTCTTTTTTTAATAATTGCATCAAGTCCGGTTGAAGTAACGCCCCTGGGAGCCATATACCCCAACGTGATTGGTAGGTTCGTCAGCTCCGCACACAACACTGTAAAAAGTGCCATCCACATAAAACTCGATGGCCGCACTAACATTAAACTTTCAAAATAAAGTGGGGGGCCACAAAATATCATCTTGCGGCTGCAAATGACCCGCCGGTTTAACTAGTTAACTGTTAACCATGTGTTAAAATCGGTTAAACTATTCTCTAGCATTAAGTAATAAGAGCAATTAATCAAGCACTTTGCTGACGTCTTGCAAAATATGCTGATGTTATAAGTTTGGATTCAGGAACTGCTTGTCGTTTTTTTCATCAAATTGTGAATGATATAACCTCAGGAGTATTTGACTTCACTGGTTCCAAAGTAACTGGACCAAACTTGCGTTGCCGTGTTTGTGATGATGGCAGCGTAAGCCGAATGAAAGCATAATAATTCCACACGACACCAATATGGCGGCTGTCTGCTAATATTAATGGAGACCTCACGCTTAATTGAAATTCCCCATTAGCTTCTGTTGCTATGTCGGCAAGACAATAACAAAAGATGATCCTCACATCGTACGAGAACACACAGTGGTCAGCGTCGGGCTGTCATTTTTTCCTTTGCTCTGTCCTGAGCTCCTTTTTTTTCCCAAGGACATTTTTGCTTAATCCACTTCAGCTGCCTTCATTCAGCATTGGGAAAACGATGCCCGAGCTCGTTCGCTTGTCGGTAGAACTGCAAAGCTGTTTTTCATAAGACATGAATATCTGCTAAGACTCTGGGCGTGTCCCTCCTTGTATAAAATGAAGAGGAACATTTCCTAGTTGGCGGTGCTCTGTGGGCCGGCATTGATATGACTCGTATGACCTTCTTAGACACCATTCTCAATTCCAGCACAGAAAAAAAACAGAACAGAACAAAAAAAAAATCATTCGTCATGTTATTTCTACATCAAAGTCAAAAAGAAGCTTGAGATTTTCAAACCTACTATTAAGTCATGTGAAGTATTTTTTTAGAGATATATACCGTACACATATAAAGTTCAGCCACAGCATTTAAGTGAAAAGACATGCAATTTGAGGTATGACTTGGAAGCAAGACATCACATATATTCCCCATTAATGTGAAAAACATTTGGGACAAAATCACAGTGATGTTGTGTGAGCAAAAGTTCCAGTCTTTACCGCAATTTTTCATTCTTTTTTTTCCGGTGTTAACGATAAACATCTTCGGGCCCCAACTCCCTTTTCCAAAATGACTTCCTCGTCGTTTGGGGTTTGGCTATTTGGACAGCTTTATTCCCGTGCGTTTCCCGATTTCTGCGAGCTGGGTACAATACTACTGGGTATTCTCCTTCAAGAACACTATGAATCAGACCTAAGCTTCAGCCAAGGCCTGAATGCATGTGTGTGTGTGTGTGTGTGTGTGTGAGTTGGACTGCACAGCACATATTTGGAGACCACACAAGTTCCATAAGCACGTCTAAATCTCTCTGCTGCCCTCTATCTTTGTCTGAACCTGCCCGTCAGGGATGGGGGTCACAAGTTCAATAACAGCGGGGAACCTGCCCCGGGACGAACACACGTAGTTGTGCTGCTAATTACCTTCCAAAACGTCCTCTGAAAAGTGTAGTATATTTACTGCCGTGTGATCATGTTCAAGGTTATTTTTAGAAGTAGCATCTAAATCAAACCAATTTGGAAGCCGAGAAAGAAGATGCTGCAATCATTTTGTACATCAACACAATCCGATCTTGAATACTATTTGACCTGAAATTCATTCAGATTCTGATTCCTTTATTTTATTCATTCATTCATTTTCTATACCGCTTATCCTCATTAGGGTCACGGGGATGCTGGAGCCTATCCCAGCAGACTTTGGGCGAGAGGCGGGGTACACCCTGGACTGGTCGCCAGTGAATCGCAGGACACATATAGACAAACAACCATTCACACTCACATTCATACCTATGGACAATTTAGAGTCGCCAATTAACCTAACATGCATGTTTTTGGAATGTGGGAGGAAACCGGAGTACCCGGAGAAAACCCACACACACATGCACGATAGAACATGCAAACTCCACACAGAGATGCCCAACGGAGATTTGAACCCAGGTCTTCAAGATCTCCTGACTGTGTGGCCAATGTGCTAACCACTCAGCCACCGTGCGGCCATTCCTTTATTATTTATTTTAATTTTGGCTCAAATGTATATAATGGATATATTGAAAATAGAATTAACCCCTTCTAGGACTACCATAAAACATTTATTATGTGCACATTTTTATAAATTTTACATCAAATTCCTTCTTCATAAATGTCACCAAGGCAGCCAATTATTGCGTTACTTTCTGGCACGGGCTGTTGAGAGTTTATGATGTCAGCGCGTGATGGAATGACCGGCTTGTGTTTTCCGTTGATGTTCGAAGGCGTGTGAGGGTGCGTGATTGGTGGCGAATGAGGATGCATAGCAAGCTGGAGATATACAGTGATGGAACCTAGCCAGCACTGCTGCTGAGCCCCAGACAGTGTGTAACTCAGTCAGGAAGCTACGTTACACACTGTCAGTAACGCCATTGCATCGTTTGAAAGAGCATCTCATTCGATATACAGGAAAACATTAACAATACTAACCCTGCAAGTGCCGCAAACATTTCCCTATTTAAATGTACCCGTTGCTGTTTAAAGTGTAAAAAGAAGTTAACCACGACAATCGACTATCTATGACAAATGCCTATATTGTAGTTTGGACAATGAGGGTGATGGGGGAAGACACAAGTGCTGAAGCTGGGCCGTTATGAATGAGTTTGTCATCCCACCACGGTTGGCCGTGAATGACCTCACCAGCCATGCTGCTGTCATAAACTTAAGCAACAAGAATGTGCAGGAGGGAAAACGCTGCCTGCAGTGAGCTACTGAGAAGTGCTGAAAAAACACAGAACGTGTCCTGATGAATTTCAACGGATGCCTGTCGCTCGACGTGCAAAGCAGGGGTGTGCGTGTTGACGTGTACACACACTGACCATCCACAGTGTGCTGTGAAAAGAGACTTCCATATGTACTCGTACATTCTGTGGCCCTCTAACCTGCAACAGATGTCATCAATAAATACCCCTGACCCATGGAGGCGTTTCCCGCGTGTGAGCAGACATTTTTTGTGTGCATGCGGTATGGCTTGTCTAGCTGGTCGACACCTGATTAAACTGCAAGCGTTGCAATATAGACACGCAAAGACCCTTAGGTTTGCAAACACGCAAGATGCGCAATGCACAGGAATTGTTCTGAAAAAAGTGCAATTACAGCAGAACTCTGTGGGAGCAGTGTAAGCGCTGCTACAAGCTGCCTCCTGTTAAAAGGTCTGCTGTTAAGCGCCGCGCCATTCTAATCTTTCCACCAACATCTGCAAGGGGAGACTTTCCTCATTTATTTTAACACATCCTCAATTCTCCAGTAGGCTTTGAAAGCAAGACCGGTCTCATGAAATGTGGCATTTTCAGGTTAGCGTGTGCTGGAGTGGCTTGCCGCTTCTTTGTCCACTGTCAGTGACGCATGACTATCCTGAATTCATCTTCTCTTGTCTGTGGCTTTGTGGGGAGCGTCACAGTCTCCGAAAATGAAACGTCTTTAAAGACTTTACTATTTTCTATTACAACGTGTATCTTGAAAGTAGTTGTAAGCAACAACATGGCTGATGAGGTCCATTGAAGTTCTTGTCCATTGATGTTTGACCGATCCTTCACTCATCTGCATCTGATAAGTATCACAGATGAGTGGAGCATTTCAAAGGACACAAACGTCCACAGGAAGCACCATCCACGTCTCTGTCTGTTTTGTGGGAAAAGTATGACATTTTGTTTAGTAGTAACACAATCACAAAAAAGGAACCCTAAGGGTTTAATGAATACATTGTTATTGTGTTTTATAACACTTACTTGTGGGATTCGGGGAGGCAGGGGATGCATGCATGGTGTTGGAATATAAGTCTTATAAATATATGACCTTTTTGTTTCTGCATGTCTATGGTTTTTTTTGTCTTGTTCTCATATGATGTCTCACATTCTCTGTTGATGGTGTAAAGCAGCCCTTACGATGTACATGTTACCACACGCACGAGCTCTGCAACTTTTGGGACATTTGTTAGCCATGGCCAGAACGTAGAGGAAGTATAGTATCCGAGGTGTTGCAAGTGTGTCGTACTTATGTAGCAAGTGATTCATGACACCCACATGCCTCCGTTGGTAGCTTTCACGTAAGGCTGTCACTCACTGGGGACGTACAGTAGTGTTCAAAATAATAATAATAATAATATTAAGTACTCTTATTAGTATATTTATATTTTATTAAGTTACCAGTAGGTGCAGTAGATTCTCAGAAAACAAGACCCAGCATTCATGATATGCTCGCTCTTAAAGCTGTGCAATTGAAAAGGGTGTGTTAAAAAAATAGCAGTTTTGCACTCAAACATTGTTCAGTGATCAATTTTGTGAAAAAACTGGTGTAAATCATTAGGATGAAACCAGCGCTTGATTAAGATACATGACAGACTGAGGAAAATGAGTCATTCACCAAATTGTTCAGAAGAACAGCATACTTTGATTAAAAAGTTGATTGGAGAGGGGAAAACTTATAAAGGAGTGCAAAAAAATTTGGCTGTTCAGCTAAAATGACCTCCAATCCTCTCTTAAAACGGAGAGTAAAACCAGAGACACATGGCAGAAAATGGAAGACAACTATCAAAATGGATGGAAGAATAACCAGAATGATCAACTGATCAAAGACAGTCTGGAGTTACCTATAAGTACTGTGATAGTTTGAAGACATCTGTGTGAAGCTAATCTATTTCCAAGTATCCCCAGCAAAGTCTCGCTTTAAAAAAAAAAAAAAAGCATTTGGAGAAGAGGTTACAATTTGCCAAAGAACACATCAACTGGCCTAAAGAAAAATGGAGGAAAATTTTGTGGACTGATGAGAGTAAAATTCTTCTTCTGGGGTCCAAGGGCCGCAGACAGTTTGTGAAAGGACCCCCAAATTTTGAATTCACATTCATGGTTGACTCAATGCCACACAGGTGTGAAGCAGTTATAAAAAATAGTGGAATACAATTCACATTCATATACTGTAAAATAAATAAATAAATAAATAAAATAAAATAAAATAAGAGGTGAACTGCAATGTAGCGAGGGAACCTGAGAATCCACTGCACCTGCTGGTAACTTGTTTGCCATGTAGCAGTAAATATATATCTATATCAATATACAGTAATAATCATATAATAATATTCGATATGCTATGTGGGCATCCGCCATGTTTCCACGGAGGTCGGGAGAACCAGAGTGTTGGCCGGAGGGAGCCGCCCGCCATGGCTGGGCGAGGTGACTTAATGTTGGATACGCTATGTGAGCAGCCGCCGTGCAACCACGGAGGTCGGGAGAACCAGAGGGTACAGCCTGGTCGTCAGACAAGCGGAACAACCGCACTTATGTCTGTTGTGGGGCTGCTTCCCTGACCCGCGAGAGCCGGGGTCTCAAAATTAATTTCACTGGGGCCACTGGCGATAGAGTCTGTGCGAAGCAGGGTCAGGTATGTGGGGCTGAGAATCTCAGCGTATCTGACAATACAAAATGATTTCCGATACATGACCCACAATAAAGATAATATCTTGATACGGTGACAAGGTGACACCAAAAAATAAATAATATCATAGTTTGCAGTTTGCTGCACTCAGCTGGTTTAGGCTACAGCTTACTTGTGACCCTAATGAGGACAAGCTATACAGTGATGCTGACTCCCACCCATTGTGGTACTTGGTTTGTAAAAAAATGCTGAAGTTATGTGTTTAGAGGTAACATAATTGTTTTATTATTTTCCACAGTAGTATAGTAGTACTGTAAGTGTGTATACTAACATATCTATGAACAAAAAGCCTCTCGCATTGCTACTGATGTAGGATGCAGTAAGACAGTCAAAAAAGTCAAGTAGTGAACGCCCCAAAAAATCACCAGCCCATTGGCTGTCTGTGGGCACGGGACGATCCTCAACTTAAATCTAGATACGTAGATACTTGTGCCGAGCGCAGTTCAATAACCATCAGACAGCGTCTGAGAGAGAAGTGTTTTAAGAACAAAAAATGTCTTGGCCATTTCTTTTCCAACACCACAGAATGGCCTGTTTGGAAGTTGCACGAGAGCACTAAACATGGGACATTGAATGGTGGAAACAAGTTTTATTCTCTGATGAGAAAAGCATTACTGGCATGACAAGGAGATCCCTCTTGAGGTTTTTCACACTGCACAGTGGAGAGGAACCAGGACCTGGGGTGCTTTTTCATTCAATGGAAAAATTAAGCTTCAGATTTGTGCAGGGGCTTGAAATGCCCACTGACTATGTGGAAATGTTGCAGGGCATCCCTCACTACTGAAGGCCCGTGTATGTGTGGTAATGACGTGTTTGAAATTTTCTGTTTTAGAAACACAACCCACAATAACAGCAGCTCAAGTAAGTTACGTAAGGCCCTAAAGCAGCGGGTCCGGTGACTACTGCAAGCCTGCACATGGGAGCTGGAAGACCCTCTACAATGCATCTTCAACCCGAGCCTGGGGTTGGGAAGGGTTCTACAGCTGTGGAAGACTTCCTGCTTTCTTCCAGTCCCAAAGAGACCATATCCTGGTGAGCTGAATGACTTCAGGCTGGTAGCATTGACATTGCATGTAATGAAGATTGTGGACCAACTCTACTGATCTAAAGCTCATCTCGACAGAGGCAGTCATGCTGTGAGGATTACATTTATGGACTTCTCCAGCACCTTTGACACCATCCAGCCTCAGCTCCTCAAGAACAAACAGACACGGATGAGAGTAGGATCACACAGAGCAGACAGGAAGATGAGTACAGAAAACCGATCCACCTACAGCTCAACACCAAGCAAGACCAACGAAATGGAGATGAAGAGAGACAGGACAGACCCAGAACCTGTTCTCATTAAAGGTGACTGTATGGAAGTGGTTCACATCTACACATAGATCTAAAGTGCGTATGGATGATATAATGGACTGGACTGTGAAGGAAAGTGCAGAGTTGTCTGTACTTCCTCGCACAGCTGGCATCCGTCGACAAATGCAAAAATAAAAATGGCCAATTTATGGAGAAAGAAAAAAAAGTACGTTTTGACCAAAAATCTGTGAATGCTGACTCGCAAATATGTGGGAATCCACTGTGTTTAAGAAAGGCACGTTTATCGAGAAATTGTTGATTGATTGCAAACAATTCAGCTGGAAAAGTCACAAGAACACATCCAGCAGTCCTGATTGAACTCGAGCAAACGAGCTGAATCCTGTTAGGAAGTTTGAGATGTGTGGTGAATCAGAAGCTTTGCATGTTAAGCGAGTGAGAGTGAACCTTGGTGGTCCATTCTTAGTCACTATTAAAGCTGCATTATTTTTCTACCTCTTGACCCGTGGAAATGTCCACAACACCGAGGTGCCCTCTCTTAGAAATAGCAGCTGTGTGTGGTTACATAACAGGAAACAGCTGTCCACTGTCTGGACTTCTGTACAGGTTGTGGGCTTTGTTTTGAGAACATGCCTACTTTGGACGCTATGTGTCAATGGGCTGGAGGAAGCTTAGGGTTCACAGAGCAAGTTAGATGTCTCAGCAGCATCAGGTGGTAACATGCTTAGCTGGAACATCTCATTTGAAAAAGTTACTAGGTTTAATAGTATTTTTTTACTTTCCAAAGTCAGATGAAATTTCAAATAATTGCTTTGTTGGACATTTGCCTCACTGTCTGGTGGTTCTGGGTTTGAATTTGGGCCATGGCATCTCTACGTTAATCATTTGGTGGCTCGTTCATGTCAAAACAGCAACATATTTTATCGTTTCAGCCTTTCATCCACTCGACGATGCCGTTCTAGGTGCCCTGAAATTACATTTTTCGAAAATACCTTGCAGAGTGTAAAAATCTGAACGCAGGCTTGTCGTTGCTGTGTAAACAGGCAAATCGCCACTTTCTGAAAACGATAGTGTCACTACTCCTGTCACTGCCACGTGACCAAAAGTAAGGAATGCCAACATGGCAACAGAATATATGACTATTTGAACAGGCATCACTCACCCCAGTTGACATTCTCCTGGCATTTTTGGCTTATCCTACAAAATGTCCTGCAAAAGTCATTCCACTTTGTCATCAATTTAAACATGCATTCTTTATTTTTGTATTGTTTTGGCATTATGGGGTTCTGTCTGAGTGTCTGTAAAGAGCACAACTGGTACGTGTGCCGTATGTGTTACATTACATTTTCATCCAAGGATCCGTTCCCGTCTGGATGTGACAATTTACTAATTGTGACACAGTGTGTCAACCCGGCAAAAAAAACAAATACACAAAGAGATTTCCTGTGGACAGGGCCCTGAAGGCTTACAGGTGTGAATATGAATCTCACCCAAAATCAGCTGGGATAAGCTTTGCTTTACCTTTCATCTTGAACCGCTAAAAAATGAATACATGAACCTGTTGACTCAAACACAGAGTTGTTTATCAATCACTTTTCTGAGAAATCTACATGTAGACATTTATAAGACAATGAAGCACTTACTGAAACTTAAATAGACAAGCCAAGCTAGAAGCATCTTTTCAAACCAAGTAGCAAAGAAAGGTAATTCTAGGTAATTCTGGAAAGGTAATCCTGAATAGGATCAATGTAAAAATAAAAATAAAAATAAAGCGCTATCATTGTATGTACTATCATTCAATCATTCACTTATCCAGTTCAAGGTCACAAGCTGTGGACTTTTGGGCGAGAGGCAGCGTACGCACTCACAATCACCCTTATTGTCAATTTAGAGTGCATGCATGCATGGACCTTTTCTGTTCTAGTATGACTGTGCCCCCATACACCAAACAAGGTTCAGAAAGACATGGATAGATCAGTTTGGTGTAGAAGAACTTGACCCAGACCCCACCAAACACCTTCGGGATGAACCAGAACTCAGATTATGAGACTCTTTCACATGTGCTCCTCCTAAATGTTCTTCTGGAGCACTTTTATTGCATCAATGTCAATGCAATTGCATTATCAGTCACTCACTGATAAGAGCGCAACAAAGAGAGTTAATTCTTTATTGGTGGTGCAAACAAGCAGTACACCCAAAAACCTGGTACATGGGAAACACAACCTCATGCAGTTTACATTAAAAACAACATAGCACACGTTGTAACAACCAAGCTGTAAGAAAATGTGTTCCTAGTTAAATTGAAAGCAGCCCACTAAACCCAAAAGACATCCCTTATGAGAGATGGAGAATTCGTAATGAGAGCTGAAAATCGAGTCATTGTGTAATCTTATACTGTACGTCCACAGTAAAGATTCTCCAAGTCATTTTGCCCCCAACAGCTTCAGCACCTGATCAAAAGTTTGCTGAAGGTCATAAACATTCCTCACCTTCAGTTAAATTTATGGCAGGACTCATTAGTTGAAATAAAACAGATTAATGCAAGCGCAATTAAAAGTGACCCATGGGTTTAATAATGAAGCCAAGTCTACTTAAAGCTGTCTGTTCCACTCCCGCCTGCAATGCAAGAGCTCACATAAACGGGTTAGAAAAAAGTACCATAGGAGGAAATCAATGGTTCCTTCTGCAAGCTTTAAAGACAGAAGAATATAATGCTTTTTTTGCACAATTCTGCATGTTTCTTATGCATGTCTTTGTACTTCACAAGTGTTAATCCAGCAGACTCACAATGAGTGGTCACAGTGGTCTGAGGTCTGTGTATATGTCCACACCGTGCCCTCCCACAGGAATGGCTGTATTAGTTCAGAGAAAAGGAAGCCACTACCTCATTACGTTGCTAAATTTAGGCACCAGGAAAAAATGTTTGGACATTTTTGGCCCAGAATGCTAGAGTGTTACCCACTGTGCTCACCAATCCCTTGGGTGAAGCAGGGGTGATTTTGCTTCTTGAACTGACTCAAAGAAGCAGCTTAGAACATATACAGAGCAACTTCAAAAGTGTCCTATCGGAGTCAGGCATCATCGTGAATGATTCCATATGAAATAGCAACTCTGTTTACTGTAATTAAGAGAATATTTTTCCATTAGGGAAGTAAAAACAAATTAACATTGCTATTGTTGGGAAGCTGACAAGGAAGTCTTAGAGCCGGAAATGTCTACCTTAGAAAAGTCCTTAGTTTGCCCCTAATCTACAATGAACATATTTTGATTACATAAAACCAAGAAACTCAGAAATACGTAAATGATACTCAAAGTTTACGCAAAGATGATACAAAAATATATAAATTCAGTACATTCAAAATTATTACAATACATACGTATGCCTATTCTGTATTGCTGTATATAGTTATGTACACCAAAAGTGAGGAAATTACCAAAAAAACGACATGCTTTTTCAGGAAGTGGTCCCCTGAGGCTGAACAGGGGGTTTAATACACTGCTTCGAGACCACTGACTAGGATGCACTGCAAGGCCCCCACAGTGACAATATGGATGAAATGGTAGCCTGCACCACAGACTACATCAACATCTGCATGGATGTTGTTGTGCCGGTAAGGGCTGTGCACTGCTTTGCTAACAACAAGCCCCGGACGACAAGTGACATCAAAGATCTTCTGAAGCTGAAGGAAAAGAGCTTCATAGACGGTGACAAACAAGCACCGAAGGAACTGAGGGTCCAGCTAAGGGCTGCAAATGAGCAGTACAGAAAGAAAATAGAACAGAGTATGTGCAGCAACAACATGAAGGAGGCGTGACAGGGAATGAAGACCATCACTGGCTGCAGCACAAAGGGGGGTGCACACCTTGAGAGGGCTGTAAGAATAAGAAGGGCAAACCAGATAAATCAGTTTTTTACAAGGTTTGACAAGTCCATCTCACACGCAGCAGCTCCCACACAAGTCATCAGCACAGAAGTGGACCCTCTTCTCCCCCAAACCCCTCACACAGCCTACAACAACAGCAGCTCAAATAGTAAGTGCAGAGCTAAGGAGGTTGCACCCCAGCACAGGAGCAGGTCCCGATGGAGTATCACCTAAACTTCTCAAAGCCTGCGCGTGGGAGCTGTGGAAGACCCTTTACAGCGCATCTTCAATTTGAGATTGGATTTGGGTAGTGTTCCACAGCTGTGGAAGATGTCATGCATCGTTCCAGTCCCGAAGAGACCGCATCCTGGTGAGCTGAATGACTTTAGGCTGGTAGCCCTGATGTCCCATGTGATGAAGACCATGGAACGGCTGCTGCTTTATCACCTAAGGCCACAGATCCACCATGCACTGGACCCTCTCCAGTTTGCTAACGGGAGAAAGTGGGGGTTGAGGACGCCATCATTTTCTTGCTCCACCGATCTCTTGCTCACCTGGATAGAGGCAGTGGTGCTGTGAGGATTACATTTTTGGACTTCTGCAGTGCCTGTAACGCCATGCCGCCTCATCTCCTCAGAGAAAAACTGACATGGATGGGGGGCAGGAGCACACCTGGCATGGATAACAGACTACCTGACTGGCAGACCTCAGTACGTGGGACTGGGGACCTGCAGGTCTTCCACTGTGACCAACAGCACAGGAGCACCGCTGGGGACTGTGCTCTGTCCTCTTCTGTTTACCCTGTACACGTCCAACTTTCAGTAAAACTCTGAGTCTGCCATGTAGAGAAGTATGCAGACGACACGGCCATAGTGGGATGTATCAGGATAGGACAAGAGGATGAGTATAGAAAACTGAACCGGTGCGACGCAAACCACCTGCACTTCAGGACAGGTCTAGACACGTCTAGAACCTGTTCTCATGAAAGGTGACCATGTAGAAGTGGTTCACACCTATAAATACTTGGGAGTCCATATGGATGTTAAACTCAAATGTACTGCCAACATGCATGCTCTGTGCAAAGGACGGAGCCGTTTGTTCTTCCTCAAAAGGCTGGCATCTTTCAACATATGCAAGAAGCTGCTACAGATCTTCTACCAGACTGTGGTAGCTAGTGCTCTCCTGTATGCAGTAGTGTACTGGGGGAGCAGCTTGAAGAAGAAGGATTTCCACACATCTGGAGAAACTGGTGAGGAAGGCAGGCTGTCTGTGGCAGAGCAAAGGACACTGAGGAGGCTCCTTTCAATCATGGAAAACCAGCATCATCCAATGAACATCATCATCTCCCAACAGAAGAACACTTTTAGCGGCAGATTACTATCACAGTCCTGCTCCACTGACAGACTGGCAGATCATTCCTCCCCCACGCCATGTGGCTTTTCATCGCAACAGAGGAGGAAAGAGATAAAAAAACACACACACAGGACAGGACTTTTTACTTAATTATGTTTTATATTATTATGTATTAATATGATTATTATTTATTGTGTCATATGTTTTATGAATTATTGGACTATGTATCTAGTGCCCGAAAAAACACATGAAAAGCAGGACATTTTAATCACTTCCTATAAAAAAAAGCTAACACAGGACGACCAGGACAGGAGATGAAAACAACCCCAGTAAGTCAATCAAGCTTAACCGCAAGCTACAATCTTGCAACACAGTTGGGTGAATCCATCCATCCATCCATCCATTTTCTATGCCGCTTATCCTCATTAGGGTCATGGGGATGCTGAAGCCTATCCCAGCAGACTTTGGGCGAGAGGCGGGGTACACCCTGAACTGGTCGCCAGTCAATCGCAGGGCACATATAGACAAACAAACATTCACACTCACATTCATACCGATGGACAATTTAGAGTCGCCAATGAAGCTAACATGCATGTTTTTGGAATGTGGGAGGAAACCGGAGTACCCGGAGAAAACCCACGCACGCACGGGGAAAACATGCAAACTCCACACAGAGATGCCCAACGGAGATTTGAACCCAGGTCTTCCAGATCTCCTGACTGTGTGGCCAATGTGCTAACCACTCAGCCACCGTGCGGCCCCCAGTTGGGTGAATCCTCCACCAAAATATTGCATTTGGTTTTCTTGTGCATCTTGGTGAGTTTGGTCGTCGCTATAGTCCTGCACTGTGACTTGTATGAAGAGTCGTTGGACGTAGTTTGCAACAACACCTCTGTTAACTCTTTGTCTTCCCGTATGTTTATCGGCCTGCAGTTCATCGCAGTCATCTTGGATAGAACAATCGTCAGCTTGGCGGTTTCCAGCTTTTTAGTGTAGTTTATTGTTTTTAAGTATCCAAAAACTGTAAAGTTAGAGATTATTTATTATACATAAATAAAACATTTTGCTTGATGGTAATTGTCCTACAAATTATTGTTGATAGTCAATATTAGTTATATTGCATAATATGAGAGTGCATTGTATCAAAAGCATTAAACTCTAATTTCTAGGGTATTCTATCATTTTAATAGGAATTTGTCATCCATCCATCCTTTCTCTATTCCACTTAATCCTCATTAGGTTGCTGGGGTAGGCTAAAACCTAGGAATGTTAAGAGCATTTAAGTAAATTAAACAAACAACATAATAAATTCAAAGTAAATTACAAAAAAAAAACTTAAATGAAAATAAAATTGACTCTCTTTTTTATTAAAAACTGCACTTGTATAAGAAACAATCACAACCAAAAACAGTAAAAAAAAAAAAAAAAAGACCATGTCTGAAAAAAAAACAGGCCGCACAGGTGGATGAGTGGGTAGCATGTTGGCCTCACAGTCAGGAGATCTGGGTTCGAATCTCCGTTGGGCAACTCTGTGTGAAGTTTGCGTGTTCTCCCCGTGTGTGCGTGGGTTTTCTCCGGGTGCTCCGGTTTCCTACCACATTCCAAAAACATGCATGTTAGGTTAATTGGCCACTCTAAATTGTCCTTAGGTATGAATGTGAATGTGACTGGTTGTACAGTATGTTTGCCCTGCGATTGACTGGCGACCAGTCCAGGGTGTACCCCGCCTCCTGCCCAAAAGTCAGCTGATATAGGCTCAGCTGAGATATTTGGCTTTTCCAACACCTCAGTCAGAGTTGATTTGTCGGGACAAAGTCTCCGCTCCACCTGTCGTTTAACCCGTCTTTGTTGTCACTTCTTTTGAACAAATGCAGCGTACTGGTTTGTCTGTGTTCATGTGCTCATCTTACTGGGTCTGTGGCATTTGCCTTAGAAACTATTGCTTTTGTGCCTTCGTCCGTGTAACGTATGCTTGCTCATGATGCCGACTTGCTGCCTATGCCTATGTAACACAGACAAAGTGTTAGCATGAGGTTTGGTTTCGGTCTTTTATTGAAAAAAATAAAAGTCACCACCTGGATTTAAGTAAGTAAAGTAAATAGGTACGAGGTTGCTGCAGTTGGTCAGGTCTAGGTTCAGTAACATTATGTGCTCAAAGAATGAGGTCAGCTCTTTACCTGAATATCCTGAATGAGCAGGTTCTTCCATCAATTAATCTATTTTTATCCCTGATGGCACGGGCTTATTCCAAGATGACAATGCCAGGATTCAACGGGCTCAAAGAGTGGTTCAGGGAGCATGAGACATCATTTTCACACAGGGAGTCCAGACCTTAACCCCAATGAGAATGTTTGGGATGTACTGGAGAAGGATTTGCGCAGCGGTCAGACTCTACCATCATCAATCCAAGATTTTGGTGAAAAATGAAACAAAATCTAAAGGCAGTCCAACGAAACATTGGAGTTTCGAGTGTATGACCTTTTTTTGGGTGGTGACTTTTTTTTTGGCCAGGGAGTGTAAAATACCTACATAGGTAGGGCTGTACGTTACTGCAAATAATCAAACTCGTGATTTTATTATAACGAATTGAAATTCCTGGGAAGATATTTTCTACCCACACACCTGTCCCCCACCGTCTTCATGGTCAAGGTTTTTTTTTATAGCTATTATTGATATTATGGCTTATTATTTGTCTTATTCTGCTAGAACTTTCCAGTATTGCTGGCGTATAAACAATTTACTGGAGACATTTTTAATAGAAATGAATAGAAAACACAATGAAAGCTTGCTGGGCCAAGTCGGCGAACCGTTCGCATAATCAGATGGACAGGGTTCCCTAAAAAAAGTCTGTAAATGACCTCCATCTTTATTACATTGCATAGCCAACTGTGTTAATGGAAAAGACTATGAAAACATGGACACCAGAGGAAACCTGCTGTCTCGTGTCCATTTGGACATTGAAAGTACAGAAGAAATTGGCAATGGACCTGGCAATGAAACAAGAACCTTGACAATATTAGAATGCATCAGAGGATTCATTCATTCATTCATTCATTTTCTATGCCGCTTATCCTCATTAGGGTCGCGGGTAGGCTGGAACCTATCCCAGCTGGCTTTGGGCGAGAGGCGGGGTAGACCCTGGACTGGTCACCAGTCAATCGCAGGCATCAGAAGATGAAATACCAAACTTAAAAAACTAAAGGAGGATTACAGAGACCAAAAAAGACCCAGGTAGGAGTGGCAGTGGCCGGAGGAGAGTAATACCTTATTTTGAGGAGGCTGTTTTCGTCTTTATCTTTTATCAAAACAATGGTGATGCGATGGCTCACTCACTACGAGCTCCCCTCAAGCATGCAAACATACACGCTTTATGTTTTGCATTTTGCGCCTTGATTTTTTACAGTTTTGCACCTTCATATTTATACTTTTATCTTTAAATAGTATGCAGTGTCAAGGACTATAGTTAGTTGTTTGTTTTCATTAAAAAATGGTCAACACTTGTAAAGCTCTGTTAGGACAATGCAAAATGAAACTGGTGTGGAGTCAGTTCCACCGCGGTCCTCGCACGTTTCTGCAGATAGTTGGAATCACAATGAGCGCAATCCATCCAACGTTGCATTGTAAACATGTCTTCGGCACACTCCTCAGCTTTTAGTTGCGCTAGTAGACGGTACAGAAAAGCCGATTTGTCATTTTTCAAGTTCCTAAAAAACAGAGACAGGTATGTGTGATAAAAATGTTGTAGATTTATAACACTGTTTGCTGTAAATAAACAGGACAGTAGAATATACTTAAAATGTATATTGTATGGGACTTCCACACAACATAGTTTAAAGCTAATTTGTTTCTCTGGGAAATTAGTTGAATTAATGAAAAGTCAGTGACGATGATGATTGAGATTACAGTTTATCATATGTGCTAAAAATCCAAAATAAATGTTGCATTCTGTAAATACTTCTAGATAAATATTCATGAAATATACGTACTTGTTTATTACATTTCTGCTGTTCCTTATGAACTTGAAAAATATGGAAAAATACTGTAATGGTAATTAATGGATTAGTGAAATGGTAACGAATGATTCCTTAATAAATAATAATCAAGAACAATATATAATAAATAAATGAATAATATATAATAATAATAATAATGTTGATTGTTTAGCATTAGTAATGCTGTAAGCAAGGCAAATATTATTTGAATTTTATTTATAATTTAATGATTCATTAATTACTATTATTATGATATATTATTATTTTGTACTTTGAGTGACTTTTTCTTCCTTACATTTAACAAATAAAAAAGGAAAAACTTTCTTTCATATTGCTGCTCGGGTTTTTATTTATTTTATCCACTGTAGTGTACATGTAGGTGATATGTCTGCAGTATTTTACACATTAAGTAAATAACATTCACCAATTTGATGTAAGAGTACGCACAGCGTGTAACTTTATTTTATACTCAGCTCAGAGCTAATGAATGTACCGCACGCTAGGNGTTTGTCTATATGTCCTCCTGTAGTTTTTTAAGTTTGGTATTTCATCTTCTGATGCCTGCGATTGACTGGCGACCAGTCCAGGGTGTACCCCGCCTCTCGCCCAAAGTCTGCTGGGATAGGCTCCATCATCCCCGTGACCCTAATGAGGATAAGCGGTATAGAAAATGAATGAATGAATAATGTTGATTGTTTAGCATTAGTAATGCTGTAAGCAAGGCAAATATTATTTGTTTTTTAATTATAATTTAATGATTCATTAATTACTATTATTATGATATATTATTATTTTGTATGTTGAGTGACTTTTTCTTCCTTACATTTAACAAATAAAAAAGGAAAAACTTTCTTTTATATTGCTGCTCGGGTTTTTATTTATTTTATCCACTGTAGTGTACATGTAGGTGATATGTCTGCAGTATTTTACACATTAGGTAAATAACATTCACCAATTTGATGTAAGAGTACGCACAGCGTGTAACTTTATTTTATACTCAGCTCAGAGCTAATGAATGTACCGCACGCTAGGTCTGTCTGGTAAAGAGTTAGAAATTTGTTAGTTAGAAATTTTGCGGGGAATTTGACCTTGTCTACAGATGGTTCTCTGTATTTGTATTTTTCAATATTCTGATAGTATATATATTTTTGTAGCTGTTTATTGAAGATTTAAATAAATCAATTTAAAGAGTAAATACTTGATATCATGTGTTTTTTTACATTGTTAATTCATTTTACACAATACACATAAGTTGATTTCAAAAAATGAAGACAAAAAAGTAAAAATATTTGAAAACACTTTGAAGAGATTTTTTTAAAAACAAGCAAGTGGTTCTCTTTTTTTCTTGTTATGCCCTTAGCAACATGCAAAACCATTTTTTTTAATCCTCCGAAAGACTCACCAGCCATGAACCTCACTGCATGTACAGTAAGTTTTGCAGTCATGACAAATTGTGGATTTAGCTGTTATCATGCATGTACTGTCATATATATATTGTATTTGAGGTGAGTTTTTTTTTCAAAGAATGTCGCACGTTACTTAGCTCAGTCCTCTACTGTATTTATAGAGTGTTAGGGGAGGGTAAAAACTTGAAAAGCACGTTGAGTGGCAGAAGTCTCTTAAACCCTGGCGTCGGCTCTGTGTTTGACCATAAACTTTGCAGGAGCCATGGGGACGTACGGAGGGGGTAAACCCAACAAACCCATGATGGTTGATTAATTGCAGATGAAACAAGTGACACTCGGACGCTGGCTTCAGAGGCGGCCTTCATACGTAGCACAGAGGAGGAGAGAGACGTGGCGCCCGACCACTTGTAAAAGTCTATGAAGGTGATTAGGACTGTGTCCCCGAAACAGTACCATAGTATCTTTGGAGGACAGCGTGCAGGTTCGGCTATCCTGAGGGAAAATGCATAAAGGAATTGTCGGAATTATTGCCCTGGTGACGTGTTAACAGTGAAGCAACATGTGAGTTACAAAAAGTAACATAGCGTACATGTATACACTATTATCTGTAGTAAATCACCAGACTCACCTCACCACAGCAATTTGGGAGTAGTGTGTAAATATACAGTTTGGCCTATTCTGGTGCCTCCCTGGGATGGTGAAAAAGAAAAGTGTTTGTTGTTCTGTTGAAACATCCATTTAGAAGCCAGCACATCAGAGTACTGTCCATTCCCAGTCACGTCGGACCACCCACCCACTCGGTGTGGAAACACAGTCAAGCAGCGGCCATTAAACCATTTCCCCAGGTCACTCCTAATCAGACTTGTTAAAGCTGTGAACTGCTGGAAAGGGACCCCGCTGATCGCCACGCAGCAGACGGAGCCATCGATGTTGGGAAGAGTTTACCTTTCTCCCTTCAAAGGACAGTTTGTCATTGCTGTTCTATTCTTTTCTTTTATTCGGGGCAGGTACGTTTTTATAGCTGTGGTTTGGGAATGATTGTGCAGGGTTGTGCTTGACACCGTTTTCTATATTCAAAAAGAGTCGCATTGTTACAGTTTTAGAATCGGAAGAGCGACTGCTGTGGATTTAAAAAGCATGCCTTGATAACAGAAGAGACAACAGTGTCCTGCCAGAAAAGAACTATTTGTGAGCAAATGAAGGCAACAGAACAGAACTCAATCAGGTGTGGATGTGGTTATACATTATTTTCGGTCATACAAACATGCATACCGTTTGCATTGAATGCTTTGTGTTATATATAAATGTATATATGATGTTATATATATTATTATTTATATTTATATTATATTTATTTATTCATTCACAGTTCCACATGTCCGAAAAGGAGCAGGAAGAAGCAGATCTTTTTTTACCATTCATAACCCCTTTTCGTTTCACATCCATTCCAATTACATATTTATATTTACACAGTATATATATATATATATATATATATATATATATATATACATATATATGTATTTAATCCGCTTATCCAAGGTCAGGTCGTGAGGGCAGCAGCTTAAGCGGGGAAACCCAGACTTCTCTCTCCCCGGCCACTTCATTCAGTTCCTCCCGACGGATCCCGAGGCGTGCCCAGCCCAGCTGAGAGACACAGTCTCTCCAACATGTCCTGGGTCTTCCCCGAGGTCTCCCCCGAGTCGTCCAGGAGGCATCCTAACCAGATGCCCGAGCCACCTCATCTGGCTCCTCTCAATGAGGAGGAGCAGCGGTTCTACTCCGATTTCGAAGGGAGATCCCAGCCAACCTGCGGAGAAAACTCATTTCGGCCGCTTGTGCCCGCGATCTTGTCCTTTCGGTCACTACCCAAAGCTTGTGACCATAGGTGAGGGTAGGAACGTAGATCGACCGGTAAATCGAGAGCTTTGCCTTTCGGCTCAGCTCTCTCTTCACCACAACGGACCGCTGCAGAGTCCGCATCACTACCGAAGCTGCACCGATCCCTCTGTCTATCTCGCATTCCATCCTTCCCTCACTCGTGAACAAGACCTCGAGATACTTAAACTCCTCCACTTGGGGAAGAGGATATCGTCCTCGACCCAGAGATGGCGCTCCACACTTTTCCGGGCGAGAACCATGGACTCGGACTTGGAGGTGCTAATTCTCATCCCAGCCGCTTCACACTCAGCTGCAAACCGATTCAGTGAGAGTTGAAGGTCATGGCTTGATGAAGCCAACAGGACCACATCAGGACCACATCATCATCAAAAAGCAGAGACCCAATCCTGCGGCCACCAAACCGGAACCCCTCGACGCCCTGGCTGCGCCTAAAAATTCTGTCCATGAAAGTAGTGAACAGAATGGGTGACAAAGGGCAGCCCTGGCCATCCCTCACTGGAAACGGGTCCGACTTATTGCTGCCAGTGCGAACCAAACTCTGACCAAAGAGACTGTTATTGAACATAATCCTGGTTATTTCCTGGGTTGTGGCCTTCATTATCTTTGTTGTCATGGCAAAATGATGTGTAATATACATTTCTATCTTTGACAACAGGCACTGCTTCTCCTGGACCTGCATTTAGCTAGATTTTATTGTTGGTGCTCCACGTGCTATGTGGCTTTCCCTTCTTCCTCAAGTCTCGTGCTTTCTTGGCAATGTCAGCTTTGTGCTTTGTCAGATGTTCGTTTATTTAGATGTCTGTGCCTTTCAGCTCCTTTCCCTGTTTCAGAATTGTAGTTTTGAATTCCCTGCTGGTGAACGATCATGACAGGTGTAGTGTTGTTTCTGCCATACAGTGGGACGCAAGAGTCCATCTCCATCTGATGGTAGGAAGTTGGTAATCTGTTGCTTTGTTGAAGAAACATCTATTCTATCTGGTTCTCCTCTGTTATAGACTACCTATTTCTGACCTAGGTGGAATTTAGAGTCCTGAGATCACAGGTCCATCTCGTCAATTATAATTTTCATTTGCTCAGTGATCTTATCATTTGCTTCTTTCTCTTACTCAAGAGTGGTGAACAAGGCTGCATTATCTTCCAATAGTGCCTTGGTACCATTCTGTAGAACCCTGACATGCTTTCATAATGCTCGATTTCCTTCCAAAGAATTTATAGCCTTATTGCTATTATAGTCATTACAGCCATTACCTTATTGTGAAATCATAAAGACAACATGCATCTACAAATACAGTAAGTGGCTGTTAGCACAACATTGAGTCTACCACTGTAGACATAGAGATAGTATCCTTGAACATGTGAAAGGATCTTCTTGTCATGATATGTTGTTGTCTACGTGACAGTTTTGCTTTTGTTCTTTTTTTGCCTCAGTTCCTGTTTCTGCACTGTTATTTTGATAGTTCTTCCTGTTTTCCTTGGTTTGTGTCTGTCTACTTTGCTTTTCTCGATTAGTCGCACCTGTTGCTAATTTTAGTTCCCCTTCTATTTAGTTCAGGTGCGTTCCTCTGTGTTTTGTGGTTGCATTATTTCGTGTGTGTTTTTCGGGAATGTTTCAGAATGTTGTTCCGTTGACTGTGGCTGCGATTACATTGTTTTGTTATTTCCATTAGGGGTTTATGGCCGCCATAGACTAGTTGATGCACGGTAGCCTGATTTGTTGTTTTGTTGTTGTTTCTTTAAAGTGTTGTGTTCTGTTTCTGTTTTGTCCCCTTCCTTAATCCTTTCTTTTCTCTTCTTCTCTATCCCCTCCCACTCCACATTTGCATAAAAAGGGGAGAGAGTATCTTATACTTTTCCCAGGCAGAGCAAATCTGTTTAAGGGCATCTAGATAATACATACTATTGCCCCAATGGCTGGACAGGATAACAACAACACCAAAAAAGGATTTAATATCAGTAAACTAAATATTTTTGGACTTATTACTTATTTTAAACTTAACAAAGTGTCACGAACGACCAAAAACTTCTACAGGGAATGAAAGGAGACCCTTTTTCAAATCAATCTCAGCCTTGGCGTGTCGGCTATTTTTGAGCCGTGTCTATGGACGACTTGGTGAAGCTTGAGTGGGAGGGGCAGGACATACAGTGTGGACTTAATGTGCCACCAGACGCGGAGCAAAATAGCTTCATACAGTGGTGTGTGTTTTTTGTGTGTTTCTTACACTTAAATGTTTTGGATCATCAAACAAATGTAAATATAATAATGATATAATAATAAAAATCCATCCATCCATTTTCTTCCGCTTTAAAAAATTTTTATTATTTTTTTTATTGTATTGTTGCTGATCTTTAAAGTTGTTTTGAGCTGGAACACTTACTTATTTTGCTCTACCGGAAATTGAAATTTCACTTTACTGTCTTTTCATTAGGACTTTTTGCGACTGGTTCAGAAATATAGGATAGAATGCTTGCACACAATTAGTACCGTCTAGGCAGCCCCATAATCGTTGCAAACGTTTTACATTTACAATTGAAGGAAATAAATGTGATTTATTAAACAAATAAGATATGTGCACGTAGGGACACTGCACAGCTTGCATGCATGGTCAGTATTGAGGTCTGTACAGTATACTTTTAATCAGGGGAAGTCAGTACTGGCTGAAGGCGCTGACTTTTGCCAAAGCTAAGCCACAAGTGGCTCCTTTGACAGTTTAATTTATTTCCACAACAACGTCTTAACCTCTCTGGACATGTTATATAAAATGTGATATAACCCATTTAAAAAACACTTTATGTAGACCTATGGGTTTCTGTATTTTTTTTATTTTACAACGTTGTCCAATTTTGATTTACAGCCACATCAAGAAGCTAAAGGCTGATGCTGTGTGCATTAGCTTCCACCACAGGAGATATGTGATATTACACATTTCGGTATCAGTTGATGTCGAAATCAAAAATTGAGAGCTGGACACCCTCGGCATATCGGCAATAAAGCCAATGGTTGTAGCCTCTAGTTGGCCGTTGTTTTGGATTTTGTTAATAGACAAATGATACATTTTAACATTTAAAACACAGTACATACTGACTGATTTGGTCATTTTAAGCTGAGCTGATTCTAAATAAAAAGGAGAGCGTTCGGATACTAAGCACTAACTCCCACACAGAAGGGGAGTGTCGTCCCTGTTCTGCTTTTGCGCATGCTGAATGGCCGTCATGTTGCCTGATTTTCACACCGATAGCATGACTGTTTGCATACTTGGCAGAGGCAGTGCAAAGATGAGTTAATTGGCATCAAAGCAGGTACGGCAGGGGCCGCCAGCTGCATCTGTCTTTGCAGAAGCATGTACAGGTCAGGTAGAGGTCATGACGTCAGCTCAGTACCAACCTCGGCATGCACATTTTGCACGTATCATTGTCAAACCATCATACCCTTGTATTGTACAATGTTTTGAAGGGAGGGGGAGGGTAGACGTGAGGAAAGGCAAAAGTGGGAGACCCAATCAGAGCTCCAAATCACAACCTCACTGCTTCGGTTTTCAAGCCATTGGCTTTAGCATGATGGATGAGCTCAACTCAAGGGGTTTTTTCACCGTCGCAGGAATGTCTATCTGGCAGTCGCAAAATCCATAAATAGGTGCCACTTGGAGACTGGTTTCTCCCTACGTGGTGGAGTGTGGGTGGCTTTTTGGAACTGTTTAGGTCCACACAAAAGTAATAGGAGGAAAATGCTGTTTAGCCGCAATCTTGGTTTTCTTTTTTTCTTCGCTGCATTTTCTGCCTTGCTCTCAATGCAAATTTTGTGTGCTGATTTTCGACCTTGAGTTTTTTCTTGAGTTTGGTGTCCCTCAGCTATTTTTCAAGTACACGCTCGGAGTTTTGCCTACAAAACATGATACAAATTTGTATAAATAATCTCCATGCAAGCTATTTTTATGGCAAGAAAGTACATTTTGTGTTTGGTCATTTTAAATCTAATTTTAAATCAGCTCGCACTGTGTGCAGCGTGACCTTCTGAAAACCATTTAGTAATATTTACACACTATTTTTACGTTTGAAACAAAAGAATGATACATAGTTTTATTTCTTGTTTGTCTTTAATGTTTTCTTAATAGTTTCAAATATTCCAAAATGTGTGTTTTATAATAATGGGAAATTATTATCTCCAAAGTAAGAAAGTATCTCCATTCAAAACAGGTCAAAAACAAAAGAACATGTGCTTATGGGGAAAAATTGCATAAAAGGATATAATTATTGCTTTGTGCATTCAGGTCAAAATGGTGGCCGTGTTAGTCACTGACAATTGAATTTAATTGAAAGTATAAATGCAATTCTTTGTTACCTTGAGTTTTGTTTGCTACAAGCTGAAAAGAATATAACGGTTTACAAAAAGCATAGTGGTTTTTTTCTTGTAAATGGCATATGTTTCAAAGTATTTTCTTTTTCTTAAGCCTAATAAAAACATACACCGATTCCATCAAACAACCACTTACATTGCATTTCAAAATTGCCCAATTAAAATCTTTGCATCCTCTCAAATTCCATGTCAATTTTGCATGTGCTACGTGTTGTTTCCACATATATATACTGGGGGCTCATTTCTCCGCATTGCTATGCAGGTCCTTGGCTGAGACATTCATGGCCCAGGCTTCCGTGCAAAGATAACGATTTTTTATAGTTTAGGGGTTTTTTCTCCCTCCTAGAAGGTGAGAAACCAAGCTACCAGCATTACTCTCGTGTTTGTAAGCAGAGTTCTTCAGGAGAGATATGAGGTCTGTAGAGGCTGGGGGTTGTTATAAATTATATTGAGATGAAGGAGATAATTCTTGTCAAAACAGCTCCTATAGTAGGCAGAGGACATGTCACTCGTAGGCATCTCATGCCGGATTCTATTATCAGAGAGCCGGCAATATAGGCGGATGGCGTGGCCTCCAGGGGACACTACAAAATTAGGGGAAAAAATTAACCTTTGATATAATTATATTAAAAGTAGTTCTCTTACAACTGAAAAGTTCACATTGATTCAAATGTAAAGCCATGCCCAATGATAACAAATAAGTCTCATAGTAACATAGTTTTGCATATAGTTGTAAACAGGGGCGTGTAACCGGGTGAAAAAATTCCAAAGCCCCCTGACTAACAGGGTCCCCCAAAATTAGATAATTACTATAAAAATAAAGCCCCAACACGATTTTTTTTTCATAGGGCCCATAATTTTGTGGCACGCCTGCTTATAGCCTATATAGGCATTTTGCTCAGCCGTTGTGTATATACAGTGGTGTGAAAAACTATTTGCCTGACTTTTTATTCTTTTGCATGTTTGTCACACTTAATTGTTTTTGATCATCAAACACATTTTAATATTAGTCAAAGATAACACAAGTAAACACAAAATGCAGTTTTTAAATGAATGTTTTTATTATTTAGGGAGAAAAAATTCCAAACCCACATAGCCTATCCATCCATCCATTTTCCATGTGTGAAAAACAAATTGCCCCTGCACCTAATAACTGGCTGGGCACCCTTAGCAGCAATAACTGCAATCAAATGTTTGCCATAACTTGCAACAAGTCTTTTACAGCGCTCTGGAGGAATTTTGGCCCACTCATCTTTCCAGAATTGTTGTAATTCCGCTTTATTTGAGGCTTTTCTAGCATGAAGCGCCTTCTTAAGGTCATGCCACAGCATCTCAATGGGATTCAGGTCAGGACTTTGACTAGGCCACTCCAAAGTCTTCATTTTGTTTTTCTTCAGCCATTCAGAGGTGGATTTGCTGGTGTGTTTTGGGTCATTGTCCTGCTGCAGCACCCAAGATGGCTTTAGCTTGAGTTGACGAACGGATGGCCGAACATCACACAGGGCCATGTAGATTTGGAGCTTTTTCCCTCCCTTAATAACGTAAACCTTAATTTAAAAACTGCATTTTGTGTTCAATTATGTTATCTTTGACTAATAGTTAACTATTTTTTATGAGCAAAAACATTTAAGTGTGACAAACATGCAAAAGAATAAAAAGTCAGGAAGGGGCAAATCGTTTTTCACACCACTGTAGTTATTTTATTTAGTTTGTTGTAGTGTTATTATTTATTTACAGAATGTAACTTGATAATCAAATAAGTTGGGTGGCATGGTATTGGGCAAATGTAAACTGCGATATCGGGCACCACATTTGATTGGAACACGACAGAGAACGTTTAGAAATGACGGCCGATTACAGAACACCAGTTTTATTGAACCTGACATGTAAGCACTTTGACGTTCTTTACTATTTGAAGATAAAGGCGATACGATCAGAAATGCATGCATGTTACACGGAAAAACATTTAAAATAAGTAACTGCTCATTTTCAGACCTCACTAACAATTTTGTGGGTCAAAGGACGGTCTGCCTGTACTCATGCTTTACACCAACTGGAATGAGGTACCATTTGAGGACAAATGACATTGTTTGACATACAGTATGGGCACCCTGATAGCGTTTGGAAACCGCAGGAGCCAAAATAGGTTGAAATGCACCTTAAAGTTCCCCCCAAATAGCCAGACATTTAACCGCGTAATGACTGAAAAATCCCCTTTATCGGGCCACAGAAAAGGCTTTGAGGATAAGGCACCGCAGATAATCACTGAGATGATACAGTCAGTCAGCGTTTGCAGAGGGCAACTTCATGTTTAATTGCTAAAATCAACACGATTAGATGCCCTTTAAATGTCTGACAAAGCCTGTTGACATTGTGAGCAGACATTCCCTGTTTACTTATTCAAGCCCCTCCATTACGAAGATGAGATCAGTGACGAACATCAAGATGAACCATGTGAGTGCATGCAAAAAAGGTTGTTCAGTCAGAAATGAGGACAAGTGGAGTGGTTTGGGTTACAGCAAAAGGCTTTACATTAAAAATGAATGGAATTTCAACTAAAGCGGTGATATCATTCTGCTCACTCATCAGACTAGACTGCACACCAACAATCTCATAATCATTACCATTACAGATGAAAGGCCAGGCCCAATTAGAGTGGCTCCAATTGCTGCAATTAAATAAGTGTGGTTGAATGATAATATCTTTTCCCCCCAGAAATGCAAGAAAACGACCTCAGCGTTGAATAATCGCACAATCAAAAACAATCAAGTTGGACTTTGAAGTTTTTGCACTACCAAATCTTACAAATACATCTGGTGGAGAAATGGCGTCTCAGCCTCGTCCGACAGGCGCCGTTGGCCCATTGCGAGGCTGGCCGTGAGGTTGGACCTACTTATTGCTGCACCGTCGGTCAGCTTTTGTTTTGCCGAGGACACCGGAGCGCCTTCCCACCCACAGAGGATTGCAGCAGACCGCCAGAGTCCACAGGCCTTTCACTGGCGGCCAAGAGTTGTCCCGTGATCCCATCCCTGCATCAAAACCAGCTGAGTACGAGTGCGCCGTGGTAAGTGCTCGTGCTCGCACATAATTTGTAGCTGACTGCTGCTCTTGCAACCGATTGATCACTGAGTAAACAAACACGGTATGAATGGAACAAAACCTCTCTGCTGTCCTCAAAGAGATCAGCACTCTGCTTTGGATTCAAAAGGCTTTAAGTTGACTTTTCTGTATTTTTGCTAGAATACTGCAACATACAGTGCAAAGGAAAGTCAACGGTCCAAATTTGATTTTGAGTTCAAACTAAGATCTACCAGAAAAAGAAAAGGAGTTTTAACCATCATCATGGATGATGTCATGCAAGATGTCACCAAATGTTAGGACTTACGGTCAGTGAGCATCTAATGCTGCAATGCATTTTCTCTAGCTTCTTCATTTCATTTGTGATTTTTGGGATTCCACCACAACTGCATCAGTGATGACAAAAAGCAATAGTGTGATGACAGACGTTCAACTAGAAAGTTTGTTAAACTCATGGCTAGTGGGGTTATGGTACCCTACATGTGGCTCGCGCGCTCTGGTGGTGACGGTCAGAGTGGCTGCATCTTAAAAAAAGCAACATTTTAAACATCTCACAGTGAACTCACCGAACTCACAGTGAGCTTGTCACACAGTGAATTGAACAGGGGGGGCTACTAGACAAAACATCCCAATGATGGTGCCAACAAAACAATGCCAGCACATGTCACAGGTAGGTAAACACACAGTGCAACTACCACTTGTATGGGGAATAATAACTATGTTAACTCGAAACACGGCACTTTTTACAAAACAAATGCCGCAAAGCATGCTGGGAAGCCGGGGGCATTCCTGAGGCTACGCCGGATCCCAGAATGACTACTCCTTGTAATAGAGAGCAACTTCCTTTGAGCCTGCTGAAGAGCCCAGGACCAACTCTTGGGTGGCTCATTTTTATGTTTTATATGACTTGCGCTTATCACTTATGTTATGTTATGTTTAAACGTGATCCCGGAGTGAATACTCGAAGCTGTCCAGCCTTACCTAGACTCCTAGACACCTAGGCGGCACCCAGTTAAGCAGCGTTTGAGACCCCTGCTTTAAACATCGCAGCAATGATTACAATATAAAATTGCATGAGTGACAACATTCCTTTTCATAATTTGGTTACTTTCACAGGGGGATACACGGTGGATAAGTGGGTAGCATGTTGGCCTCACAGTCAGGAGATCTGGGTTCGAATCTCCATAAGGCATCTCTGTGTGGAGTTTGCACGTTTGCGTGGGTTTTCTCCGGGTACTCTGGTTTCCTCCCACATTCCAAAAACATGCATGTTAGCTTAATTGGCGACTCTAAATTGTCCATTAGAGTATGAATGTGAATGTGAAGGGTTGTTTGTCTGCCCTGCTATTGACTGGTGACCAGTCCAGGGTGTACCCTCCCGCCCAAAGTCAGCTGGGATAGGCTCCAGCATACCCGCGACCCTGATGAGGATAAGCGGCATAGAAAAATGGATTACTACACGGAAGTTATGATATTGTCGGCGTTTATGTGTTTGTGTTCAAAATAACTTGAAATGTTCTGATTGGATTTGGATGAAATTTTGAGTAATTGTCGGAAACAAGATATGGAAGAACTGGTTACATTTTGGGGGTGATCCGATTCACCGTCTGGATCCAGGAATTTTTTTAACATTGCAAAATAGGACCACCGTTTTCGGCATTTGTGCATACAACGCCACAAAAAATAGATAGAGCACCTGGAAAACAACATAGGACAAGTTTCCATCAGGTCTTGCAAGATATCAAAGCTGGATCAAAAATATGTAGAATTATTATTTGATTATTGTTTTATGAGAATCATAGTATGGGGGGGGGGCTACGGTGCTTGGCAGAGGTCTGTGCTGTTTGAGTACTTTTCTAGTTTTAGTTTTATTTAGTTGTAATTATACAGTTGTCAACTACAAATTTTACATAACGCATTCTTTGTGCAGCTAATGTATATTTTTTACTTTTGTATATTATATTCATTTGTACGTTTTACATTATATTTATCTGTCTTTTGCTACACCAACTGCGAATCTGATTGTTGCTTATTTGTTAGTATCTTTGCAGGATTACCCAGAAGTAGGTCTCGTAAGGCATTTTTGGTGAGGATCTTAATGAAGATGTGGCTGTAGGAGTTCATTTTGCATTTGAATGAAGAAATGTATGTTATATTATATTATACTGTATGTGTACTGTATAACTCTGTTCATGTGTAATGCGTTGCATCATTCTCCTTGACACATGCAAGAAGCCCGATGGCACTGATGGATAAAAAAACGCCCCACAATCCTGTTCAGTCGCTGCGTTGTTGCCCTTTTAGATTATTTCAAGTGGGTCCAACTCATGTCTTATCTTTAACAGCTTCCTCGCATGCACACGCAAACAGGCCTACTTGTGTACGAACTTCGGTAGCCAAACAAATTATCTCCAAATCCCCTGTATCATTAACAAGCAGCCTAACTGTTGCTGGTATAGTTGGAATAGCTGACAAAATTCTCCTGCACAGGCCACTTAAAGGGTATTAAAGGACAGTTAGGAACTTTTGAAACCAGCTCTGGTTTGTAGAACCGAGATTAAATGTGTGATTAAGTCGGCCAGAAGCTAGAAGTTTATTATTCCAACGACTGAGTGAGTCTAATCATAGGCTCCAACATTTGTTTTTTTACTCCTGATTTTTTTTTCAAGTTGATAGTTGACATCACTACTGTGTTACAGAGATTTGGCGCATACGCATATCTACTTCAAATTGCCGAGGCTCCTCTACCAATATAGAGCAGAATTTATAAGCAAATCGCCTTGACCGTGCATTTTTTGAAAGACTGGCGTGAAGCTAAAGAGGGCAAGCCAATTATTCATTTTCTATTCCGCTTGCTCTCATGGGTGAGCTGGAGCCTATCCCAGCTAACTTTGGTAGAGAGGTGAGGTACACCCTGGACTGGTCACCAGCCAACCAAAGGGCACATATAGACAAAAAAACACCAATCACACCTATAGAAAATGTATAGTCTCCAAATGCATGTTTAGTAGTAAAAAGCCATAGTACCCTTAGAAAACCCATGCAGGGGGAGAAATTTGCCAACATGCTAACCACTAGCCCACCATGCGACCAGCCAATGCATTTTGAGTTTAACCCAATTTATGGGGACCAATATGCATCACAGACCAAACCATTTGAATGGTCATTGTGTTGCAGGATCTTATCTCACGGGATTCGGCACATCTTTGTGTGTGTGTGTGTGGGGGGGTTTTTTTTGGGACGCTACCACAAAAGGGTATCGGTACAGAAAAAAATCATCTGACGATCATCATAAAACTGTCACCTGGGGTATTGAACCTATGCCCACTGCCACAAAAAGCAGAAGCTTGTACCATTACACCACCAGTGATCAAACTCAAATGAGTTTATGTTTATGACCTTCTAATTGCAGTTTTTAACATTATTGGAGCCCTCTAGACAGGAACTAAAATACCCCCATAGTCACGTGTTCCAGTGCTAGGAAAACAGAGCTTGCACTATTTTTTTTTGACTAATGTAGGATTGTAGTTACCTTGGAAACAGTATGAATGATTACTATATGTAGAAAAACTGTGATACAGTGATGCTGGGAAATTTGAAGCGTGATGAGGCGATGGACGATATGCAAGACCCCTCCTACCTTATTGCGCCTCGCCCCTTAAACCCGTGACCCTTGTCCAGGATGAAGCGGTAGAAAATGAACATGTTTTGTGCAGTTTCTTTTTCAGCTTTTTTGAGGGTATGATCTGCCACACATTAGAGCATTGAAAGAAGTGTGAAGACTCCAACATCAAACCACCTCGAGGTTGGCGTAACCGTAAACGGGTATTTTTACCGCAGCAACAGCCGAAGTGAGAAGTTTTATCTTAAGTTGCTTAAAATGAGAAAATGCTGTCAGGACGCCTTTCATGTCCTCCATTTCAACACGGAACACTGATAGCCATGAAACACTGTTTAAATGATGATCTCACAGCATCCTTAATCTCATTGCTTTTTTTGTTTTGTTTTGTTCTTGGACCTAGCTCCGGGGCGCATGTGCTACATCCTGCCAGAAACAATTCAATAGAAGCGTGTTCCGGCGAGGAACTTGAGTTACAGTACGTTGTCCTTAGAGAGCAAACTAGCATTGAGTGAACAGTCACGTTTCTGGCAATGTGCACAGAAAAATGACGATTTTAAGCAGAAAAATAAAGAGTGCTTTAATATTAGCAGTAAAGTAAACCATCCCGCCTGCTGTAATTGTTCATTGATGTCATATTGCTTTTTCCTGACCGCTGGTGTTTGCATGAATGGGTGTGTGTGTGCAAGCTTGTCTCGGGGCTTCCATGTGAATATGCGCTCCTCAGTGCAGAAAACTGAATTACAGTTGAGGCCGGAAATCATTCGAAGGGGACTGCCTTTTGACTCTGAGTGTACCATTTAAGTTCCAAAAAGGTAATCTAATCCATCATCCCAAACGGGGACATATTTCATGGCAAATACACGATCGCTCAGACAGTTCACTTCGCCTTATTCAAATCACATTTTGGGTATTTGAGAAGGCTCAACATGATCTATGGCATCGGAGGAATGAAAAGCAGCGTGGAGCTTCTGACACATTGAAAGCATTTTCACTCACTTTAAAGGCTTTCAGTTTGTAGTGGTCCTGACTTACAGCAACCTGACAGCCTTGGTTCTGATCCATATTATCCTGGACAGTATCTACCACGCAAACAAGTTGAGGTGTTGGTGAATGTGTTACGTCTTTTATGTACCTCCAGTTTGTTGGAGACAGTATGGGGAGTAAGGAAAGAGACTGCTTAGGCCCCGCTTCGCGTCTGGTGTTCATTTGAAAGTTCTGAACATGGGCAGCCCACCTGGTTTTCATTTTAGCAGCGTGCAAGCTGGTCAGAGTTGCCTTGTTTTATTGGAAATCTTGTTCTTATATTCCCCAGCCTGTCCGGGCTGACCTCCGTCAGCTCCCACGGGTGACTCCAAGAAGGGCTATATGCGCCATCGCTGGGTGGACTTGGATGCAGTCAGACAAGACTCCTGCAAAACTGTCGTGCAGTCTGGGAAGTGTTTGTGTAGACCCGCTATTTAGTCTCCTCAGAGAGGAGGGAGGGACTTTTGTCTCTCTTGTGAACTGTGACCAGTAGTTTGCCGCAAAATTGTTGCACTGCAATAAAAAGGCGTGCCGATGCACCGATAGAACAATATCACGTTACTGGGGCAAATATGCCGTTTTTTACCAGTAAGCGATGGCCGATATTTAGCCATACCCTGCATACACACACTTAATACTCATTGTTGTTTCAATAACCAAATATTTGTGAGAATATGCAAAAAAAAGGGGTCCAAAGTCAAGAAATGATTCCTACACACACTCATTTGTATACAAATAAGGGTCACAGTACCACAAGAATGTAGTAAAGGGAATGTGCGATTCAGACTCACAAATTTGGGGAATTTTGGTGAAGAAATGTCAAAAAATAATAAAAATAACGCCCCTCAGCAGGGACTGGTGGCTGGGGCGAACCAATGCAAACCATACACCACGCCGTTTACATGGCACCCTCTTGGGAAGAAGTGACAAATATTATGAAAGTACTGCTGAACATCAGAGGGAATATGCATTTTGACATAAAACACGGGGTCAATTTCGCACATATGCATTTATTTAACATATTAAGAATCACTGCAATAAAACAGATAAAAGGACCTGGAAAGAGGCACCGAAACAGATCATTGCAATGGAGACAATTCCCTTCACTGTTAGAGATAAGTTATTCATATTTAAGAAGTTGCATCCAGAAGATTTCTGCAATGCAACTGAGAATAGAGACGGACTTGTAGGCCAACATTACATGATATATTGTAGATTTCAGTTTTTCAGTTATTTGTTATTGTTGGTTGGTGAGTTGCATTTGGATGTGAATGTATTGTCTTTGGTGCTTTGGGGGGAATTTGGGAAGATTTGGGGGAATTTCCATCGGGCATCTCTGTGTGGAGTTTGCATGTTCTCCCCGTGCGTGTGTGGGTTTTCTCCGGGTACTCCGGTTTCCTCCCGCATTCCAAAAACATGCATGTTAGGTTAATTGGCGACTCTAAATTGTCCATAGATATGAATGTGAGTGTGACTGGTTGTTTGTCTATATGTGCCCTGCGATTGACTGGCGACCAGTCCAGGGTGTACCCCGCCTCTCGCCCAAAGTCTGCTGGGATAGGCTCCAGCATCCCCGTGACCCTAATGAGGATAAGTGGCATAGAAAATGGATGGATGGATGGATGTTCCTGTGTGAGGGCAAAAACGCAACATGCAGCGTGAGTCATACCCCTCTACAGTTGGACAATTTGATCCGTCAGAAAGGATCCATTTGTGAGATCCGAATTAGTAACTAAGAGCCTGGGATTTAGTCAGCTCTACTTCTATTTCATGTCACAGCGCACAATGGGGATGTAAAGCTGGCAGCTCTGTTTTGATTTAGACTAATAATTTATTGCATGTGGCATGTGGTTCTGCACAACAAGACCAAAGGCGCTGCACACGCTTTCAAAAAAGAACCTGGTATTTTCTACACACCCTAATCAGTTTAGGATGATCATGGGGGGAAAAGAAGCACAATTTGTGAGACGGGACGGACCAAACATCCATCTAGGCTTACAGAGCTATTAATATAGATATAATCATAGGTTTCCTCCGGGGGCGGGGGGTTTACCGTCAGAGGGAATTCCTCTCTGGTGGGTGCCCGACCCTCTTCAAAGCCCAAGTGTGACTTACAAATGATTTGTTGTGAATGAGTGACGGGGAACATGAGAGATGGCCGACATCCCTTCTGTGGAAAAGGGATTTTACTCCGCAGCCATGAGCACAAGCCGCCCGCCTTAACACAGTTCTTTCTTCTAAGCACCACTTACAGTCATATTTGGCCTCTAAACGCTAGCTTCTGAGGAGACCTACTTTTTTAAACCTTATCATCGCTAGAATGTTCTTGTGTCTACTGCATCACAATTTTGCATTGAATCTAATTGTCGGCTTCTGAATGCCTCGGCTCCAGCAGCCACATCCTGTCCTGGGTGACCTTCCACTGCGGTTACAAGACGCTGTAGATAAGAGGAGAGACACACACACACACACACACTTGCCTGCTTCCCGGCCATCAAAGCAAGTTCATAGCTGCCTTTTGGAGAAAGAGTGGCGCAACAGCTAATGTGCCTCATTGAAACGCTCGGCTTGCTGTGAATGGACGCCTTTCCCCACGCTAAAAGACGTCCTCAGAGACAAGCTTAGTGAAGGTGAGACTGTGTCACTGGGACTGGCGCCTGGACTCACCTGGCAACATAACTCCAGCGCTGTCACAGACTGTACGTGTGAGTGCTGCCAAACACACACACACACACACACACACTTTAAAATATGTTCCATTTGTTCTCAACTCTGATGGTTCTTGGCGATAGCAGATTTAAATAGTTTGTTAAATGTTGTCACGTCCGATGAAAAGCTTTTATCTTTAAAATGATCGTCATTCTTCATCGTTTCACAGAACTAACAAAAATGGTTTTATTTTACGCCACAATATGTATTTATTTTTTGACTGCTTTAATTAAAGTTCTTATTTGATCCAATTCCTATTTATTTATTTTCCGGAAACACTGCACAAAAACCTGCCTTCCGTCCACACATAAAGTGGACAAATATGTTTTGCCATGGATGCTCAGCATCTTCCTAGTCCTTTTCAGACTGCGCTAATTATGTTTCTTAATGTATCAAGCGTGTGTGCATTTGAGAAGTAGTTCCAAGGTCAGTAATAAATGCATGCTTATCTTGTTCTTGCACCACAGGGAGTGTGCTCACCCTTGGTAGCCCACAGAAGAAGAGTTAACAGCTCACTGTGAGATTCATGGTGGGTGACCTGCACACTGCAGGCCAAACACTGGAGGAAAGTGCTGCTTTGCGTGGGTCGTGGGTGAAAATTGTCAGGTGATCAGCGGAGGGAACTCAATTTGGCAGTTGTTTCTGTAAAAAAATAAGCAAATGGGCAAAGAAAGCACAATGTTGACGACGCAATGCGGTGTATTGTTGGACTTGTGTTTTTTCATGCACTTATTGCATCCTCAAACATATTTTGGCTGCTGTTCCATATTTACAAAGCTGTAAATGAAGCAAATCAATGACATAATGACTACCACTTGTGCACCATGAATTAAGCTGTTATCAAGGAAAAAACAAAAGTCTTGGAAGATAAAAAGCTTAAAGGAAGCATTCCAAAGCGATAATCATCCTGGCGTTAACCTCGTGGGATTAAATGACTAAAACATGCTGAGAGTGTTTTGAACAACTCTCAGTTCAGTAATAGAAATAACACAATTTCATTTTGAATGAACGCATGCAGTTTATTCATTTAGTAGGTACTATAGTCACTGCAATCAAACTAGTGTCAACACTACCACCTAGTGGACAAGGTCTGCATCACGCCGGGGCCTTTGCCCTCCCTCCACAAGACCCCCACCGTCCACCTCCAGGATTCCCTCTCAGTGGAGGGAAGGTAAAGTGATCTGTTGGTCCCTGAGTGCTTTTTGCTGTCGGTGGTGTTGACATGAGATGCTATAGAAGCACACCCGAGGCCACCTCTAGCGAGGAAATGTGTCAGGCTATGCTCTCGGCATCCCTTTCCCTCCTTTATGACTTCCTTTAATACTCTTTTTTTATTTGTCATGCTCATACTGCAGTGGAAATTCTGCTCTATTGAATTAGGTTAACTGCCACATTATTGTTTTGCTTGCAAGAGTTGAAGGAGATGGACAATATTCTGGCACTTGTTTGTGTTTATGTTTCCATTGCGCGGCGTTCTGAAAGAAATATTTCAAGGCCCCTCCGGAACCACTGACTGTATGGGGAATCTCCCTTCCCTTCCCCCCCAGTTGTTGAAGGAAGCCACGGACCCAAGCAGAGGAGAAACCGTGGCCTATACCTGCTGTTCAAACAGATAGCTGGGCCTGTGTGGCCGCGGCTGAACTTAGCTCTACTTCACATGTTTAAGAGTCCCAGTGAGGACATCGGGCTCCTCCTGAGGAATAAGCAACTACTTGGCCAGAACATGCTGGACCTCCAGGGGCGATGCATGGCTAAAAGTCCAGCTGAGGGCTCAGCGGACATGCAGAGCAACGTTAAAGCAGAAATAAGGAACAATTGGATTACAGGACTGCATTTGCTTCGGCGCTCCTCCTTGCAGCATTCATGTATTTGTTCAAACGCCGATTGAATTTTGACTTATTACTATTTGTTTTGTTGGTTTATTACAAACTAATACATTTGGTTTGATACTCTGGTACGGGCCAAAACCAAAAGGAAGGCAAGGAATTTTAGCGTCCGTTTTGAGTATTGTATTTTTAATGACGTCCTTTTAACTGTGTGTGTTTTTATAAAGTGTGATGTTGTTGTGTCAGGTGGCGCAATAACAACAAAAGCACATTCTAAGGAGCTTAGGCATAAAGTAAAGAGCAGACTCATTTCAGCGCTGGTCCATGTCTTTGTCCGCCTAGATGTCACTTTTCAGCTCGAGTTCAACGGTCTCGGCCCGCCTGTTTGGTGCACGCCACGGGTCCGACGGTTGCGATCACACTTGACCAAACGAGCCGTTCTAGCGAAGCAAACGCTCCAGAGCTTTTGAATGAACCAAAGCTGAGTTTTGATAAATCCTTATGATGATGGTGGAACCATTTGAGGTGCATTTCAAGCTCATACAATTTGGAATGTGACCCAAACTTTAAGGGAAAGATATCCCTCAGCCTCGCAAACACTTGGATCCAGTATCGTGTCGTCAGCATATTGCACCGACCTCATCGCACTCCTTTGGTATGCTGATTGGATTGGCGTATATTTGAGTTGGGAGAAGGCCCCCGGGAAGACTTAGGACACGCTGGAGGGACTATGTCTCACATCTGGCTTGGGAACGCCTTGGTGTCCTCCCGGTGGAGCTGGAAGAGGTCGCTGGGGACCGGGAAGTCTGGACTTCCCTACTGAAGCTGCTGCCCCCGCGACCCGGACCCGGATAAGCGGAGGAAAATGGATGGATGGATGGATATATTTGAGGCTAATGGTGGTGACACCAGATGAAGACTTCAGACCATTTTTTCAGACCACCTCCCTCGCCTCCCCATTTTCGAGGGACCTTTTATTGTGGCCAGCTTGAGGTACACGTGTGCAATAACCATGCTGTCCAATCAGAGTGTTTCATTTATATTCTTGTTGAGTTCACTTTTGCAACCACGCTGCAGTCATGCACCATCCAAGTGTGAAATCGCTGGCAAAAAACATCACGTGACTACGGCAGTGGTACATGTAAAACGTACCTTTTACTGTGCACGCATTTCTACTGCTTTATGGTGAATGAGTTGCTGTTGCCGTAAGTACGAAATTATTTGCTGGGCTCCGAATGCGGGTGCAGGGGGTGCTTCTTAATGATGCTACATCTGCAGAGGAAGACTGCACACGTACAACACCTGTGGAGCAACTCTGTACGCCATGTGGGGGCCAGGGGGTTCGAGTCCTTTCACACTGAGCCAACGACTGACCAGGGACCCAGATGAGCAGCTGTAAAATCCAGAAGAAAAACAATACAGGGCCAGCCATCAAATATGTCTCCCACATGGAGAGAAAAGCCAGTGAAGATCAATGAGCGGGATGAACGCGCTCGCCCTGACGTATTTATTTGTAATTAGACTAAATGTAAGCCATCATTGCGTTTATTTCAAGGATGGAGCCTTCTTCGTCTAGCCTGTCGTCTTGTTGAAGCTCACATTTGTTTATGTGGAAAGCAGAACACCATAATGATAGGTGGATGAATGTGGACGTCTCGATGGCATGACAACCTTGACTCATTTTATTGCATCCGTTTTGGCTTTACAGGAAGTACAGTATGTGTTTATTTAGACATGCACGGAAGTGTCAACAAGTAAAAGAACGCCCCTGAGAAGGTTTTGTTATTATTGATGAGGGGCTAATCAGCGCCTGTGATTAGGAAGCTCAAGTCCCACTGGGCAGTCGTAATGTGATTTCTCAGCAAGGCTATTTAAGGTAAAGGGAATTGTTTGTGGCATCCGCTGTTTAACTTAGAATCTTTCAGCCCACCTTTGAAGGGAACAATTTCACGGAGATGTGGTGACATCATTTACAGAGCACAAAAGTGTGCTTCCAGATCCACAAAGGTCCTGTTGTATATTTGATTTGGCTGAACACACCTCAGCTGACCAACACATCTCATGTCATGGACTTTGACTATTTAATGTAGATTCTCCAAAACTCACAAATGCAGTATGACCAAATGTTCCAAAGATGTACCGCATACTCTAAACAAGCCATATATCTCGCTCTCCTTCTTTCCAAACAAAAATAGATTTAGCTGAATTGTTTGATACCTTTGGTTGAGGTTTTCCATCCATCCTCATTGGAGCTCCTACTGTTTTTCTGGCTGTTGGTGGCCTAAGCCTAATCACCCTGTGTTCCCTCAGAGGCCATAAATTACACCGATGAGATGGTGCTTTGTGTTCCTACTGCCGGGGAGCAAGGCGGATTCGCAGCGCCATATTTTGACAACCCCTACATTAAATCATTGTTTTATGACAGATGGGAAAACTTCTGCACTTTCACTGGTCTGATTTATGGTCATTTGGGTCTGGAGGACACTATAATTTGCAAGTAATGTGAAAACAGATGGATAGAGAGATACCAAAGGGTAAGACTGACCTACACATTCTCAGTGTAGCTCGCAAATGGCATCCATATGCCTAGAGAGGTCTCCCGGTTACATCTACATTACCATGTGTGCGGTTTTCACTGTCTGTGTCTGTGCACTCATTGCTGTGCTTGTGTGAACTTGTCCCAAAAAAGAAACAAAAGGGTGAAGCATCATTTTCACAAAGGAAGTCCGATGCCATGCTACAAAAGCACAGCCTTGTTTTACCATCAATCAACCAGAACCTCCAAAGTTGCTCTATTTGGACGGGCATTTGGTTCAGGTAATTACTGCATTGTTAAACAAAATACATTTAAAGTCAATAAAACTACTCACCCGCTGACAGATCAATGGCGTAGCGTCTACGGAGGGAAACTGGCACCTAGTGGTATTATGGACTGCATGTCTGCTGGCGGGTGGCACTAGATGACATTTTGAGCAATGTGTTGTGTTGTACTGTTCATTATATAATCAAGTACATATGCAATTACTCCTATTATTGGATTGCTCATATTTCACTGAGCAGTCGAGCGTTTACCAATGTCGATGTGCGGGTAATTCGTCATCAATAAATTACAATAGTTTGTACTGTAAATTGTTGTTGTCAGGAATTCGGTGAAAGGTGTTTGCAGTTAATTTGTCGATTTATTCGAGCAGCTTACAATATTGAGTTATGTGATCATTTTAAACATTTTTTTAATACACAATTTGGTTTTTTTTTTATTATCTGTAAGCGACAATCATCACAATTATGAGGAAATTTAAAACTACATTACTGAAATATTTGTGTGTAGTGAATTTATAGAGGCCGCACGGTGTTCGAGTGGGTAGGACATTGGCCTCACAGTCAGGAGGTTCAGGGTTCGAATCTCCCTTGGGCATCTCTGTGTGGAGTTTTAAATGTTCTCCCGTGCGTACTCCGGTTTCCTCCCACATTCCAAAAACATGCATGTTAGGTTAATTGGCGACCCTAAATTGTCCATCGGTATGAATGTGAGTGTGAATGTTTGTTTGTCTATATGTGCCCTGCGATTGACTGGCGACCAGTCCAGGGTGTACCCCGCCTCTCGCCCAAAGCCAGCGTTTCAGTTTTTAGATTTATAGGAAGGGACCAGTCAGCTCTGGGTACACTCCAAAACACAAAACAAAAACGAACCAAAATTACATTTACACCACCTGGAAGGGGATTGTACCACTGTTATACCAATCCATCCATCCATTTGCTGTGCTTCTTATCTTCATTAGGGTCGTGCGGTATGCTGTAGTCCAGGGTTGTCAAACCCTGCAGGTTTTCTTTCCAGCCGGTCACCAAAGCAGGTGATTTTAATGATCACCACCTCCTTCCATTTGAGGGAAGAAGCTCATCAACTAAAGCACCTGCTGGAAAAACTGGTTTGGGAGAAAACCTGCAGTGTCTTTCAGGAGTCCATCAAATATTTTAATGAGGGTATAACAGTGCTGCAATTGGCTGGCGACCAGTCCAAGGTGAACACGGTCTCTAACCCAAAGTCAGCTGGCGTAGGTTACGGCAAAACCGCAACCCTAATGAGGGTAAGCGGTGTAGAAAATAGACAGATGGACGTTATAAACCAGAAAAGTTCTATTCTATCACATAGATAGAATATTTACTTCCATAATCACTTAATCAAAGAGAAGACAGGAGAGACAGGAAAATAAAAACAAGAAAACAGATTAAGAATGGTCATTAATTGAAATTAATAACATTTTCAGAAATATTCTAATTGATGTGAATTTTTAAAATGAGCGATTTGCGCTAAACAATTAAATCATAGCAATCACAATCCCAACGATCCCAACATCAGAATGCAATAAAATATATGCAGGCAATTTTTTTTAATCTATCAGTGCAACATTTATTAAAATAAATGTATCAAAATAAATGTTTTTGACCCTGAATTACGACTGATCACATTTCAAGTTAATTAGAATTTAAAAAGATGCGCAGGTGAGGGGGTATACGGCTTCAGGTCAAACGACTAAAGCAGTGGTCCCAAACTTGTGCCCCACGGGCCATTTGCGGCCTGCAAGACGATAATTTGTGGCCCCCACCCTTATATGTAAGTTTAATGTTAGTGCGGCCCTTGAGATTTATATTGTTGCACTCACAAGGCAGTGAAGAAAAGATAACTATTTATGCATGAGCAAAGTATAAAAAAAGTTCACACCAGTGGAATCGCAGGATGTCAATACTCAACATGGCAGTCTCACTTAGGGTGTCATAAACAGAATGCGCCAAAAACATCACACGACTACACAACAGGCAGGTAACAACTGACAAGTCACTGTTAATAAAGGGGGTGCACAATAAACAATAACGATGTCATCTCTAACAAGCAATTAGCAGGCATTTGTAAGACAATCCCGCAAAGGACACCGGGAAGCAGGAAGTGCTCCCAGCAACGCTACAATATGAATGGCACAGTGTTGTGTGCGGGGCTGCCGGACCTATCAATCACAGTGGGGTACAACACTCTCAGGGGCGTGACATCACCTGGGCTTGAAGCAGAAAGAGAAACAATTTTCACTGAGTGAAAGTTTATAGCAGCGTTGCCATGGAAACTGTTGTTCTGTGCCTGGCTAGGTAAGCGCGGACATTCGTCCCAGCGAGCTGTTCACGTCCAAGAAAGTATTTGAGTATAGGTTATCCATCTCTCCGAATCAATCAAAGCGAGGCGTGCGCGGAGATATAAAAGAAGCGCGGGAAGCTCGTTGGTGACAAAGGGAAGTACCCAAGGAAAGTTCCACAACTTGTTTACACCAGGCTCCATGTTCATTTTATTTATTCATTTTTATTTTATTGATTGAATGAGGGCCGCACGGTGGCTGAGTGGTTAGCACATTGGCCACACAGTCAGGAGATCTGGAAGACCTGGGTTTGGAGTTTGCATGTTCTCCCCGTGCGTGCGTGGGTTTTCTCCGGGTACTCCGGTTTCCTCCCACATTCCAAAAACATGCATGTTAGGTTAATTGGCGATTCTAAATTTGTCCATCGGTATGAATGTGAGTGTGACTGGTTGTTTGTCTATATGTGCCCTGCGATTGACTGGCGACCAGTCCAGGTTGTACCCCGCCTCTCGCCCAAAGCCAGCTGGGATAGGCTCCAGCATCCCCGTGACCCTAATGAGGATAAGCGGTATAGAAAATGAATGAATGAAAGAATGATTGAATGAGAATGTTATTTGTAGTTTACACCAGCTTCCTTGTCTATCGTATTTTGTGTTTAAAAAATTTTTTTAAAGACATTTGAGAAGATTGGATTTAAAAAAATAATAATAATAAATTGCACGTATGTGCATGTGCGCCGAGACTCCGCCTCATGTGGCCCCACGGTAAATTGAGTTTGAGACCCCTGGTCTAAAAGGTACGCAGTTATGAAAAGTTTGGGAATCGCTGTTTTAACTCATTGAAAAGCACCTGTACATGTTTTTGTGCCCTTGCTTACCTATTAAGTTGTGCAAGACCGTTAGCATAAAACTGTGCAGGTACCCGGGAATCTATCCGTGTATGTCTAACATGTACGCGCAAACGCTTTAATTACATGCCCTCGGTTTACAGTGCAGCTTCCCTTCTCTAATGGGCCATGAAAAACGGAAGTGAAATAATTTAAGCCATACCGAGGTAGATTTCCTCTCTGGTCAGAAGTCAAACTCAGCAAAATTACAGCTCTGCTTCATTTCCACTGCCTGAGGTCATGTGACAAGGTCATGCACACGTAACTCAACAACACTGATCTTGTATTGAAATGCAAATATCAACAACACACTCTGTGGGGCAGCTTTAGGTAACGGCGTAAGGTGAAAGAAATTTTAAAAAGACCCCACAAAGCTTCTGAAGGGCGTCTGAATCTGGGTCTCATGGAAGAAAACACCTTCAGGGATGTTTTCAATAAATTGTGTTTAACTGTTTTGATAAGCATGGTAATGTGTTCACTTTGTCTTCAATCATATTTTTGGAAAAGTCAATGTATTGATAAAAATTCCTTTCGTTCTTGTGGCAATGAAGTAGCAAATGCAGGGTAACCTGTGAGGGAAGAAAACGCTCCAAACACATCATGCCTGGAAGCCCAGGACGGCCTTGTTTTATGGCTTTTCCAATGAGGCAGGACAGTTTGTGAGAGAACAGCGTCTGGTGCAGCCATTGTGTTCCAGTGAAGAAAAAAAAAAGGTGGTGGGGGGGGGCTAAAGTGGGGACCACCCACATGAAGTCAGTGATGAATTAAATACTGTTGCACGGACTTCCCTTGCTCTCACAGTAAACTGTGGTCAAAAATGGCCTGCTAGCTCAGCCTCAACAACATGGCGGATGCTTGAAGGAAGGGAAGACCGCCACATCCTGCCTCCGCTCATTTTTTGTAGCTCCTAGTAGACAGAGCTGGGGTGAAAGTGGCGGAATCCCTCTGGAAAGGTAGGGCGGCCATCCGCAGCTGAGGGCAGGGAGGTGCCTTCGGACGAGGACTCTTTGGGTTCTGTGCCCTTTAATACGCAACATCAAAGAACCTGCACAGGGGTTGGACAAATTATACTTAATGAATCAATTTGTTTGTCTATATGTGCCCTGCAAATGACTGGCGACCAGTCCAGGGTGTACCCCGCCTCCTGCCCAAAGTCAGCTGGGATAGGCTCCAGCATACCCGTGACCCTAATGAGGATAAGCGGCATAGAAAACGAATGAATGAATGAATCAATCAATTGGTAGGATGATAAAGCACAAAGCCAACAAGATAGAACAATTTAGACCAACAAACAAACCTCTTGTGTCCTAGACCAATAAATCACATCTTCTCTGTTTCTTTAGGGTTGGTAACTTTTCATGGGGGAATAACATCCCATGTGAAAAAACAAGTCCTCTTACAGGAAGACCACATTTGTGCTCCACCAACAGGAAGTTTGCCTGGACGTAAGAGAGATTACATCCAGACGACTCTACTGTGCAGATGCAGGTAGTAACATTGACATGTCACGTTTAAGTGCTGCAGGACTCTGCTATGGCTCAAATCCGGCCGAGGTCGCGGTAAATATTCACGACTGGCCTTCTTATTTTCTGCAAGAGTGAGAATCATTATTTTGATTGCTGTTGGTGTCTTTGTTGGTTAGTTTGCAAGATAACACAAAAACGGCATAATAGATTGACATATTTTCAAAAACGCACTCCGATGCCAAAATAATCTCCCTCTCCAGCAAGTGGCGTTACTATTTTTGTCCTCATGAATAGGAAAAATAATGGCGGCACTGCAACCATGGACTGTTAGGGTCATTGGTGGGCGCTTCGCAGGAGTACGCTTAAAACCAGCCATGTAATGTTTGCCATTAAACACACTAAATTACTGTAATTTCCAGTGTGTAAGATGCTACTTTTTTCTTAAAATGTGATCCATGGTGCTTGTCAATAATCAGAAATTGCAGGTTTTTATTCAACATCTGACTCACGGTGTTATAAAAGAAAGAACACTAAAGTCATCACACAGCGACTTAACCTGCAACATGTTGCTAACAAGTATGCAAGACGTGCCAATACCAGTGGAGAGTAATAAACAACTGTTATGACCTCCAAGCATTGCTTTGCTGAGAAGCAGTGTCTTGCGTCCTTGCAAAGCTAAGCAATGCATGATAGAAAGCAGTTGAGATAGTGTCACGTTAGTTCTACCCAATTCATGATGTGTTGCAGCAAAAGTAATCCCATTTAAAAAATTAGGAAAAACTACAGTACACTTACTAGTGTGGAGTTGTCTTCCGCAACAGGCCAGAAGCTTCATCTTTGCCATCCACACACAGTTTTCCAACTTCTTCACCCTAGCTCGGGTTTTCCAAAAGTTCTGAGTGTGTATGTGTGTATTGGATGGACATACATTTGGTGGATGCTGAAGCGGGTGCTTTGCTTTTGTGTATGACCTCAATAAAGACCATTTTTTGCTAACCTTGCACATTGTACTGTATACATTGTTTTTCGTAATGCGGTTGAACAAAAACAAATGTGTTGCTCCACATCAGTAGGCTACGATGCGTGTCTCCTTCTCATATATCAACCAGCATACATCTCAATCTCATTTGGATGACCTGGGGAACACTAGGAAGCATGTTTCCATTAGTTTATTTATTTGTTTGTTAAGTCCCACATTGGAAGTGTTTTGTGAAAAATCCTATCTTGGTGATGGAAATTAACCGACCAGACAGCTTTTACCAAGTTTTGTGTGTCTGTAGCTTTAATGCTAATGATCTGTGTGTGCACAGCCTGAACTGTCACGATTATACGCTTTGTAGATGTACAGTAATCATTTGTTTATTGCAAGTAATTGGTTCCTGACCTGAAAAGTGAATTTCCACAAAGTAGCTTTGTTTTGTTTTTTTGTTTTTTCAAAAAGAGCGCGTTTTATTGCTGGAACAATACTAAAAAGCACATTGAAATAAAAAAAAATGTTAGCCAAATGTAAGCGATAAAGTGTTTTATATTTTTACATGAGTGCATCTTTTATCCATGCACTTATTCTAAAAACATGATCTCAGTGAAATGCTCACCAAGAAATGTCTACCAACGCGATGGTTAGTGACAGCTATATGTGAGGAGGCTGTTCATACAAATGGTGGCTTTATTGGTCCTAGATGATGGCCCATCTTTTGCTTCCATAGTGATTTACTGCAGCCTGGTGCGATGAGCTCAGTGAATATGTGTGGTCGCTCGTCTTTTGCACTTTTTCCTCTGTTGCTTTTTGGCCTTCGTGGGCCCTGGGGGTTTCCTAAATGTTGTAGAGCCGTTTGGACTGGAGGGCCGGCAGCATAAAGCAGCCTTTGGCAGAAGATCTTGCTGTGTCTCCAAAAATAAGAGAGAGTGGGGTGAATGTGTGTGTGTGTGTGTAGAAATACTTGAGTTCAGTTACTTCTTTCAAAACCCTTTTAGAATGCAGACAATGTCATTTCTATGTGTGCAGTGAAGTACCTCTAAACAAATCTTTTACAGATGTTTGAGAGGATTTGTGTCCAGGTGTCCTCTAAAGTAATTTTTCTACCTGCAGCTGCTTCTGTCAGTCGTCATCTAGAGGAAACGTCTGTAGAAATAGACGTGACCCAGTCAATGCTGTTGTTTTAAAGGGAAAGAGGTGAAGACCTTGCTCCTGAGGGACCAGTTTTCTGACCTGAACACCAGTTGGACAGAGACATGAACCACAAAGATCAGTCAGAGGGAGGGCTCCAGCTGGGAGGTGGGCAGCATGAGGGCCACCGTGCAATGTCCTACTATCGGCACGCAAATGGACTGTTTTTGGTGTGGTGGCCTCTAGTGGGCTCTTCAATTACTTCACACTCACTCGGGGCCCCACAGTCAGGACAGGAGATCTGGAAGATCAGGGTTCGGATCTCCATTGCAAATCTCTGTGTGGAGTTTGTATGTTCTCCCCAGTGGGTGTGTGGTTTTTCTCCGGGTACTCCGGTGTCCTCTAACATGCATGTTAGGTTAATTGGCGACTCTAAATTGTCCTTAGGTATGAATGTGAATGTTTGTTTGTCTGCCTTGCAATTGACTGGCAACCGGTCCAGGGTGTACCCCGCGGCATCATGGATGGCTGCATTCTACTCACTTGCTTACTCAGTGATGGAGACACTCACTTCCTTGTTGGGATCCAAAACTTGTGGCCGAGACTAGACATGAAAGAATAGTGTAAATGCTATGAAAAAATCTTTTCGATATGCTTTTACTTCATAGAGTTGATCTACTGGAGAGACATGCGATGTTAGGTGTTCTGAATGAGTTTAAAATACGGTAGCTTTTCAGACACCTAAGCTCAGATACTGTTTACACATATGTTGTACTAAAGCAATTTTATTCTTTTTGCAGCATTTCTGAATTTTTTTTTTTTGGTTGACCGCTGTATCGAGATATTATTATTGTGAGTCATACATCCTATGTATCATCATCACTGTATCGTACAGTATCGTGGGGTACCCAGCACTGTTCCCTCCACTGGCCCCCAAGTAAATTGAGTTTGAGACCCTTGTTGTAATGAATATTTGTCTTATTTCTGTCTTAAATTTAAGATTTATAAATGAACAATCATCAACATAATGTAAAATGTAATGTAAGCTTAGTAAAGTATTGTATGAAGTAATTATTATTACTCTCCTTTTCCAGTAAATTGTTACAGTCTGGGATGGATACATTCATCTACAAAATACCACCATCATGTAGTCCATCAGACCCAAGAAAATACACTTTGTTCCTATGCACAATGTGCATAGGAACATGTGCATAAGGAAATAAAACAGTTGATTTTCTACAAAAGTAGAATAGCTTTTACTTTACTTACTGTACAATAGCCTTTACTTGGCAGTTTTTCTATGTTCGTGTATGTATATCCAGTATATGTATTGAAAGATAGATAGATAGCTCTATATACTATACTATAACTCTCTCGTTAAATAAAATACAAATAAAATATATGTATATATATCAATATATATACTGTACATATATGTATATATACAGTACTACCTGAAAATTTACAATATCAAGTAAAAGTTGTTTTATTCTGACAATTTAACATAAACGATGATACCAACAAATTTTATTGAGCTGTTACACACATATTGACATTTCTCAAGCAGTTCCTTGTTGTTACTTTGCAGATCAAGATTTTCATCTTATAAAAACCATGAACCCACAAACTCAGAAAATTAGAATGTTATTTTAATCTGCAAGACATCAGCAAAAGCCAAAGAAAAAATAACTTCAAATATATCAATGTGCATATTATTTGATCATATAATATGTGAAATAGGAGATCATTTTTGTTTTTTTTCAGAGCAGCACAAACGTTCATTTTAATTGCACAAAACTCCACTAAACAAGACGGAAGAAATTAGACTCATTGTTGTTTCATTCGGAGCATGTTGGTGGGCTGCGTGACCTTTGGGTGACCTTTAAGATAGGCGTAATATCTCCAAAACAAAAGCAGCACGAACGTTGATTTCAACTGAACCCAACAGCACAAACGAGGACGGTCAAAATGAGACTATTTTGGTTTCATTCGGAGGCTGTTGACGGGCCGATTATGTAATAGCTCAAAACTTTACTTGTTAATATCTCAAAAACGAAAGCAGCACAAACCTTCATTTTAATTGCTCAAAACAGCGCAAACGCAGCACAAACAAATGGGATTATTTTGGTTTCATTTGGAGAAAATGGGGGGTTGCATGACCTTTGGTTGACCTATAGAAACTGCGTTAACTCAAAAACAAAAGCAGCACAAACGTTAATTTTAATTGCACAAACGCAGCACAAACAGATGAGACTATTTGAGTAGAGTTTAGCAGAGGGTGGGGTGCCAACTTCACTCTGGTGTCAAATTCACCTTTTAAATTGAATTGCTGAAATAAAACAACCTTTTCAGGATATTTTGATTTTCTGGGTAGTATTGCATATATATACACACAAATATAGAAATTGTATTATTTAGAAAACAGTACATACTGTCTGATTTTTACACCGCTACCATGACTATGTTTGCTTACTTGGCAGAGACTTTGCAAAGATGAGTTAGTTGGCACCAAAGCAGGTATGGCAGGGGCCACCAGCTGCATCAGTCTTTGCATTAGGCTGTATAGGTCATGCAGAGGTCATGGTGTCAGCTCAGTACCAACCTCAGCAGACACATTTTGCACGGATAATTGTGGAACTATTGTATGCTTCTATTGTACAACGTATTGCAGGGGAGGTGGAGGCTAAACATGAGGCAAGGCAAAACTGGGAGACCCAATCAATCCCAATCCCTACAATAATTATACATTATATGATAGTGTAATGCTGTAATGCTTGGGAAATCCTAAATACAAATCATTGTCCTCAATGTGTTCTATGTTTTGCCAACTTTTCTGATGATTGCAGGAATTGATTGAATCTTTGGGTCAAAGTCAAGGCAACTGACACATTACATTTACTGCAGTCATATTCAAGCTGCTCTGTATTTCCTGGCAGAGAGTCCTTATGACAAATGATCCAACTGTACAAATTTGGCTGCTGACACTTTAGTTGTTCTTGCTCCAAATAGTAATGTGGCATAGTGCGTGGTGGATGTGCTTCACCGTTGTCAGTCTTTGACAGACTGGCAGTTATTGCCTCTCCCCTGCACACCAATATACCCCTTGGGTTGGTACACATGAAAAAAGACAAAGCCAAATCCAAAGCAAATTTCATGACCCAATTTGTGATTGCAGAGAGACTGAGGTCGGCAATGTCCTTGTGTTCTTATAGCTCCTCTCAAACATTCTGCCTTCTTTTGTGATTATTCCAACAGGAAAGTGTCATTTAATTTCAGCTATATATCAGATAATAATCACATTGTATTTGGAGGGCTCTTCTTGGTGACCACCCGTGTGTCCGCATGCATGGCCGATCCTCCGTCACAGGCTGGCAGTGAAGAGGTGAGTCAATCCCACAGCCCTCCGCCTCAAAAGTGGATGTAAGGCAGGGTCCAGCTTTCTATTTTCCAGCATTTATGTTTGTTCCTCTGCAAATTCACCGCTGCCATCTGACGTGCACCGGTCAAAAAAGAAAGGAAATTGCAATCCCAGCTGACGACACGGATACAACAAATGAACTCTGATCCGTGCAAAGGGAAAATGGATCACTCACTAAGTCTTCTCTTTCAACTGGAAGGCTGATTTCCCCCCCCGAGGGACGCTAACAGTTAGATCGGCGCGGTGAGAAAGCAGCTGTCCGCTATAGTGTGTGCGCAATGTGTGGATCATGTTAAGCAAAGCAATCATTTGCTGTAATTTGTGGCAATTATTTACTGCAGCACAGTATGTTTGCATGTTTTCTTGTCCCACGCAGCAGCTTTGAAAGCTTTAGAGCATTCTTAATAAAAAGCCGCACTTCAGTTGTGATTTATGACTATTTGGACAAGTGGTTAACAGAGGGATGTAGGATTGTGGAAATACTGCATTCATACAAAATACACAAAGAACATCATGAGGACACTTAATCTATTGGCAACGAGTAACCATTCCTGCAGCTAAAAAGAGCTGCTTTTGACTCAACAAACTTTTTTCTGACCTTACAGTTACTTTTGCTGGGTGGTCGATTGATGGTAAACAATTATGAGATATTGCAGGTTGCCACGACAACCAGCCTTTTCCGTAGCCCTAACCACTCAACAAAACTGAGGGGATTTTCTCATCCCGGAGGTGAGCAAGCCAGGAAAGGACGAAGGTTCACACCGGCACGCAGACATGAATTTTTCACCACCGTATTTTCCTCAGTCAAATGATTCAGTTGAGATTTGCGCATGTGGTCGTTTACAAATCAAAACAGAGGAAAAACCTCTGCTCGGACTTTTTACACAAGTTCTTACACACAAATAGCTTGCGGCATGAATACGGCTGTTGTTTTGAAAATAAATGAACAAAGAAATGGTAACCTACCCTACCCGGAATGCATTCATAATGTGCAAATATGAGCAACAGATAGAAGACTATGTTTTCCGAAAAGAAAGCTGGGGGTTGCTTTGCCCAACAAGTGGAAAACAAACAATATGATATTTATATACAAAGCTGGCCGGCCCATTAGGCAATATAAGCAAATGCTAGGGACGTTGATCTTCCATAAAATCATATCAAAAGCAGTTATTACTATGAATTCCTAAAATGGAATAAATCATAATGATTTAAATGTGAAACAATGCCCAATTTATAATGCCACAAATAATAATAAATAAGTATACCTACACCTTATTTTTTTGTTCATAGTTTTGCATGTAATTGTATATGGGTATTTTATACAGATTTTGTATATAACTTTGTTTAGTTGACTTAGTTTTTGCATATAGTATATTGTAAATGTTGCTTATATGTATAATGTGCAATCTGTGTGTTTATTTAATGGGTCACTGACTTTATTTATCAACTTTGCTCAAATATGTTCTATCTACTTCTTCTTATTATTTTTCTTTCGGCTTATCCCTTCAGGGGTCGCCACAGCGAATCAATTTCCTCCATCTAACTCTGTCTTCTGTATCCTCATCTCTTGCGCCAACTACCTTCATGTCCTCTTTCATTACATCCATAAACCTCCTCTTTGGTCTTCCTCTAGGCCTCCTGCATGGCAGTTCAAAACTCAGCATCCTTCTACCAATATATTCACTATCTCTCCTCTGGACATGTCCGAACCATCTCAGTCTGGCCTCTCTGACTTTATCTCCAAAACCTCTAACATGTGCTGTCCCTCTGATGTGCTCATTCCTGATCCTGTCCATCCTGGTCACACCCAAAGAGAACCTCAGCATCTTCATCTCTGCTACCTCCAGCTCTGCCTCCTGTCTTTTCCTCAGCGGCACTGTCTCTAAACCAAACAACATCGCTGGTCTCACCACAGTTTTGTACACCTTTCCTTTCATTTTAGCTGAAACTCTTCTATCACACATCACACCCGACACTTTTCTCCACCCATTCCAGCCTGCCTGCACACGCTTCTTCACCTCTTTTCCACACTCTCCATTGCTCTGGACTGTTGACCCTAAGTACTTAAAATCCTCCACCTTCTTTATCTCTTCTCCCTGTAACCTCACTCTTCCACTTGGGTCCCTCTCATTTACACACATGTACTCCGTCTTGCTGCGGCTGACCTTCATTCCTCTCCTTTCCAGGGCAAACCTCCACCCCTCAAGCTTCTCCTCCACCTGTTCCCTGCTCTCACTACATATCACAATGTCATCTGCAAACATCATAGTCCATGGAGATTCCTGTCTAACCTCGTCCGTCAGCCTGTCCATCACCATAGCAAACAAGAAGGGGCTCAGAGCTGATCCCTGATGGAGTCCCACCTTCACTCGGAACTCCTCTGTCACACCTGCAGCACACCTCACTACTGTCTTACAGTCCTCGTACATGTCCTGCACCGCTCTAACATACTTCTCTGCCACTCCAGACTTCCTCATACAATACCACAGTTCCTCTCTGGGCACCCTGTCATAAGCTTTCTCCAGATCTACAAAAACACAATGCAGCTCCCTCTGACCTTCCCTGTACTTCTCAATCAACATCCTCAAAGCAAATACTGCATCTGTTGTACTCTTTTTTGGCATAAAACCGTACTGCTGCTCACAAATGCTCACGTTTGCCCTTAGTCTAGCTTCAACTACTCTTTCCCATAACTTCATTGTATGGCTCATCAGCTTTATTCCTCTGTAGTTGCCACAACTCTGCACATCTCCCTTGTTCTTAAAAATGGGCACCAGCACACTTCTCCTCCATTCCTTAGGCATCTTCTCATTATCTAAGATCTTGTTAAACAACCCGGTCAGGAACTCTATTGCCACCTCTCCTAGACACTTCCATACCTCCACAGGTATATCATCAGGACCGAGTGCCTTTCCATTCTTCATCCTCTTCAATGCCCTCCTCACTTCTTCCTTACTAATCTTTGCTACTTCCTGGTCCACAACAGTCACCTCTTCTACTCTTTGTTCTCTCTCATTTTCCTCATTCATCAACTCTTCAAAGTACTCTTTCCATCTTCCCATGACACTACTGGCACCTGTCAATACCCTTCCATCCTTATCCTTCATCACCCTAACCTGCTGCACGTCCTTCCCATCTCTGTCCCTCTGCCTTGCCAACCTGTATAGATCTTTCTCTCCCTCCTTGCTGTCCAACCTAGCATACAAGTCATCATAAGCCCCTTGTTTGGCCTTTGCCACCTTTACTTTCACCTTACGCTGCATCTCTCTGTACTCCTGTCTACTCTCTTCAGTCCTCTCAGTGTCCCACTTCTTCTTAGCTAACCTCTTACTCTGTATACACTCCTGCACCTCCTCATTCCACCACCAAGTCTCCTTATCTACTTTCCTTCCAGATGACACACCAAGTACTCTCCTACCTGTCTCCCTGATCACAGTAGCTGTAGTTGTCCAGTCATCTGGAAGGACTTCCTGGCCACCCATAGCCTTTTTCAACTCCTTCCTAAAAGTCACGCAACACTCCTCCTTTTTCAGCTTCCACCATTTTGTCCTCTGCTCTGCCTTTACCCTCTTCATCCTTCTCACCACTAGAGTCAACCTACACACCACCATCCTATGCTGTCTGGCTACACTCTCACCTACCACTGCTTTGCAGTCACTGACCTCCTTCAGGTTACACCTTCTACACAAGATGTAGTCTACCTGTGTGCTCCTACCTCCACTCTTGTAGGTCACCCTATGTTCCTGTCTCTTCTGGAAGAAAGTATTCACTACAGCCATTTACATCCTTTTTGCAAAGTCGACCACCATCTGTCCTTCTGCGTTCCTCTCCTGGATATCAAACTTGCCTATCAGCTTCTCATCATCTCTGTTTCCTGCACAAACATGTCCATTGAAGTCCGCACCAATGACAACTCTCTCACTTCTGGGGATGTTCTTCATCACTTTATCCAGGTCAGACCAGAATTTCTCTTTCTCCTCCATCCATATCCATTAACAACATTGAACATCACACCTTCGATTTCTAGCGTCAGGCTCATTACTCACTTCCTATTTACACCATGATAGAACAGCTTGAACCCTGCTCCTAAGCTTCTAGCCTTGATACCATTCCACCTGGTCTCCTGTACACACAATATGTCTACCTTCCTCCTCTGCATCATGTCAACTAATTCTTTTTATTTTTCTGTCATAGTTCCAACATTCAAAGTCCCAACTCTTAGTTCTAGACTCTTAGCATTCCTCTTCTCTCTCCTCCTACGGACACCGTATGTTCTTCAGACAGCACAGTAGTCGAGAGCATTGCCTCTCCTTGTCGCTGCCAAATACTCCCTCATTTGCTTCAAGATACTTTACGATTAATGCCCATAAGATGAAGCCCATATTATGTCCTAACAAGTCTTTCCCATGAAAGGCAGGAGACCAGTGGCACGTTATTTGACGCAGCTATGCCAAGCTTTGATCATGCGTCTGCAACACGTTAGCAAACTGTGTGCCAGCTTCTGTGGGTGTGTTCTACCGGCATACCAGGCGTAATGAGTTCCCCTGGTAGGGCCATGGGGACATCACTGCCTGACATTTACAGTACCTATGGCAGAAGTTTATTGTGTCTTTAAAAAAACAAGTTCAGCTGCTAACCAAATCGGTTTGAAATGAGAAAAAGAATTGAAATATTTCGGCGAAAACCATGGGGTCAAAACATCGACTCTTTGCGCTGCTTTTGTGCAGTATTTCCTATTCTTTAACCAAACTGCGAATGTCAAAACTCCGACAGAGTTCCATTTCAGGTGACATAATGACCCAGTTGCATAGAACAGTGGTCCTTTCTTGAGTCAACAGGAGACCTGTTCTGATGACCATTTTGATTGTGAAACTTCACCTGTTTGCTTAAAAACGCTAATCATCCACTACATGAAATGTTGATGCTCTGCAAAATGAGAAGCGCTGGGAGATGACCTGTATGAGGTGACAATCACCTGCCTCTCTCACTCTTATTTACTCTCTCTCAAATACTTTTTTGGCCTTTAGTTGACCAAGGTAAATGGGAGGATTAATATATATTGGACTAATCTGGAAGCTGTCAGAGGGGGTAGCATAGAGCCTGGATAGTATTTCCCTCAGGTAACCAAATGCAGGCCTACTGGATTAAGAGCCATTTGCAGGAAGGCTTAGCCGTGATCCGAAGCCATTAGCAGAACATGGTTGTGGAAAAGAAACGGGGGGCGCAAGGAAGGTTTTCTTAATTGCTTCCTGCTGATTATAATTCAAAGATGTGCCTTTAAACACGATGCCACGCCCCTTTGAAGAGCTGTATGCTCTCAATTGCAATCCGGCGTCACAATCCATGACAGCAAATGTTCAGTCACAATTTATTTTCCATTTGGATCATGATGTGTTGTTTGTTTGGATTATAGGAAACAGCTTGTTTGAAATTCTACTGGCTTGGGTGATTATGGCATGCTTGTGTTTCCTGAGAAACCTCCATACAATATGTTCTTGGTAATGTAAAAGTTAAAAATTATCACACAATATGATGTAACCAGCATATAAATGGGGGATAATCCTCTCTTTCCAACTTAAAAAAAAATAAACACTGTATTGTGTATTTTAAAGGGTTTTTTTTTGCAGGTCTAGAGAACCTGACAGATGCGCTGTCATGGTTCTACCCTAGAAAGCATATTATTATTATGTTGGTGATTTATTCTCTCTGATGTCTAAAATAAGAGCATGTGTGTAAGTATTAAGATATTGTAGCATCATGCTGAAGGAAAGGCCACACTGCCACATGTACCTGGATATTCCGTTGCTTGTAGTCAGCAACCTCACCGCCAGATGTCACTAAATCCCAGGATTGAGATAATCTCGCTCGTTCATGTAAATCAGGGCCTCAAAGGCCCTGATGAAAAGGGCAGTGAGGGCAAATTGATATTTTCAGCTATTATGTATTATTTAATATTTGCATTTTGTAAAAAGGATTTAAAAATACAAATTAAAGCACAGGAGTGGTTAGCACATTGGCCACACAGTCAGGAGATCTGGAAGACCTGGGTTCAAATCTCCGTTGGGCATCTCTGTGTGGAGTTTGCATGTTCTCCCCGTGCGTGTGTGGGTTTTCTCCAGGTACTCCGGTTTCCTCCCACATTCCAAAAACATGCATGTTAGGTTAATT
>QODF01000229.1:544756-603832 GCA_024372805.1 Oostethus manadensis | reverse complement strand
TTCAGTCACAATTTATTTTCCATTTGGATCATGATGTGTTGTTTGTTTGGATTATAGGAAACAGCTTGTTTGAAATTCTACTGGCTTGGGTGATTATGGCATGCTTGTGTTTCCTGAGAAACCTCCATACAATATGTTCTTGGTAATGTAAAAGTTAAAAATTATCACACAATATGATGTAACCAGCATATAAATGGGGGATAATCCTCTCTTTCCAACTTAAAAAAAAATAAACACTGTATTGTGTATTTTAAAGGGTTTTTTTTTGCAGGTCTAGAGAACCTGACAGATGCGCTGTCATGGTTCTACCCTAGAAAGCATATTATTTTTATGTTGGTGATTTATTCTCTCTGATGTCTAAAACAAGAGCATGTGTGTAAGTATTAAGATATTGTAGCATCATGCTGAAGGAAAGGCCACACTGCCACATGTACCTGGATATTCCGTTGCTTGTAGTCAGCAACCTCACCGCCAGATGTCACTAAATCCCAGGATTGAGATAATCTCGCTCGTTCATGTAAATCAGGGCCTCAAAGGCCCTGATGAAAAGGGCAGTGAGGGCAAATTGATATTTTCAGCTATTATGTATTATTTAATATTTGCATTTTGTAAAAAGGATTTAAAAATACAAATTAAAGCACAGGAGTGGTTAGCACATTGGCCACACAGTCAGGAGATCTGGAAGACCTGGGTTCAAATCTCCGTTGGGCATCTCTGTGTGGAGTTTGCATGTTCTCCCCGTGCGTGTGTGGGTTTTCTCCAGGTACTCCGGTTTCCTCCCACATTCCAAAAACATGCATGTTAGGTTAATTGGTGACTCTAAATTGTCCAAAGGTATTAATCTGAGTGTGAATGTTTGTTTGTCTATAAGTGCCCTGCGATTAGCTGGCGACCGGTCCAGGGTGTACCCCGCCTCTCGCCCAAAGTCTGCTGGGATAGGCTCCAGCATCCCCGTGACCCTAATGAGGATAAGCGGTATAGAAAATGAATGAATGAAAGTATGTTAGGTTAATTGGCGACTCCAAACTGTCCATAAAGGTGTGAGTATGAACGGTTGTTTGTCAATAGTTAGTCAGTTGGGGTAGGCTCCAGCATACCCTTGAAAACCTAATGAGGATAAAGAGGCAAAGAAATTGGAGGGATGGATGGAAATTGTCAGAGGTGAGGAGTCAATTCTTTGTTCAACGGTCTTCTGTTGTACACCTTGTCCGCCACAGGGTGGCACCACATAACAAGGCTGAGGCTGCAGCATCTCCAGCATCTGACATCATGTCAGCGTTTGAAAAGAACAGGCCTCGAGACTCTTTTTTAATTTAGTGTCACATCTACATTATTACATGAGCTTCTCCATTTTCCTCCTGCCCTTTTTTTTTGTCTAATCTCAGCCACTGTAAAAGAAGAGCAATAAAACACCGACCAGCTGGTGATAAAGGGTCCTCACATGGAGCAGGTGGTGCTTGTATATAACGTACCCCCGCCATACAAGCAGCAAGTTATGGCTTTATTGCCCCTACACATCCCCTTCATATCTGCCCGCTTCCCAGCCGCAGTCAGGTAACACCACCTGTCGGAACAACCATAGCGCAATAAGAGGGAGGGAGTGTCGTCAAAACTTGAGTTTAAGCAGATCTTCTTGTATAAAAAGTCCAATATTTCAGAAATGATCTGTATTTTGCCTGGGAAAAGCAATGTTATGTTAAATGTGCCACAATACATAAGAAAAACTAGAAGTTGTGTTTTCCTCAGAAACGGTACGTGGATGCGGATCATGCCAAAGTTTGTTAATACATCACATTGGTTAATACATAACAACATATCATAGCTAGCCAACATACATGCATGCAAAGACACTCCCTACTTTTCAGTTTTTAAAATAACTTTTATTATAGCTGACTTTTTATTACTATTATTAGTCATAACCGGGACAGAGTCATGTTTGTCCCTGTCACAGATAGGCAGCATAGTAAATACTGCAGACGTATGGATGGTGAGACAGGACTTTCTCCTTTAAACATGTCAGTTATACAAAAAATACATCATAAGTGTAAAGATAAAATACATTTCACCGTGAAAGTTCAATGATAAATAAGTAAAGGTTGCTTTAATCAAATCATGACTACCTATGGAGTGACAGGAGTGCCAAAATTAAAAGAAAATACATGTGGGGGGGGGGGATCAATAATAAAAATAAACATTTTTATACATTTCATACATAAACATTTACATTTTTTATTTTGTCATTGCTTTTTCTGCATTGTCTTTGCTTTTTCCATTTTTCTGCATTGTCTTTGCTTTTTCCATTTTTTTTGCATTGTCTTTGCTTTTTCCATTTTGTCGTTGCTTTTTCTGCATTGTCTTTGTTGTTTCCATTTGTTCCATACAAGCTGGCGACTAAAAGCAAATGCCAAACAAAACAATTCCTCCTCTAAATGTAGTTCTTAGTGCTGGTGACTGGAAAAATCTCACAGACAGGAAGTAACTTCACAATTGCCACCATGCACATATTTAAATGTCTTACACAAAAGAGTCCATATCGGAGCTGCCGAGAGGGCGGCTAACAGCCTGGAAGGGACTAGTCACCTTGGCAGAAGGACCCACCCACAGCCCGGTGCTTCTTTCGCCCATACCTTTAGTCACCAGCTTGCATGGGGAAAATGGAAAAGACAAAAACAAACCAGAAAAAGATGGCAAAGGAAAAACAATATGACTGCATTTGTATATGTTTTTATTATGAATTCTCGTTATTTATTGTCTTATTTATTTCCACAAGCATTTCTTTTTCCTTTTGGCAGGCTTGTGATTCCATATAAATACACCCAACTTGCAAAAATGCAAAATGGTTCATTCTACCTGTTAGGACTCACAAAGGGTAAAGGTTGCTTATTGCAGCCTATTGCTAAGCAACTCATTCGTACGCAGCATCATGACCCCCCACCACCACCACCACCACCGCCAACCCCCCATCACACACACACACACACACACACACACAAAGAAATACTCAGGCTGCCACAAGAGAAATGAAAAGCAGGGGAATGGAAGAAAAATAAAATATAAGAGTTATATAAAACATATATAATATAAGGGTTAGTTTTTTTAAGTGGCAGATTGGCATAGTCAGGTGGGTAGCAACGTTGACACTTGGCACAGGGGATCCTGGTTTGAAGCCAGGGTAAATGGCAAAACATATTATAATAGATATTATTATCATTATTTTTTAACAATACTGGCCCTCACAATGTCTGCCAAGAAAAATGAAGTCAGTTCCCCACTCGAGGCTCAGGTGCCAAATGCACCGCACGCCACTGTTAGCAAATTCTTGTAGTAATCTGTAATAAATGTGTTATAGTCTACTTTGGGGGTCATTAATATTTTTGATATGGGTGGGTTTAGGGTGGTGCGGGAGGGACTTTATGCCACTTTTTCTACATTAAAGATGCTATATCCAATGCAGTGTTGGTCAATATATGATAAGCCATCTGAACAAAACATCAACGTCTTCCTGCGCTTCAAATGATCTTATCTTATTGATAATTCATTTATTTTAGTTTTACAATATAAAAACGAGACGTGGGCTGATAATGGCCCCTGTGCTGCACTTTGGGCACCCATACAACGAGATTCATTTGAATTGTGGCGCATGCTTTCTACTGCATGGCAGTGCTGCTCACGCCAACACAGTCACCTTCAGGCAGTGCAGACCCCTAAGATATATTGCTATTAATTGGTATTATCAAACCCAAACACCTCAGCAATAAGCATGATAACACAAACCGGTTGCATTTTGCAAACACGGCTCCCTGTTGTCCATTTTGCTGGTTGGAAGGTGTCATGGCTGGAGTGGTAAACAATCCGTGCTCACTTGCCGGGACGGGACTTGGTTGGTTTAGCAGTTAAACAAACAAGACAAGATGATTATTTTTTCACTCTGATTTACCAACATGCCGCTGAGATCAGCAGCTAGCTAGGCTGAGTGCTCTGCTTTTCAGCGCACTATGCAGTAAGTCTGAGGATCTCTCTGCAAACAGCCTCTTTATGACAGCGAGCAAGGTGAGTGGCTTCACACTCTACAAGGCAGACAACTCATCAAACAAACGCTAAAGGCGCTGAGTACACCCGCCTTGTACCATCCCAGTTTGTGTTATTAGAGCTATTGTTGATGCTGGTACAATACAGCATGCTGTCCATCAAGGGTGATGCAGCGCATATGGTGGTGGTCATGGAACATCAAACTGATGTGCTTTATATGTCCCCATTCAACTTGAATCCGTTTTTGGCACTTGAAGCCTTGAGAAGCATTTAGTGTTTGTACAGTACAGCACTTCACATGTAGGGAGGTGCCATTCTTTTCCCACCTTTTTCCATCATGCATCTCAGTTCAACCTGATGAATCTCCACACGCAACCCCCAGCTGCACAGCTCCCAGGCTCCTTTTCAGCAGCTCAACCTGCCAACAGCTTGAGCGCTAATCTCCCGTGATTTCTCTACCAGTCAATCCACCATATTGTCTCTTGAACGTGGAAGTCGCTGACTGATTATTCAGTTCTTCCACCTTCCAAGTCTCTCAGCACACCTTATCTCCAGTTGATTGGAAGAACAAAGGACAAGCAGGGTGCCAGGTAATGGTTCAAGTGAATGCAGGTGGTGTTCATAGCTGTGTTCTAAATCTCTGCAAACACTGAGATATCAACGTGAAACATGTTGTATGCGCTGTATAAGACAAGTTCTGTAAATACCGCAAGCAGGCCTCACATCAGGATTAGCTACTGATGCAATATTTTTTCCATACATCAGCTAGAATTCTCAATGACAAAAGTTGTATTAGCCAGAGACAAAGCGTGATGCATTGGAAACCAGCTGGAACCGGTGTAAGGAACCTGTAGCTCGAGAGCCAGATATAACCGCATCTAGCTTTGCATTTTATTCTATCCATCCATTTTTTTGCCATTGGCAAAAAAAAATTTTTTTGGGTCCTCAGCTGCTTAGATTATTGGCTGCCACGTTCCAAATACAGTTTGCTTGAAGCAAAAGGAAAAGGTTTCCTTCAGTTTGCCTTTTACAGTTCAGAGGCAAATAATTTGGACAAAGTAACACTGCCTACGGGCTCCCGTACAACAGTAATGTTTACCAGCATGCAAATGATGACCTCATCAAAACGCATCGTGATGCACGTAGACAAGCACTCGTGGCTGTAGAAACAAGTTTGCTCGCTCTGTGGCTGACTAATGTCATGTCGGTGCTTTGGAATTATTTCCAAGCGTCTCCTTCAGATATGAAACTTCTGAATTGGAATACCTGCAAAGCGTTGGTTATGCAAGGCGAAACCAAGACTTCTTCCTTCAATACTTCCTCTTCCTAAGGCAAAAGCCATCAATCAGAAAATCATGCAGTGTATCGCACTGGATAACCAGCCCTTTTTAAATTGTCCAAGATTCACCAAACTTGTGGAGTTCGTTGAGCCACACTTTGCCATTCCCAGTCACAAGTGCCTGTTTATTTTCAAAAATATTCTGGAGAGCCAAAAGAAGGAGATTAATGAGACAAGAGTGCACTGCAGCACAAGCAGAGCAAGAATTTATGTGTTTGCGATCACAAAGAATGTCAGGCTTCTACAGGACAATATCAAGACACTATTGTAACATAATGCTGCCTTACGCACTGCTTTCTAAGAGGTTAAAAACCCCATAGAAGAAAATCGAGCATTATGTAATTATATTATCATTCTACAGGATGATATCAAGGCACTATTGCAAGATAATGCCGCCTTGCACACCACTCCTGAGGAGGAGAACGAAGGAAAATATCACCAAAGAAAGAAAAGGCAAGCCATCCCATTGAAAGTGGCTGCTCTTTTACATTATATTATGATAAGGTAGAAAGTCTTGCAACACAACTGCAGGATACAAGTAAGGAGTTAATAACTTTCATTAGTTATTGTATTTAATCTTGAATGTCCTTAATGTGTTCTGTGTACAGTGTGAGCAAATAGGGAGTTAATTTAGGTATAGTTTAGGTATAAGTTGCAACTTACCCTAAAACTCGACTTACATCCACCTGTAATAAATCACAGTATGACTGACTTACTTTGCCTGTAGACTGTTTGGCATTATTCCCAAGCACTGTCAGTTTTTTCAGTAGTACTGGTAAAATCCTACGGACTGCGCATACTGCCAACTCCTCATATAAAATGTCAGCAGTATAAGAATAAGCAATCACATCATATCTGTTTTGTCCAAGCTGCACGGCAGGCGCATCATCATCCTTTATCATTGCTCCAAAGCTTGACTTGAGTAAACAAATTAGCAGTCAAATCAGGAACAACGTCCACAATATTTTGGGCAACAACTCACACAAAAAAGAAGCTGCAACCACCCGGGGTATTTAGATCACAATTGGGATGAGTAGTAAAATAAATCTTTAAGCATTTTCATACGACACAATCATCAGAATAGTCTTTGCCGGTTGTGCAGGTAATCCAACAAGGAATGGTGGTTTTGGTGGGCGCTCGGCTGAAAACGTCCTGGACTTAATGTCAATTTTGCGGTCAACACTCGTGTAAAATGAAGCAACTGCCACAACTGCCAGTCTGGGGATATGGAAAGAGTCCAAACAGCTGCTGTCAATTGTGGTTTGCGGTCCTACAAGATCATCAACCCAGCCCCGTTAATTCGCTTACAAGGTGTTGACTTTTGCTAAAACGTCACTAAAATGTCTCCGACTCCCTCAGGTCAGTGGTTATTCCCTCAGGTGACTAACCACTGCCTGTCTTGATGGACACCTTGGTGAAAACGTACTGATTGTGTTGTTCTGCTTGGAGTCCAAAGTGGGCCTGCTTTGCAACCATGTGTGACCGGGCCACTTACTGGCTCACACTAATGACCCTAATTGGGAAAGTGGGCTCCGTTTCAAGGTCACTGACAGACTGACTGTCATGTGAGGAATGTGACTCCATGGCACCACCCGTCTTTTGTGTGCACCCACCAATCAATAACTGCCCTGCAACAGACACCTTCACTCATTCTCGTCTGTCTTGTCTCAAGCCGCTAGATTATGGCTAAGAAAACCCTAATTACTTGAACTTTTATAGTTTGTGTGTTATGTGAGCATATTTGTAAGCTTCTAGGGTTTATTAATTGAGATGGAATAAAATGGACGCCATTAGAATGCCCAATACCACCATCGCCCACTGCCTACTCGTGCACAAATGCAGCAGAACAAACACATTCAGTTTTAAGATAAAAATTAAATATACACTGCCTGGCCAAAAAAAAGTTGCAACCTGGATTTAACCAGGTATGAGGTTGCTGCAGTGGGTCAGGTCTAGATTCAGCAACTACCTGAATATACTGAATGACCAGGTTCTTCCATCAATTGATTTTTTCTTATATATTCCAATTTGACAATGCCACGATTCATCAGGTTCCAATTCTGAAAGAGTGGTTCAGGGAGGGCCGCACGGTGGATGAATGGGTAGCATGTTGGCCTCACATTCAGGAGGTTCTGGGTTCGAATCTCTGTTGGGCATCTCTGTGTGGAGTTTGCATGTTCTCCTCGTCCGAGCGTGGGTTTTCTCCGGGTACTCCGGTTTCCTCCCACATTCCAAAAACATGCATGTTAGGTTAATTGGCGACTCTAAATTGTGTGAATGGTTGCATGTCTTTGTTTGGGTATATGTGCCTTGCGATTGACTGGCGACCAGTCCAGAGTCTGAATGGGGAAATTACCCATGAAAAAACCCACGAAATTATAGCACCTTGTACGCATAGGAATGAAAAAGCAAGCTTTTACTAGCATAAACATAAACACTTTAACTTGTAGTATTTGTTCCATGAAATCTTATAGATTTTTTAATCTATAACAATCCAGTAAAGCCATTTCATACAGTGTCTGCTTCCACTAGTGAATGTTTGGTGTTTTGTTTCTCTAAGCAGTTTTTAACTTCTAGGTGTTACCATGTCAATGTAATCTGCCCAGGGCCTTCAGAAAGCGATGTGGTGGCCCATGTCAATTAATCACTTTCAGCCATTAAGCTTTTTTTAACAATTCAGAACCCAGGGGGATAAATTGTATCTCTGGTGAGGATATGTATTTTATTTAAAATTGTAATACTTTCTCACGTTATTGGATACATATTGATCCTGAACAGTGCCAGATGATGTTGTAGTATAGAGGTTTGGAGTTGTCTGAATCCTTTATCACAGACCCTGTGTGTACTGTATATATACTGACTGAGCTCCATATGCAGAAGCATTGAGTGTCACTGGTGGAAGTTGCTAATGTCCAAAGTTACTAGCAGAAATGAAAGTCAAGGATATTGGTGATGAGGCATTTGAGGAAAGATTCTGGACGGGTAAGTCCCCACTCTAGGCCCAGGTACCAAATGCACTGCCCACCCACCGCTGATGTGTTAAATAGAGTACATCCCTCTACTCTGCTTCTCCATCCTCAACCCAACCGGTTAAGACAGACAGCCGCTGCACAGCGCCGGGTAAGGATTTCTTCCCTAGAATTATTTTTTCCTTAACTCCAATTTCTAATTGCTTGCTCACAAAGGGGTTCCGCGGATTCTCTCTAATATATGAGGAGAGTGATCCTAGAACTGCTCCGTGTGTAAATTCTGTAGTAGATTTGTGCAAAAGAAATTCAATTAATTTGATTTCTTCCTCACTGCAAAGAGGTTCTGGATGCAAATCTTAGCCTGGAACTTAGCATGGTAACTAAAGCCAGTAGTTTGTGACCGCCATATGTGTGTATTATTAATCATCATCAAGTAATCATCAACCTTGTTATATAATTATAATCACCAAGTGTTTGTTGATCCACACCCTCCATTGCAGGGAACATACAGTCATTCCATTTCTGCGTGGGTTTTCTCCGGGGACACCAGTTTCCGCCCAAATTCTAATGTTTTAAGTGCTTCTTAAAAAGGGTACCTAAGCACATATAGCAGATTGTATGATACTTTTATGAATAAAATAAGACAAACAATTCCAGGTGGACTGACAGAATTATAAGAATCAATTGTGTGTGTGTATCAAATATAAAGTCTGGCCCCACAGCCAATTTTGGTAAGTCAATGCGCCCGCGTGTCAAAATAATTGCCCCCCCCTGCTCTATGACATATACTTCTTCGTCTCAGCAAACAACAATAAAGTCATAAACATGATTTTTCATGGATACTGTTCATCTCTGAGCATTATTATTTTTGCAAAGGCAGAATTTATGTTAGGCAGTGGTTTTCAAACCAGGGGACGCGCCCCCTAGAGGGGGCACGGTGTTATAACTGCCACAAACTTGTTTCATTATTACCGTATTTTATGGGAGAGGGGGGCAGAAAACCATTTTATCTCCAAAAGGGGGGGCGCTGCAAAACAAAATTTGGGAACCACTGATGTTAGTGAACTTAAGTCCCACTAAAGAGCTAATAAAAACTTGATGGACCTGTGGTGGTTTTCCTTCCCTACAGGTCGACGCCGCTGCTCACTGAAAGAAATGGGCGTGAGCCACGCGCTGTGAGGTATGTGTGTCAACAGCGCTGGCCTGGAGGTGAACCCTTAGCTACACCTTGTGTCGGAGGGAGAAGAAAGGCAGCGATGGGGAAAGCAGGTGTGGCTTGCTATGTCATGACTCAGTCTGCTGAGTGACAAATCAAATGGCGATCGACAAAGCACAGTCTGGTTCCAAATTCACTGGCTCCCTGCACGGCACAGGTGGTCTTTGTCTCACACACACACAAGAACTCACCTAACCATCACACACACACACACACACACACAGTGCAACCTCAATGGGTGATTGGTCCCTGCATTAAACAGGTTAATCTCTGCGGGAAAAAAACAATACTATTTGAGTTTGACAAACATTCCTGATCACACATCACAGAATCAGCATCCAACAGGAAATAGCAACACATTTGCGCTTATGTATTATTGCTACTCTGCTATTATTCAGATTGATCCAGCAGTGATCTACTGCCCTGTACATGACCCGGCACTTGCAACACATTGTGCCACAATCTGACCTCACACACACACACACACACACCTGTGACACTTGATTAATGCACCATGGTGTGTGTGGCCCAGGTCAGTCTTTATGTGCTGATCCTTGAAGGGAGTGGTCAAGTTGTCCAAGATAAATTGATGGTTCTGCCACGGAGGAGCAAAGAACGAGTGCCGCAAGAGTGGGACTTGCAGAGACTCTTTGTGCGTGGTTTCACACACACACGCACACACACACGCACACGCAAAGAGGAACAAAGAGAAACCACTTTCTGTTGTTAGTCATTGCTCTCGTTTACTTTGATAACTCTGGCATACTGTCAAACTTTAATCTATGATAGGTGTGTTTGCAAAGCAAAGATTCCCTAAGAATGATCTATTTGCACATTTCTTAGTTCTTGTTCAAATAAATGCATTACATAAACTTTTTTCTGTATTTGTTTGTAAACATCAAGGGATGGTGCACTGAGCAAATTTACTCAGGAGGGTGCTGAGGTGTTTCCAGGTCCAATAGTGAGGGATTTAAACATATTGCATTATCAGGATCCGATTTCTTGAAGTTAGCATGAGCCTGTCTATCCTTCCCTATGGCTGAAGGAGAAAGTTGTGGTGGTGGTGCTGGGGGGGGGGGTTATCATCCACTGACCGCTAAATTAGGATGCAAAGTCAGAAATTGCGGCGCTTTTCCAAATCTGGATGATTAAATCGGCTCCACGGCCTCTGCGAAAGCAGGATCTCAGACGGTCTATGTCTGCATGCGTTAGCACGTTGTCGTGCGAATCGGGGTTTCCGCTTGCTGCAGGAGCCCACTGTTCTGCAGCCTCATGCTGATAGCATCGGCCCAAATTTTGTCAGTGTAAAATGCGTCTTCATGCTCAGTGTGTTGAACATCTTATGAACAGACTTGCAACCTGCCTGCCTGTCTGCTTCCCTGTCTGCACTCCACCTCAGGAGACGGGGATTAGAGGCCTTGGAGGAGCGACTGTATGGATGGTGTATGAATAACTTGGAGCGAGGTGACAGACGGGACAGATCGTGTCTCATCACCAGTAAAGCCTCGAGGCTCCCATAGGGGACCGGGACGTCACGCAGAGGGCTACATAAAGGGCCACTGCAGACGAAGGCCTGGTCAAGGCCTAAGCTATAGAAGCCCTGACATCTGGCTTGCTTCTATGTTTCACCGCCAGCCTGCTACCCCAGTCTGGCAGCTATATGCACTTCATTATTGTGCCTTAATGCGCTCTTGAATGGCAGTCCAAATTTCACCCTGATATGTCTTTTTATTGCCAACATAAATGCATCTGAAATGAGCTATACGCTGTATACGGTACGTTATAGGCGCACACGGGATATGGTATTTGCAGTATTGGCCGTCAAAGAACAAAATGTGCAATGTGTGTTGCATTTTGGCCTACAAAGTGTAAAGATAAAAATGATGAAACAATGAAGGCAGGCTCAATCACGTCGAGGGGAAGATACACAGCAGGTGGTACGAAAAGCTCAGACAGAACCCCTGATTTGTGCAGAATTGTGTTGCTTAAAGGATATGGCCACCAGATGCCCATTTGGATGAAAATCTAGCTTCTAGTCTAATCTGTCAAATTCAGAAGCCAAAAACGTGTCAGCTTTTAGAGATGTCCAAACTTCGGCGGAAAAAAAAAAGGCAGCTCCAAAATGCTTTATTTATTTTTTGAAATAAGTGATTTAATTTCGCAATATTTTGATTACATTTGTATTGCATTCATCTTATTTGCAAATTTTGCGCAATGCATGTTTTCTCAGGAAATAGCTGGTTGCTGTGGGCTGGCTGCACAAGACCTCAGCAGTCCTCAGAAAGAAGCCATAGATGGCAGTGTTTTGCCTTATTTTTAGCAGCCCCCTCAGCCCTCCGCGTGGCCAAGCCCAAATACTCTATTTTATAGGTAACACCTCGGAAAACTACTCTATCACCATTTTAAAACCTAGAATCAAGACTTGTTTGATGAGCGCTCCAGAAGGTTACTAAAAAAAAAAAAAAAACAGGCTAGACACAAGTCATCCTTCTAGTTTAGAAATATTAGAACTATTTAAAATCAATTATGAAGGTTTTTTAGTTGGTCATTTAAAGGTTATGAGGGAGTGTTAGATGGGAATTAGTTGTTACATATTTCCTAGATTCCTATTAGTATACGTTTTGCATGTGTCATGTTTGATGTTTCCGACTCTGTGATGAAATAACAACATTGATTCACGTTTTGGGGTGCAAAAACATCCCCATGTCTTGTTTATTTGCTGAGCCACAAAAGCAGTTTTACCTGAGCAAAGTGTATTTCAATGGGAGCACATTTCTTTGGTGGTATGCTCTGACCGGGCCAAGGTCGCTCTCATATTTGACTGAAATCATAAAATGACACTTGAGATAAACAGAATGTTTACCCAGCCCATGTGAGCTGAGTCCGATATGTAAATGCTGCCTTATTCTTTCATCAAATTTGCATTAACCCTCTTAACCAAACACTACAGGGCTCCAATTCAAACAGTACTAATGATGCCTGGCCCTTTATGACCGATTGCCGTATCTGCAAAAAAAAAAAAGGGCGGAGGGAACAGCAATTTAGCCTAGAATGAAAAGGCCGGCTCATAGTAGCTGTCGTGTGAGTGGCTGACAATAATTGGATCAACTTTGCAAAGAAATGGATGTGTTTTGATGCTCTAGTGGCTGACTGGCAATGGCCTATTTATCATTCCCCTTTTATCTGCTGCTGCCAGACCTTTCCACAGCCTCCATTCCAGGGCCGGCTAATCAAACAACTTTTTAATAAGACTCAACTGCATCTCGGCAGCCCCACATCAGAGCAGCGCGGGGAGAAACAGCTTGGGATGAATATCAATTACCGCCGTGACATGCTGCTTTCCTCACGCGAGGACTTTTGCAGCATAGCGAGAAAATCGCCTTGCTTAGTGACATTCAGCAAAAAGACGTCTAATTTAACTGGACTAGCGTGACATCCTCCTTTGCTCACATGCCTGGACTGAAAGGGCCTTTGTCGCAGACATTTCTCTTCTGATGTGTTTGATATGAAAACGCATGAAAACGCAACTTTGGATATTACCAGAAATTGTTAACATCAATATTTTGAAAACACATTCCACACAAAGAGCTACAAAAAACGACAATTTGGTGTCAATGTTTTATTTTATTCAGGCCGAGTGAAAATTCGTGTCAATTTTTGTGCAATTGAATTTATAATTGTAAAGACTACAAGCTGTTCTTTTAAACCACTTTTTCTAACATGTACTACTGTAATTTTATTTTGAGATAGTTCATATTTTTTCTGTAGCCTATTTTTTTATCATATTAAAAAAACTAATAAATGCATGCACGTGACACTGCATTCATTTTCTATACCGCTTATCCTCGTTAGGGTCGCGGGTATGCTGGAGCCTATCCCAGCTGGCTTTGGGCGAGAGGCGGGGTACACCCTGGACTGGTCGCCAGTCAATCACAGCGCACATATAGACAAACAAACATTCACACTCTAATGGACAATTTAGAGTCGCCAATGAAGCTAACATGCATGTTTTTGGAATGTGGGAGGAAATCAGAGTACCCGGAGAAAACCCACGCACGCACGGGGAGAACAAGCAAACTCCACACAGAGATGCCCAACGGAGATTCGAACCCTGAACCTCCTGACTGTGAGGCCAATGTGCTACCCACTCGACCACTGTGCAGCCTATCAGTGACAGTGCATATTAACGGAAAATTGGAATTTTGCCCATCATCCACAATCCTAATGTGAAACCTGAACACACGTCTTTCTCTTTTTGCATTCTAATGCTAAAAAAGAGACGGCACATAACGGGACACACCAACACTGCCTACAAAGATCGCTATTAAAAAGAGCTTTTATAATTTTATCCACCAAGTACCAACAGGCAGACGCATGATAGCGTGTAACACTTACAGCCTTCTGCCGCAACACTGCAACTTCCTTCCTGGGAGTGTTGATTTGACATAGCAACACAGAAACAAACACCTAGACCTAGCGTTTGGAGTTTTTCCAAACTCCCAAAGAAAAACACGGCTGCAGCTCCATTATGTAGCTTTACCCTTCAGCAGCCTGAGGGGAATGAGTGGTGAGGCTAGCCTGTGTGGCAAGGTGTAACAGTGTTACCGATAACAATAACAACAACGTAACTTGGTAAATATACACACATAATATGCAAATAGGGCGGCGTTGGGGCTTTTTGACGTTTTTTTCTGTGTGTTTCCCATTATGTGGATTATAAGCATTATATTGCACATACACTTCTCCATTGCAGCACTACTCTCTTTTAAGTTCAACACACATTGAAGCAAAAGCATTATCTCTTTGGTGAAGGCTGAGAAAAACGTCCGTCATAAAAATGATACACGCATATGCAGTTCATATGTGGGACTCGTGGTTGCTCGGCAACATGAACAGATGACTGTACACGGTAAGGTTCAAGGTGCAAACCGGCTTTTTCCCTGCTGGTCCTGGAATAAAGGTGATGCGTTGCTGACCCGCTGCTGCCGCCACAGCCGTGTTAACTAAGCCAAAACAAAACAAGTGACAAACTCCCACACAGGGCAGTCGGAGCAGGCAAGGCAGGAGGATCTCCCCGCCGGTGCTCGACCGCCAAAGGAAGGCGAAAAGAAGGACCGAGATTGAAGCCCTTGCTAGGAAACTGAGGGTCTCGTGTTTGGAATGCGTCTCCCTACGTCTGCGATATCCCACCCTGGAGGTCACAGTATTTGTGTTTGTCCTCCCCGGTGCCTCAATTATGTATTTCCTTTTTGATCGAATGAAACAGGAAAAGATGCGATGCCCTTGGAAGAGGACAACATGGTGACATTTTGAGTGTGCCTGTCAAATTGCTATCTAATTGTTGCAGGGCTGCAGGGGGAGCCCATATCTGCTTTTCTCCCGCCGCCGGCTGCTGGCCCTGCCGCTCACAAAGCCCGGGGATGCCACACACATTCTGTTTGTTCTACATGAGCAAACAGATTGTAAACTGGCTGATAATTTTTGTACTGACAATGTCATTTACGGCTGTCAGCCTTTTGTCTGCTCTGTTTGCTTTATTCAAATATGAAGCGAGTGGACCTCCCCTCCGTCGCGCACTTCTGCATTAAAATCACATCAATTCACTTCCATTTTGTCTTATCTGAAATTCATTGGAGGCAATCACTTGGTTGAATGCCCGCCTGTTGCCATGGAGACCAAGGGTCCCATGTGGACTTCAGAAGGATTAGGAACTTGTAAGATTTAAGTCTTGAAGTACACAGTTGCTTTGTTGTGTCTCCCCTTTGATTTGATGGGGAGGAATTTGCCTTTTCTAACTTTAGAGGGAGATGAAATAAATCGGGATTTGTAGTGGAACTTTTAGGGTTGATTTGAAAAAATTAGGGACGCATTTGTCCCGTTTCTCCTTGCCGGGGGACTTTCCGCTCTTGTGAGCCGTGTTCGGAGTAGCGGCATTAAACGTAACATCGGCTTGCTGTTTTCCAGGAACGTTTCATCGAATAAGTTACTATTCGACCTATATCAACAATCTTGCTTTAGGCGCCATTTTTACCCCTATTACACAGGAAGCTAATGAGCTAGTCCACGAGCATTGCGGTTGTGCGCGCTCAGGAAAACACCGCCCCCTAGCGTTTTAGGAGGTAACTGCTCATGAAACATCTCTCACTACAAAGCTAAATCCAAATCCTTATATATACGGAATCAACATATTTCAAGGCGCTCTAAAAAATAACCACATATCTGTTTGAATATCACAGGGTTTTTTTTTATAAATTATTTAATAAATCATGTTTCGTTCTGTGATTGAATACGGCCTATTAGTTACCAAACATATTTAATATATATTTAAGAAAATTGCATGTATTTTGCCAAAATTAAGCATTTTAAAGCATAGAATTGCTAAATGAACAAAAATACAATCGTTGCATTCAAATTGTGATATGTAGTACTCTACACTGACGGGGTACACCCGGGCCTGGTCGCCAGTCAATCACAGGGCAGACAAGCAAACATTCACACTCACATTCACACTCTAATGGACAATTTAGAGTCGCCAATGAAGCTAACATGCATGTTTTTGGAATGTGGGAGAAAAACGGAGTACCCGGAGAAAACCCACGCACGCACGGTTTTCTTAATCATAATAATCATAATAATAACATGGGCCACTGTTGCATCCATAACCCATACCAAGCTAAAGCTGTCCTCAACACATCCAGATCACATTTACTGCAACACGCACGCGCACATGTTTTATTTATGACTTAAATGTCTTGTTTTTTCTCTAATGAGGATAAGCGGCGTGGAAAATGAATGGATGGATATCTGCTATATTGGGTCATACAAGCGTAATGGTGACCATAGGGGTGTTATTTCATGTTTAGAGGGCTCTAACGATGCGAAAACATGTATCTAGGTTGAACAGGTTGTCTATGCTCTGACTATGAAGATATTCAATTTATAAAGAAGTTCCTACTTTGCTGCAATTCACTCATCACAGTCAGACTGGAACCAGTACACCATGACATATGAGGGATTACTGTAACTAACATTTATGAAGAGTAATTCCAATCTAATTCAATTGGTAACTAGTATGTAACTAATTCCCTTTTTTTTAATTATTTTACTCCCAACTTGCCAAATTAGCATGGTGGACGCTCGCCTACCAGGATGTCCTCACTCTGCTCCCGAGGCATCTCCAGCCTCCTTGTTGCCGAGGTCAGGGCACAAAGTGCTGCGTTACTCACGTAGACTGTCTGGCTGGAAGCGGCTGCAGATGTTACTGTTGTGGTCTTGGTTTTGTCCCCTCATCCTCCCCCTTGCGTCTTGTCATTGGTAGCTGCCAGGGCGCTCAGCGTGTGAGTTTTTAAAAAGCTGGAAAAAAAACGTGCCTGGTGAAAGAAGTTAGAGCCTTGGCTACTGCAACTTTTTTTTTTTTTTTTTTTAATGCTCCTTGTCTTCACAGCCAGCCAAAAGTACAAGGTAAACAGTGGGAAGCTAATGGATTCATTTTTAGTTGGGCCAGGCCAGTTTGTGGACAACAGAGGGCTGCCTCTTTTTGTCCTCTTTACCATCAGCGCTAACATCTATTAGGCTACACTTTATTGTCGGCCACGACAGGCGGGTTTCAGTACTTAACGCCTTCCAAATATTTTCTCCACGTTTTTACAACCAAAGACATCTTTTGTTTGTAGGTTTCCAGCGACAAAGGGATCGTCCAGATCAAAACCCTGAATAAAGTTCCTAAAATATGCTGCAGACGTATGGAGTAATTTGCATCTCATTTCCGCACTAAATTGCACGGCACACACTGGCTGGTCGAGTTGCTGAGGCAGCTGGAAGAATAGCAAGTATGCTTGATTACTGCATATACCGCAACCTCACCCAGTGCAGGTTATTTCATTCAGTTTTGTACTTATTTGAAGCCTTCCTTGCTGGCATGAAGTAATCTGCAACTTTCTGTGTTTTATGCCACCACCTCTCCAGTTTGTGAAATTTGAGAGGTAAACAAAGGTTGTCTCTGCTGGCACGCTGTCACCCGCGGCATCTAAACAATCAATGCACATTTGCAACTTGGTATTTACCTGATGTTGACATCAATGGCAGCCCTTTAAATTAAGGTCATTTGGTCAGATATTGCATGACATTACACTTGGCATTTTTGGAGGACCACTAGACACAGAATATCAAGTCAGGGCATTTCCATTTTGTGCCAGATTGGGAACGCAGTGATTACATTGTTACTCAAGCACATTTCCCACAGAGCAGTGATGCACAATAGGCGCCCCGCAGGCCACAGACGGCCGGCCAAAGCTTTTCTTTTGTTCTGCCAAACATCACCCAAAAAGAAAACTTCAAAATACGCATTTTTTGAAAATGCAGTTGGGAAAGCCAATATGGAGGCACATTGCGACAAAATATCACAACTTTGATTCATTCCGTCTCCTTTCACCCACTGGAGAGATGGTTCTGGATTTTTAATTTTGCAGTACTCTACACCACAGGCGTCAAACTCAAGGTCCTCGACATCCTGCAAACAATACATTGAGGCAAAAAGTGAGGCAATAAGTCTTATTTTAGTATTTTTACACCAATGTTTTATGAATTTTTTGTTTTAAATGTTTTTTATTTATATCGTGCATTTTGATGATCATTTCTATTACATTTAATTTGTAGTTTGTATGTTACGTTTCTAAAACTGAAATATATTTGCAGTATATTAAGTGAATAATAATACAAAATTAATAAAAATGTTCTCGCTAAATGTATACTGTATGTTTATTTTTAAAGTTTGTATTTTTTTATTGTCAAATTAATAATTAATATAAATAATACAATAATTAAATAATCATTAGAATAAACCAATTTTTCAGTGTTTCTTGGTGAAACAATAGGTGGAAATGATAATCAAATATGGTTTCAATACAGGTGGCCCCCCTGGGTAACAATTTGACACCCCTGCCCTAGACTCTAGGGTCCCAAAGTGGGGTTCGCGTACCCCCAGGGGTATTTTGTTGTTTGGAAAACCACTGCTGTAGACTATAGGCGTGCCACATTACAGTTAATAGGAGTCTTTAGGATTAATTGCTTCAAAATCTCAAAGCGATAAGTGAATTTCCACAAAGTAGGATTCCTTATTTAGAAATGGAATATTTTCGTAACTTGTATACAACCTTCTAAATCAGTGGTTTTCAAACTGAGGGGCCCGGCGTGGGGCTCCCATCAACACTTTTCATTTTTATTTTTATATTTACTGGGCGGGGTGGCGCTGAAAATCATTTTATCCCCAAAAGTGGGACGCTGCCAAAAAAGGTTTGGGATCGACTGTTGTAAATAAAGTTTTTAACATTATTAGAGCCCTCCTGACACAAAAAAACACACCTATAGTCACCTTCACCCTAGTAACACCCGATCTAGTGGACATACAACCCTCCCGTGCTGGTACCAAAAACTTTCAGAAGCAACGATTAAAATGAAATACTTTTGTACATAACTACATTAAATATAAATAAAAAAGGTTTCAAAGGTTTATGACATTTTTTTCATCATTTTTTCCCAGCGGTCTTTGAACACGTCATAGTTGTGTGCTCGGTGACAAAGTAAACGTTTCTCCAATGCGGCCACAAATAGACTTATATTTTGCCATTCTTCTTTCACCTCATTGTCGTTCCCAAATGCTGGTCCTGGGTGCGAATGCACGAAGGTGAGCTTTGAAAATGTTATTATGTATGTATTGAGTGCTCACGTTTGCACTATTCCGTGTCAAGTTGATGCATACTGGCACATTGGCTTCTACCTGCACATCAAAAACCTTCCCGCTAGAAAACAAACTCCAGGCTCATACTGGTGGTGAGTCTGTATTCATTTTGTGCTTTTTTTCAGCGCAGTCACACAAGATATTGCTTTTCATGTTAGCTCTTCACATTAAAGGGGTGTTGTTGGTGTAATTCTTCTTTCATGACAATGTTTATGTTTCATGTTCATGTCCGTGTGAATTTAGTCGTAATTTAGTCACAAAATACATAACCTTTTACTAAATTTGAATTTTTACTAATAATAGGCAGTATTGAAGCACAAAACTGCACGATTTTTAAATTGGTGTATTAATGAAAAAGCTTTTTTTTCATGTGTATATTATTTTTCCATGTGGCCCTCACAGTGCCTGCAGAGAAAACTCCTGGCCTTTGGACAAATGTAATTGAGGACACCTGCCTTTTAAGGCAAAGGAAGGCAGCAATAAATGGGACAAATGTAAGTATATTATTGTTTGTTTGCATACGTTCTGTTTCCAAAACCAGGTGGCTAGTTTACATCGCTTGTTTTCTAATCAACATGCCATATTTTCAAACGGGAACCCTGCAGATCTGGCAAAATTTCAAGAGCTGGAAGAGGCTTTCACAGAATCCTACCGCTGCCTGTCGAGATTCCATTTCATCTGTAGAACTGGGATTATATCTCAAAGACCAGCCTTTGTTCAAACAAAAGAAGCTGATGATGGCAAATTGGGCTTTTTTTTGTTGTTGTGAGGAAAGAAAAAGCTCCAACATCTAACTTGGTGGTCTCTGATTACATGAAATATTCCCACGCAGTTGGAAATGCTGCAGAAAAACAATCACAGGAAGCAGCAGGATGTGCTTTTTATTCAGTTGGGCTTGCTAAGTCAGTTGAAAGCCTCAGTGTGGACATGTTACACTTTGGTCAAGGACACATCTCAGTGGTTCGTTGACACTCTTTATTGTGCCAAGAGGCAATGGGAAATCAATGGGCTTGACCTGACCAATGCAATGTACCTACAAGCTCACCGAGGTCACTGTCGGGAAAGATCTGCCTCAGCAGAGTACACAGAAAACTTTGAAAGGTCCTCAGGGACATTTCCAACTAAATGAGCAATATGTCACATCAATACTGCACCCCGTGCGCAGCATCCGCTCCTCCACACGGCAAACACACACGAGAACGTGCGGAGGAAAAGTTCTTTGCGAGAGCTGAGTGTGCACAAGTAGATGGAGATACAGATCAGACGTGTGGACCCCGAGCAGCTTTATCTGCCCCGTCTTGCAGCTCGGCGGGGGCCTCGCTCGCTCCGAGCCGCTGCACAGTTGGCTGGGCTATTGATCTCATTGTTGCTAAAGACACTTCATGTACCCTGAAAGACTGCCGCACAAAGCGGTGACATTGATAGGGCCACACGGAGGTGGGCCTTTTTGTTCCCGCCTGTGTGTGGGAGTTGGACTTAGGTTGGGGGTGGGGGCTGAGCCTCGAGCAGACCCATGCGGGACAACGTGTAAACTTTGGATTGTGGTGACGCTGAAATGTCAGGCTGTCGTAACCATTTTTTTTTTTGCCCTCATTTAAATGTCATCACACTGGCATGATGACTAATTCATTTTTTCCACCATTTTTTCCATGTTGTGCGGGCCTGTCAACTGGTATAGCGGTAGTAGTATAAGGTGATATATATTTGTTCTTTTGGATTCATGTGTGCCGGATTGTTATTAAGGATTCATAAATGGGTTATAAATGTGTTACTGATACTGCTGAGTAGTCAAAAATGTGGAATTCAACCAATAGTTTCAGTGTAAAATGCAACTTCAGACTTTGAACCCCCAAATGAAATGATTAATTCTGTGTATGCACTGTGCTTTTTACTTGGCTTTTTTTTTTAAGAATGCAAAAAAGGATGAAAAATTAAGGGATGCAAAAGCCACTTGGATATTTTGTAAAAATTGATATTTTTTTTTAAAAATATTTCAAGAAAGGAAAGCATCTCAGCTTTGTGATGTAAATGACAAAATGTTTATTTTGTTTTATCTATTTCTCATATTACAACTTTTTCTCTTAAAATTCTGACTTTATTCTTGCAAAATTACAAGTTTGGTCCATTTCGAAAGTTTCTTGTTTGTTTGTTTTTTACAAGTGTTTAATTATTACTTTATTCCCATAATATTTGACATCATTATGGTAACATAACTTCTTCCGCAACTAGGTTGTTTTGTGTGTTGATTATACTTATGGCAACACATATATTTTTTTCCCTTGGTATTGCAATACTACTACAATGATGTCTTGTAAACCTAATGAGGATTTTTCAGTTTTTTTACAGTATTTTTTGTTTGTTTGTATTGGGTTTCTTGCGAAATTATTTTTTAGAATGTGTAGTGGGCCAATTTAAACTCAGCCCCTGGGCCGCACATTGGACACCACTGGTTTGCAATAACATTTATTAAACTATCATATTTCTTTCAAGTTTTTATGTCCTAAAATGCTTGATTTAGGCAATAAAATATGTACCATGGGCCTTCTTCCTCTTCATGATTTATTAATATGTTTTAAAAAATAACTGTGATATGGCGAAGCCACAAAATTAAAACCGCAATGTGGTGAGGGAAGACTGAATACCTCAATAATATAACAATTACAACCATGGAATTTCCATTTTGCCTACAACTAACCATTCCAAATTATATATATAGAATAATAGTAATAAAAACATAGTGAGTCTGCACCTTAGGTGGAAAATAACCACCACATTCTGTAAAAATTCATAAATAAGAATACAAACCATGAATGAATCATTTCTAAATGCGGTAATGAGTTCCAACAATTCTGAATGTTTTTGAGCCATGCACAAACAGAGCACCTTACTGATGTCCTGCCAAGTTCAACACGGTGCAATCCTGGTACATTTTAGCACGACTAAAGGGTTAAACCTTTCTTTGTACGCTGTCTGAAAGGGAAAGTCAATTTGAAAAAGCATTGGCTGTCGACACGGCCGCCTTTCCGTGTTTCTTGCGTGTAGCCACATGACGCTCCTGCCTGCACATCTGGCCTTTATTTTGGTAGCTAAGGAGTATCTAAACAGTGCTCGATCCAAAACCAGCCTTGTTGTTTTAGGTCCAGGTGGAAGGGATGTTGCTCGCTACACAAAGGATTATTTTAATGTCACTCTTATGATTTCTGCTCAGCTTGCATCCAGGTGTAAAATACCACTGTCCATTTGTGGATGCTTGCTATTATTGTTTTCATAAAGGGAGTCCATTTTGATAGGATTAGCCCCTCCCAGGATTCTTGTTACAGCAGTCTTAGCTATCTATCTACTGATTTAGCCAAATGTAGGAGCTGTATTGTGTGGCTTTCAAAGACCTGCGGCCACCCAGATTTCTGGCATTGCAAAGGACAACCGTGCAGACAAGGCGTGACTGATGTGCCTCCCAAAGGGGAACAACCCCTTCCGAAAGGCAAGTGGGTAATTGATTCAAAGATTTGTTAATAGCTCGTGCTTAATTGGGCATACCGTGAGTGGCAAGGTCCACCAAAACAGTACAGAACGACTCCTGCGGAGTCAGTAAGTGAATGTCTCCTTGCCAAGTGAGGGAATCAAAGGGCGTCATGTCATGCTGTGAGACAGTGCTCAACCACGGCTGACCTTCAACCTCTTCATCATCCTTCACGTCAGAAATGGCATCTTGCTGCCACTGGACTGCAAAGAAAGCTGTGGGGAACAAGTGCAGGAAATGACAAGATGGGCAGGTTTGCACCTCCGTGTCACCTGTGCAATGTTATATGATTTACAATTTACTTGTCATTCAAATAGCCACTGCTCAGCTATTTTAGCCAGTACGGGTTTGAGGTAGGATTATACCACAGCATTACCGCCAGCCTTTTGCTCTGTTCCACCATTTTAATGTCATCCCTCTGTAGCGCTGACAATGCTGTGGCATTCCACTGCAGTGGCACAAGGGGTGTCCCTAATTAGATCATAATGCTGATCTGTTGTCCTGATTAGCATTGAATAGGCTTTGATCAGCATGTATTACCAGATTACTGTGATAGCCCACCTTTGGATGAAGACAAGGTCCATGCTCATTGTGCTCCCTTGCTGCGAAGAAAGAAGGGGGTGTGGGTAGGTTGAGGATTAAGCCCGGTGCCTCCTTTGTATGCGGGAAATACCACTTTATCAGGGAGGGTTGTGCTGATCTGCAGGGTCCTGCAGTGTAGAGGGGGAGCTGGAAGCTCCTTTTTTCTTGGAAGCAGCCTCTCTGTCCTTTTTGGAGGCGCAGTGACAACAAAGTGCACGCTGACGACACGCCCTGTTTACCCAAGGAAAGAATCACTAATTTTGGAATAATCGAGCCTCACTGTGAGCAAGACGAATTGAACGGCTGCGTGGTCCAGCTCTACACCGCGCCCGTCTTGTCAATTCTGTTTGGCAAGGAAGCTCTTAGTGATTGATCTCCAGGCTTTGAGCACAAAAAGACCCGAGTCGTGTGATATAAAAACATAATTAGGCGCGAATATGTTTCCAACCCCTTGCTGTGATGATCCCCAGACTTCAGGAGAGAGGAATGCTGAATTACCCATCCATGTGGAGCACAGGGAGAACCATGTGACCCCTTTGCTGAAATGTAAATTTCATATAAAGAATGAATCTATTCTGAGCTACTTAGAGCACTTGCATGTTCTCATAGTGACGTGATGCTTATCGCCTGAAACGCTTCTTAAATGGGTCATTCCTGTTGACATTTTTCCCAGCGTGAGCCAAGTGATCGCCTAAAATATTTATGAGCTCACTCGCCAAGAAGGAGGATTTCCATGCTGTTGGTAGGCAAGGTATCCTCGCGTCTCGCCGCGGAGATTTTACCATCAAGCGCATTCACCGCATGTGAAAGGGAAGCTTTGAACGAAATAATGGAAAATTGCAATCCATCTTTTCTCGTCGACAACTCTTTTATACGCAGCTTAATGCAACAAAGGAAGCTCGATGCAAGACTTTCCCTCTTTGTCTGGCATGCTGTGAGCGGACCAACGCCTGCAGGCTTGAAATATTTTGGGGGGAAATAAGATTGGACATTATATCTAATAAAAGACATTGTTAGTGTGGTGATATTTTGCTGTACTTGTTTTGGTTTAATTTGTTTGGAACATGCATACATTGTACAAAGAGCTATTCATGTTGCATTGCTCAGCTTTTCATGTCCGAAAAGCAGTAGGAAGAAGCAGAGCTTATTTAATCCTACTTCCTTCTCACGTGATTTGCTAATACATATTGTGTATGTACATGCATACACATTCATATATATATACATACATAGATGCATTTATATATATATTACATACATACACATACATGCATATATCATATTTTTCTTTATTTTTTTAAATAAATAAAATAATTTGTGTTGTGTTGTGTACTTGTAAAAATCAACATTGTATATTTTTTAAATAATACTTTATGCTTTAATCAAAATTGAACATTATTAAGATTTGTATGGGGAAAATATGAATATTGATGGACTGGTGAGTATACTAATACAGTATAATCTTTACATTAGTGATGTTAAACACATAAAGCGAATGTCAAAAGTCACTATTGTAAAGCATTTCTGTGTTTTTAATTGCAATACGCAAATGTGTTGCAGTTGCAGTTAATTCAGGGTAAACCGGCGTTATCGAATATTGGAAATTAGTGTAATTCGAGAGCTAATTTGTCCACAATAGGTGACATCAGCATGTTTACATATAAATAGGTGGAAGTTGGTTTCAAACATTTGCATAGTTTTTAAAAAGAACAACAAAATCTTCACAAATATTGGATGTACACGTTTTTGTATTGAACAGCAACAAGAAATACACTTGACACAGGTTTTCACCATTAAATTGAAGTACTTACTTTTTCCAGACCTCGTGTATAAACAATACCTTTTTTTAATTCCTCAATATTACTCATCTTGATATAGTGAATTATGTGCTTGTTGGTACTTGGTCCTATGCACACATTAGAAGACAGACACAAGAAAAAGGAATGGCTGATATCAAGGTTCCCGTCTGCTGTCAGATCAATATTTTGTGCAAGCCTCGTAGGCCTGTCTGTTTACCCTCAGCATCTGTGCCTAGCATACCAAGCCCTGCAATGTTTGAGCATGTGACTGTGTAATAATGGCAGACAGGCCAACTAATAGCCACCGCAATATCTGTAGCTTGACCCAGTGCGCCTCTCCCTAATTGATCTGTAGATTAACATCAGACACATCAGTCAGGGGTTAACCTTTTCTGTTAGCTGCACTGTCTTTGCTGTGGATTATCCCGCAATTGGATGGCTGACAGCCCCTGGCGAGAAAGAGGACATCATTTTAAAGTAGGGAAGTGTGGTCGTTTATCAAACGGCAGCCAAACAAAAGCACATTTGCCATCATTTGTCTAACACGTCACTGCTTTGTACTGTCCAATGTTCCCACAACAGTGAAGACGGAAAGTTCTCGACGTAATCCTCCTCCCGTGTGCGTTTTCTCACAAAGCGTCTATTTCATCGCCACGGACTAACCGAGGTCAGGCCAGCCCCGCGCTGCTCAGCCCCGCGGTTCTCTCGCCCTATATGTACACTCGGTCCGGCTATGTAAACTTTGACATGTGGGTGTCAATCTCTCCCATATTTGCCGTGGGCTTTATCAGACCATGATTAGTTTTCCGAGCAAATTTGGAGGTAAAAAGAAAAACACCACTAGCAGCGTGTAAGCCAACAGTGCGTGTGCCACTGTTGGGCAATGCATATTTACAAGGGTCCTGCTTGTTTTGCTAAGGCTTTCTCCGTAGGTACGTGTCAACCGAGGGCTTCGGCAAGAAGCGGGGCTTTATCAACAAGCAAGAAAGCGAGCATTCACACACGCCGGTCCGTGTTTGTTAGCTCCGACCGTCCTCTAGTAGAACTGTAAATACACCGGGCTGCGTGTCAACAATCAGGTGTCGCCGAAACAATCGCAAAATTATCAACACTGGAACAAACAAAAAGGAGTGGAAGCTCCTAATGCACTAACGAAACCGGAGCGGAGTCTATAAAAAACATGGCCGGTGGGATTTTTTCCATTTATTGCATTAGGAAAACAACAGCATAGGACATCCTAAGATTGAACTTGATAGGATTATATTTGTGGACACTGGTCAATGACATACGAGGGGCCTAAGTGTTTGCCTCAAACAAATGGTCCCCACTAAACGTGTACTCAAGCCAGAGTAAATTTGATTGCGGACGACAGAGGGGCGGGTGAGGCGTTTGGGGGGGGGCGTGTGACCCGACCATTCCTGTAAATAGCGGAGATAGAGAAACATTTGCTGTGACGCGGAAAAGCAAAGACGGAAATCGCATGTAAATGTTGGCAAACGCAACAGCATAGTTTGGTTTTACGGCCGTTAAAGGCTCCTCGTGGAATCACGATGATGACCTCGGTTGACAAACTATGCAACTTGAATGCGCGGCGTTGTTAATTAGAATGGTTTGGAAATGAACAAAATGAGCCTTTTCAACGCAATAAATACTCCCCCGCTGTGCTCAACCTCATCCAGAGTCCACACTCCTTATCCATCGCCGATACAAAGATCTTATCCAAAGATATTAATGTTCGACTTTCTCCCTCCCATGTTGCCTTCTCGCGTGGACCAATTCTACTCCGCACCGTGTGGTGTCATGGTAACTGAGCGAGTCCTGGGTCTCTGTTTAATAAACGTAGACCGACCGCAGTGAGGGTCCCATATTGACCACTCAAGAAGAGATTAAATGCTGGTGACATTTCCGAGGTGGAATTTGCAATTTCCACAAATATGAGGGCATCCTCAAAGCCGGCATGACAGCACATAAAATCAATACAAATAACCGGAATCCCTAATACCTTGATCCCTGTTAGTGGAGGGATGCATTACAACTAAGACACTGGGAAGTGGAAGACGGAGCCCTCCACCCGCCTCCAGGCTCTGTGCTGAGTCCCATCGACTGTCTCCTGGCCAAACACACCAGCAATAACAATTAGGTGGGCCTGCTTTCTCCTACACACGTGTTGAAAACACACACACACACACACACACTATGACACAGTAGTCATCTGTTGAGAAATACGCCTGATACATTTCTCGCAGAAGCGTCGGACGTCGGTAAATGAGATGATTAAATGGCACACAACACCATTCACAGCGCCAACGTCAACATTCCTGCTGATATTCCAACTGTGGAAAGGATATCTTTGGGAACACATTGGCCACACCCGCCGTGAGTCATCACTGCAAGCAGGATTAGCGGGCTTACCCCAGACTTAGCCAGGGGAGACACTGAAAAGAAAACAACTCTCCTTCTTTACAGCCTCACTTCTGTCTGTTGCAAAAGTCACATTTGCCTCCGGAGAGGGGGTTGTGCTGCGGGGATTTGGAGGCCGGGCTCGTCTGTACAGTAGACCTTAGAAGTGGGGAGTTTGTATTCACCCAACACAAGGACAGGTGAGGCGAGGCAGGTGTCTGTTTAGCGCTGGGAGGGCAGTTGGCTCCTCTTCAAAGCGACAAGGCAACACATGCGACTGCAAAAGGGGATCCCACTCCTGCTTTAGTGGCGACATTCCTGTTAAAAAGGGATCAAGGACTTCCTAAATCAGGTATCAGTGTTGTGTCGCAGGGGCGGCTATCGGGCTCAGAAGCTTCATTTCCTGTTGATTGTCCCGCAGCCTTGTTAGAACCACTCCGTGGAGGTGATAACAGTGCACCTGCTGTCTCTACTTCCTGTGGTGGCTCCTCCCATTCAGCACAGGTGCTGGTGCACACACATTTATGGCATATGAATGCCATGAAAATATTAAACGCCCTTTAAGGATCATCCCTTCCTATTCCCACGTAGGTTTACAGGAGAACTCAGATTACAAGGGTTTATTAGCGGTGATGTTATTATTGTTATTTCACGCAAGTTATTAGGGTAATAGGATTTGGTTTACCATATTTGGGACAAATGTGCATGTTTCTTTGCATTCTGCTGAATGAGACTCTCGTACTCGGCACTGGGAAAATGTGCAAAGACGTATGACTGCAAACCAGCAACATACTGTGAGAGTGAGATGTTTATGTCATTGGTGGTATGACATTTAACCAGGAAAAACTGTATAAAATCATTGCAAAAGGGTTAGGGTTAGGGTTAGGGTTAGGGTTAGTGGTTAGGGGTTAGCGGTTAGGGGTTAGGGTTAGGGTTAGGGTTAGGGGTTAGGGTTAGGGTTAGGGGTTAGGGGTTAGGGGTTAGGGGTTAGGGTTAGGGTTAGGGTTAGGGTTAGGGGTTAGGGTTAGGGTTAGGGGTTAGGGTTAGGGTTAGGGTCAGTCACCAGAAAAACAAGAACGAAGGTAATTAGGGAAACGAACCATCCTCAAGAAAAGGTTTTTTGTGCTAAAGGTTTTTGTTCAACAAGGAAAGTCGGCCTATTTTAATAAGCAATGCAAACCTGTCCAAAAGGGCAGCAGCAGACATAACTTTAATAATAAATATTCATCCATGTAGATGTAAAAGCGTTATGGTAATTTGGCTCCAATTTGGCAAAGACATTTATCTTTGTTAGTTAGCTTCTATGGCTAAACCACATTAAATTGCAATAAAGAAAAATGAACATAATGGGTTGATTACTAGTTGAAATAATTACATTTGCACATCATCCCACTTTTTTGTGTTTTTGTTCATTCATTTCATTTGATCTATTTTTATTGTGGTTTGTGGCTGCTATTTTTTTTTACATGTTTTTTGTATCTTCAAATTATATTCTAGATGTTTTAGATACATCTTGTTGCCTTCTGTGCATTTTTATTTAGTATGTCTTTTATATAATTCTGCACTGCACTGTGGGCCTTACAAGTCCCTTACAAAAAAAGGGTACTTTTTTGTGCACTTTTTCCCGCATGTATGCCGGCCAGTCCGAGGGCTCCACATATTTACGCGAGATGTTTATTTTTCCGCCTGCCTAGGGTGATAGATCACTGATGGATGTGAAAATATGAGGTCTGGCGTTAAAGCTTTGCTGTCAGGAGGTATTACACCTCCGTGTTGTGCAGGAGAACGATCAGATCCCCTCGCCAATGATATCTTAATCTGCGTCTTTCAGGAGAGAAACTCCTAATGAAGTGGTCACCGGGGGAGCCCGGGAGGGAGGGTAGGGCGACGAGGAATCCAGGTGACCCGTGACGTTCTCTAGCGGGTAAATCGGGAGGGAATTGAACATGCCTGGACAGAGCGTCTCCTCGCCCCTGCTTTTATGTAGCTGAGCACATGCAGGACAGGAGGTTTTAAAAGCTCTGCCCTGCTTAAGGCTGCCATCATCATTACACTAAGAGGCTGAACTGCGGCGGCGTAATGTGTGTGCTGAGTTAGCCGGTCTGTTTGAAGGGCCCTCAGCACAAGTGTGTCTGCTGTTGACACTCCCCATTTAATATTGTTTGAATTTTTCATCCAGATCCCCAGCCCTGTTATAGGAGCCCTTTGTTTTGCGACGTGTTTGTAGATTCTTTGTGTGGCTGTTTGCAGAGCCATTACTGCCTATTTTTGCTTGAAATGTAAGAAAGTTGGAGCACGGCTCCCAATGCCGCTGCTGCCGCTGCTACACACGTGTCCTGTAGATAATAATTTTCCCGAAACGTATCAATCTTAAAAGTCAGGCGGTGTTGTGGTGCGCGGGAATTTTAATCTTTTGACTGGACATCCAGCTGCAGACATCCCTGTACCCCCCCTTCTCCTCGGCTTCCATTATGCAGGCGACCCTGAAGCAGCTTTCAATGCAGGTCACAGCAGGTTAGCGGCAAAGCTCGGTGAAAGGGGGGTTTTGTGTGCGCGTCTGAAAGAAGAAGTGCACGCGGTTAAAAATAGCCTGCCCTCCTGTCAATGCATTGCCATTAAAAACCGCTGGGCCGGGCTCCGGCCTGCACTGGGCCACATGAAAGTTGATTCTCTCTTTGTGCTGCTATCTTGTCACAACTCCCCCTTTACTGCCACCCTTTGTTGGCGACTTTGTGCTCGCGCCATCACGGAGGCAAAGTCAGCCTCATAAAAAGAGTTCATTTTGGATTCACTGGCCTCCGATGAACACTGGGAACTTTCTTTTTTGTGCCTTCATCCATAAATTGATGCTCACTCACTGGGTGCTGTCACTCGGCCTCAAAAGATACTTTATGAAGCCTTTCCTACTTCTCCCCTTGGACACGTTTTGTCAGCCGTGTACCTAATCGGCCTAATCGCACTCGGCTGCTTCGGAAGCTGCCGGGATACCAACAATGCAACGCGGCTGCTCTCCTAATTGAATGAATGCCGCTGCAAGGCAACAAACAATCCATCGATATATTACTAACACTGGCAGCAGGTTCAATCTACTTCCACAACTTCTTCAAACCAAGCATATTGTTTGGTGTTTGCATCTACCTGTCAGCTATGACACATCAGGGCTTTCATTGAGTCCACAGGTAAAGGTAAACACAGAGGATCCCACCCATGAAGACGCTGTCTGTGCATGGCTGCATTGAATCGGATCAGCACTACCTGCAGGGAAGACACTCCAAGGGTTAATGCAGTGATGGACTGTAAGGGGGGCGCCAGTGCAGACCTCCCGACATGTACAAATACATCGTACTGAACACGCAGTTTGACTTTTGAATACTCTTGCATTTTCCTGCTTTTAGTTGGAGTTTAGTCTGCACCGTACAGATAAATAAATTGCTATGATCAATTTGTCTGTAGTATTTCACTTGAGGGAGGGGGGAAAAACATTTCTGTGTCCAGGGGCAGGAAATAATTGAGAACCCATGCAGGTAGCTCATTTTCCACCACCCCTTCCTGGTGGGCGGCCACTTTGCGCTCCCTCCTTCTTCTTCACTTTGGTACAAGCTCATAAAAACTGAGCTTGCCAAAGAATCTGAACTGGTAGGAGATATATTACTGCATTGGTTAGTTTGAAAATATGAAGTCAAATAACACAATGAAAAAAATGAATTTCATTGTATATTGGTAATCATATAATAATAGTATTTAGAACATGCTTACAAGGTTATATCACAGTGCATTTCACGTTTTTACCCAACAAAAGTTAGACCTAAAAGTCACAAATGTATTTAAATGTACACTACACCACCGCTTTTTGGGCCCATGAAAATGTCTTCCAGCCTGATGTTGATTTCCGATTTCAGATCAGCATTTGCAATAAGAGTGACTGTTGTAATCCAGAACCGTGCCCATCTCTCTTCATTATGCCTCACGCACTTACTAAACACACTTTTATGTATGAAGTGTATAGATACTCACCACTAATGTAAGATGATCCATAAACAGATGGAATGGGAGTCACAGCGTATAGAAGACATTTATAAGTTTCAATTTTCCGTCTCACAGCAACTAGGGTGCTTTTAAAGACAGACGAACAAAAAATCTCAGCACTTGACGAGAAAACATAATCAGGGAAGCATAAAGACATAAACCTAAAAATTGTGGGCTTTGCATGTACGCTACACTGTACTTGTATTATCATTATTTATAAATTATTGCTTAAAAATGCACAAATTTGCAGGGCCTTGAATTCTGGGCTGCCAATGTGTGGGGATCCACTGTATTTCGTGCTATATAAAAAAAGTATTCAAAAAAATATATATATCATAAAATGAACAACAGAGTACGTGTTCCATTCGACCATTAAAATGACTAAAATCAAAAATAACATGGCAAAGTAGAGGTAAAGTAGATCATGTAGCCATAACACCGCGATAACAAAGCAGGCCATCACAGAGTGGAATATAACTATAATCATAATGGTAGTTCTATCCATCCATTTATGTACCTCATTAGGGTCACTGGGAAGCTGGGGCCTATCCCAGCTGACTGGGGTAGAGGCGGGGTACACCCTGGACTGGCTTATTTGAAATATCGCATAACAAGCAATGCTGTTTACGGTTGCACAATGCAACATGTCCAAAAAGGAGTAGGAAGAAGCCAAGCTTATTTAATCCTTATCTACTTCACAACATGGAACTTAATGTTTTGTTTTGGTCATTTTAAAAAATGGAATGTAAAAAATGTTTTTACGCAATACGTTCCCTAGCTGTGTTGTGTTTTTTGAGGTGAGGTGCCACACTTTGAAAACCCCTACTTTATACATTTAAAACCCAGGAATTGCAGTCAGAACGGAAAGTTAAAATTTACAAGGAAAAATAAATGATGCAGGTATTCAATTAGCAACATGTTTATTTTTGCGGTTGTAGAGTATAAATGGACTACATGCTGCTGACATTCTTTTTTTACCGTTGCATGAGAGAGCCGATTTATTCGAAATAGTTCTCAGTATGACGCATGGCAGTTGAACCACTGAAAACTGCATCCACTGTAATAAAAATCTTCTGTGAACTTGATACAGCGCTTCTATTGGGTCTGAATGTATTTTGCAAGTGGTCAGTGTTATCTCTGCAATTGTGCAGATGGTTTTGTGAAGAAAAATAAGATTCTTTGATCATTGTTTGTGCTGAATTAGTCCTATAAAGGTGATTATTATGCAAGGCTTATGTATGAGCAAACAATGTGTCACACCCACTTTCCCTACTAAGTTTTGCCTTATTAAAAGCCATTAAAGGCAGCAGTGACCGTGCATTAGTCCTATATTCAATGTGTTTAGCTGCGTAAATCCGACTCTCATCCTCCTCGTTTTCTCCTGCGCACACACGCACACACACTTCTTTGCCTCCCCGCTCTTTTGTTCAGTCCCTCAGTCTGCTTGGGTTGCTGCTGCTGCTGCTGCCGTTGTGTTGCTGATGGAAGGGATTGTCTGGTTTTATTAATATGACAGGTGAGCCTGCCCAGCTGCTACATGAGTATGTGTGTGCGTGTGTGTGTGTGTGTGTGTCAGATCCAAAAAGCGGCAGCTGTCTCATACACACAACACACAGGTCAACAGTGTTGTAAGAAGCCACCCACATAGGAATGATTGCGGCGTAAAAAAAGGTTTTATTCATCCATAAAGCATTTTAATCTCAGATAGGAGCAAGGCAACAACACAGCACAGATGCTGTCCACCTTGGCAACATATTACCCTCATATACCACCTCTTTGTTTACTTCCTGGGCTGCAAATTACCCTAACGTCCTTTCTCATCTACACTTTATGTTTTGACTCATATGCTGGGGTTCAATAGCACCATATTGACTCAGGTAATTGAACACCACGAGGGCGACACGCTCTATTCATAAAAGAGACAAGCAGGGAGAAGAATAGTAATTAGGACTTGTGGCAGGTTAGTAGCAAGGTGCTGGCTTATGTGTCTGTCATTGACTGCAGCTCACGTGTGACGATGGCAGCACAGAGGTCTTCCACCTGAGTCGCTCCATTACCTGAGTGCACGCACCGCCTTTGTCTTACTCCTCTGTGTGGAAAATGAATGCACACTAAGTGGTCCAGCTCAGCAGGCGTGAGGACGCACGTGTGTGTGTGTGTGTCGCTGGGCTGATTGAAGGTGGAGAGCATTTGCCGTGTCAGTTTTTCTCTTAATTTTTTGACAAATTCAGATAATAACGAAAGTGACTCGAAATCATAAATATGTCCGGTGTATGTGTTACCTTGGGGATTTCTAATCATCTATTTTTTCTAATGAACACATTTCGGGTGAACTGTTTTTGTTTTCACCATGCATCAGTGGAAGGTGAAGTGTGTTACTGCAGCGCTAACTAACAAAGTTTTAAGCAACACTGTTGGGTTTCGCCATCCACTACCTCTGTGCAGGACACGTTGCCATTTAGGAGCATGTTTGTGACAGTCTAAGGTAAGTTTAAGCGTGTGTAGTGATATCTGTAGAAGACATAGCAATGTACAGTACATGAAAGTCATACTTTATTTTAATATGCAAACTGGTTAGAAAATAGCGTTCACTTTTGCTTGCAATGTCATGCTATGTCACACTTTTGGGACCCCTTTTAGGAGACTGAGCCAGGTAACTAATACAGTATCTATAGTTACATATCCTGACGTGACAAAACAGTTTGCATTAGAGCTGTCAGTCGATTAACATATCTGATCCCAATTAATCGCATTTTGTCCACAGTTAACTCATAACTAATCACAATTAATCACAGATAGATAACAAATAGATGGCTAATGAAAAATAAAAATAATGCTAATAAATTTCCTCAGGAGACTTTCCTGCCATTTATGTGCACTCACGTGTCACAGTTTTTTTGTTTTGTTTTTTAGAAAACAGTCATAATCGACAAGAATAACTACCTGAATCATATTTGAAGCACAAAAACACACCTTTGTGTATCTTTTTTTATAGCATCATAATGTACGATGCAGCTCTTGTTTTGGTGCAAATGTACCTGTGAGTATATTTGGTTGAAGTGTGTATTATCTTACAGGAAGTCACTGAATGCCTCTCCAACCAGGAGACAGCATATTTTTAATTAGCAGTTTCGGAGGAGTCGACAGACCGGCTGGCTGATGGGCGGATAGTGCAGGCCCACTTAGTTAGCAAAGTCGGGGGACAGGTTGGTCCCTGCACTGACCCGTGACCAACGTAAGTGGCTCCTGGGTAATCTGTCCGCTCCAGCAGACCGCCATTTAGTTTTTATCACTCTTCATAAAACCACAGAGGCAACTTTGAAGTGAAGGGACTGAAAGGGTCTGAGTGATTTCTTAGAATAAAAGTCACCTGGAATGGCAGGAATTTGACTGCCATATTTTCATTGATGTTTATCTTGCAGTGACATAATTCCACAAAAAAGAGATTTTAACAAACCTTTGGGGAAGGTGGGGCACAGGACAAGGACAAAACCATCTTACTTATGTTTTTATTTTACTTATCACCCAGTCCGGTGGGTGGAATATACTGTAATAAGTGGAACCTTTCCAAATGCCCCTGAAGATCTATGATTAAACATGTTAATAAAATTATGTGTCACATTTCATATGTCAAACTGCTATCACTGCTATTGTGATGATGACTACAAAACACAAAATGTTAAAAAAAAAATTCACCCTCCGTCACTCTGATGGTTCTGTGGTGAAATGCACTAATTTACAAATATACCCTGCCTGGGCAAAAAAAAGGGCGCCACCTGGGTGTAACTACGCAAATAGCTACGAGGTCGCTGCAGTTGGTCAGGTCTTGGTTCTGCAACACTATGGACTACCTGAATATACTGAATGAGCAGGTTATTCCATCCATGGATGTTTTTCTTCCCTGATGGCGCGGGCATATTCTAAGATGACAATGCCAGGATGGAGTCCAAACCTTAACCCTATAGAGAATCTTTGAGATGTGCTGGAGAAGGCTTTGTGCAGCGGTCAGACTCTACCATCATCAATGCAAGATCTTGGTGAAAAATTAATGGAACATTGGAAGGAAATTAATCTTGTGACATTGCAGAAGCTTATGGAAACAATGCTACAGTGAATGTGTGCCGTAATCAAAGCTAAAGGCGTTTCAAACAAATATTGGAGAGTACAGTATGAGCTTTTTTTTTGGTGGTGACTTTTTTTTTGCCAGGCATTGTATTTTGTCCAAAAAAAATTATTGAAAGTCAAAAGCATATTTAAATTGTATAAATTAATACATTCTATACAATTTAAATTAAAGCAATTAAATTATTTTATCACGATTAATCACATTTTGTTGGTAAAGCAGTCGATATGCAATTACAGTGACCACGTCAAATTTTAATTTAATTTTGGAAATATGTTATTGAATTGAAAAGAGTTAGACATTCCCCATTTTTTTGAATGTTTAATGCAAGCAACAATTTGTCTCACTGTTCTGCCGTGCTCTGCCACGCAGCACAAATTGACTACTACTGTATACTGTATTTATACTAACCCTGTTTCTCTCACCTCATATTTGGTCCCAAATGTTGAAACTATTAGGGAAAATAATAAATATAAGAGCTGATGACCTTATGGAGTGCTAATGTGCATATTTGTGATACACGTCCTCTCTGAAAAACTAATTATTTGATTGTTGTTCCTGTCTTGGTTTTATACGATGCATAATAAGTAAAATAAATTAAATCGCTATAATGTACGTATGTTTTACTGATGTGTTGATGACACTGCTAAAGCTAGCTCTGAATTGAAAGAAGCCCCACATAGCTGTCTTCAGCTATGCTTGCCATTAAAGTAGCAGCTTGTACCAAAATTTTAGCTCGCAGTTCCAAGCCAAAAAATCAGGCCAGAGAATGCACGCTTCTAAAAAAAAATCAACACTTGTTAGTTGGGACACTGGTATGCCAAGGTATCTCTGTATAAATGGCAATTTAAAAATACCAGCAGTGTTTCAAAACCTTCCCGCTTCCCTCTGGCAAAATAATAGCGCCATTAAAGGAAACCTTCGTTAACAACGCCTTTGACGTCCCTAATTGAAATGCATCGTTTTGATTGGATAGCGACTGTGTGTTAAGTTTTCAGTAACATTTGTGTTTTGTTTTATCATTATCCTGAATTGTATTATTTAATAAGGCATTATCTGGCATCTATTATACATTCATCCCTTTATTACACAATGTTTATGCCAGCTTTATCTATAATATAATCTGTATTTATCTAGTCACTAGGCAATGTTTATGTTACTTTTACTCACAATTTGCTCTTCTGCTTTAATAATTGAATTCAGGTGTTTATACATTCATTCATTTTCTATACTGCTTATCCTCATTCAGGTGTTATTATCTTATATTCTGTACTGTTTTATTTCCGAAACAGCGTTTCTGACACCTGCACTTTTTTCTTGATTTACAGTATTTATTTGTTCATGTAATAATTTCAATAATAATAATAATATTATAATAATAACAACAATAAAAACGTTTTTACTATTATTAAAACTATTTTTTGATGAACAAATTATGTATTTGTTCATGTAATAATTTTATGAATAATAATAATAACAATAATAATAATAATGCCATTATAATCATAGGAATGATAATAATGTTATTATTATTGGTAATATTTCAATAACAATAATAATAACGTTATTATTATAACAATTATTGACTTTGTTATAGTGTTATTATTATTATTAATGTTATATTTTTAATTATTATTAGTATAATAATAGTAATAACAACATTATAATAATAACAACAATAATAACCTTATTATTGTTGCTATTGTATTATTATTACATAATAATATTAATAATAATTATTATTATTATTATATATGGTATATAATTGTATATGGTATATAATTATATATATGTTTTATAATAACGATAATTAATTGGTATTGTTATTATTTAATCATTATAATAATAGTCAAATTATAATTATAATTAGTAAATAATTTATTTACAAACCTTGCTATTCCACACCTTTATCCTTTTTATTTTACTACAAAAAAGCAAATGGATGAACACACCACCAACCTTTAAACAAACCTTGCTTCTTCCTACTTTTCGTCAGACATTTTGGATTGTGTAACTTGTAAACATGTAATGTACTTCATCGCAACTTGTTTAACCTGTGGTGTAAGGTGTAATGCTTGAAATAAACCAAACCACTACCACTAGCATTACCACATCTTGACAATATACCACACTCATGCGTGTGCGTGATACAAACAGGAAAGTTCACCTTGGCTGAGGTCAGAGCCCTGTATAGTAGGTTCTGTCATGATCTTCATTATGTAAAACAGCATTCTAGTGACCATACCCCAAAGGAAGCAGGTAGAACCACCACAAAGGTTCCCCTCCCAGGTACTTATGAAGTACATTTTCCATAGAAAGGAATATTGCTTCCTTCTAGGTGTGGGCCTGTCAAAAGACCAGAGCTTAATGTGGTGGGTTGCTGCGTAAAGCTTTGCACTTTGCTCTTTTCAAATTTCCCTATTGTACCCGGCGAGATGAAAAGGCTCTTTTTACCGTGTGGCTGAGCTTTCATGTCTTTCCTCATTAATAGCAAACTTTTCTTTGATTGAGGTGAGGCCGGAGCCCAGTTTGTACCAGACAATCAGGCTGTGGACGACTTCAGCGGAACACAATGTCAGAGCAACAAAGATGTTGTCTCAAATCCCTCTCAAGATGTCGGCCCCCCGCGTTCTACTGCAGCCGACTAAGAATTAAAAGAATGAAAAATCAAAGTGAGGATTTGTAACTCCTCCGATCGGACTCGCCTCACATCCCTGATGGCGGCTGCAGAACAGGGAACGTCACATCGCTGCTCATGTTGAAAGCTTTTAAAATCACATAATCGCATAAAATGTCAAAAATAATGTCACGGTGGTGAATATCTACTTTCAAATGAGAGCCAAGGCATGTGCTTTGTTATGCTTTATTAATACTTAGTGAACCTCACAGACACAGCCCGTGCACACAGAATTCAAATGTAAGGTGGAAAGAAAATGAATATATGATACAGTGTATTGTTGGGAACACATTTCATTGTAATTGCAAGATGTGTTTGCTATTACAAAACAAAAAGTAACCGGGACAAAAAATTATCACTTTTTCCCAATCATTTGCGGGGGGGTGGAGCAGGCAAGTCACAATCTAGACCAAAGTCTTCTACTTTTTGTGGGTCTCCCCCCCAGCAATTCAGCATTCACATTTTTGGTCAAGCTTTTTTTCTTCTACAGAAAAAATCACATTTTTTATGCAGAGAATTTACCCTACAACTCCTGTTGAAAAAAAAATAATTTTTTTGGTTAGGGACAGGATTTCACACTTGGTTTGGTTAGCCTCTAACTCATAATAGTTGATGTGAGACAAATATGAATATACAGTACATAATATGCAGTAATCCCTCGTTTATAGCGGTTCATTGGATCCAGACCCAACCCAACCAAAATATTTTCATAGTTTTTGTGACATTGAAAAACTTTCTCAATTCATTACATTAATACAGGCCGCTAGACATGGGATATCACCCATATAATAATCCTTACATTTTTATTACCCAAAATAATAGATATAATCAGAGAAAATATCCCATGTAAGACATAAATAAAACTTGTGCTCACGTGTGTTGCATCCCCAGGGGAACTGAATCATGGCGGACAGGCAGTGATTCGGGGATTCAGAGTTGAGTTTCAGTTTTGAGTATCGGCAACAACAGTAGCTCAAGTTATCATGATTATTATGATTATTATGTTATTATTATTTTATATTTACATCGTCTGGTGCTTGATTCGGTGAACAATTAGTGACATCTAGTGACCAATGTAGAATGCTACATTCACAACTTGAATGTGTCTTCTTACTTTCTTGTGCATGTCTTTAGATTTCTTAATTTAGCTATTTTATGCTTAATTTAGGTAAAAAAAAAAGTGAAACATTTACTTAAATGTGCATTTTTATTTTATTTTAATATTTAACCACAAAACAGCATGATTTGTGAATTGATGTGTTTAAAAAACCGTGGTAGAGTGAATCGACAAGATTCCTCACTATTTTCGTTCTGCGTTTGACTTTCTCGCATTTACACCTTTTTTGTTTACTTAAAATGTTTCTTCAAGTACATTTTCATCATCTTTCCAGAGGGTAAACACTTTATTGGCTCAGTTAATGGCAGATGTGAAATGAAAACATCAACAAGAGGCTTTGTATATGTTTGAGGGACTAAAGCCCGGGGTGTCCAAACTTTTTCCACCAAGGGCCACGTGCTGAAAAATGAATGGATGCAAGGGCCACTTTCAGAGTTTGTCAAATTGATATTTTGTAAAAAATGTCAAGAAAAAAAATGCATCCCAGCTTTGTGATGTTGGTGAAGAAGCGTATTATTAGTATGAACTTTGGTATTTTTTTTTCACATTTTTGCGGTTGTTTTTGGGGGGGACCTTTTCCAAATATTCCAAATATTTGAACATTAAATAATCTTTTTAAATTTGCTTTTTCAGATATTTGAAATATTAAGACTGTATTCCCATAATATTCGAACTTTTGCCCAGTCTATTTCTATCTTCTATCATCTATATCATCTATATTCTGACTTTATTCTTGCAAATCTGCCACAGTTTTGTCCCTTTTTCTGACGTTTTGTTTGTTTGTTCTACTTTCGTCTTGTATGTTTTTAACTTTTATATTCCCATAATATTTAATCTTATTCTGAAAACTATCACTTTTTCTGCAATTTTATTGTTTTGTTTCTCATTATATTATGACATTACAAATAATGTATTTTTCCTTAATATTGCAATATTCCAACTAAATGCTACTAAAATGATATTTGTTAACTCATTTAATTTGATTTTTCATTTTGTTGCTGTTTTTTGTTTGCTTTTATTAGTTTTTCTGATATTTCCTATTATATTTTTATTTTTAGTTATATTTTTAGAATGTGCTGCGCCTGGGCCCCCGGGCCTCACTTTGGACACCCCTGGATTAACGCAGAGGATGTTAGGGAGAAAATTGAGAGTTGCGATTGTGAATTTTCCATCCTGGTGATTTTTCCATTCTTAAGAGGGGTGGGCCGGGAAGAGGTGAGCTTTTGTTCCCGTTATCACACATTGTTCATTTGTCCCCCACCCGGAAAGCCGTGTTAAGATAAGGCAATCCTATCATCAGATTGTCTTATCAAAGTAAAGAGCGACGCAGGAGCACAGTCAGTGTGAACAATCAAATCAGTCTGGTTGAAAAGGTTAATTGTCCGGGGAAGTTTGGGGTTAAAATGTACAGTATGTCAGGTGGGGGGGTGAATGCAGTGAGGATTTGTTGCTCACGTGTCCCTTTGAGGCGTATTAATACGACTCAGAGCGGTCATTTCTGGTGCTTTCAAGTGCATGAGCGTGCGAGCCCTTACACGGCGGTTGACACCGGGGTCAGTGGAATTGCCCCACTTGAACTAAAAGACATTTAGTTTGGTTTGGAAAGTGAAAACTCGAACGCCGTTAATTTGTTTGCTCTTCCACTAGTCAAGACCGCAGCAAATGCCATCACCTCAAAGAAGCGGTCGGCCGTCCTCACTTTTATTTGTTTGTTTCTTTGGAGGGTGTGAGAAGTTGCGGTGGACATTGGACTTGTGGGGCGGAGGGCGGGGCGGGGCGGTGGGGGTTGAGTCCAGGCTGTGCGGCCTGAACGCTGGCAAACAAGTTAGCTGGTGACGGGGAGACGGGGGTCGGAGGCGGGGTGGGGATTCATTTAGCCAGGCATAGCTGCTCTTGTTTGTGGTTGTCCCTGACAGCGTCGCCAACGCCGCTCCAAAGCACCTGTGTTTGCTCACTAGCTTTCCCCCAATCTGCTCGAAAAACGCTGCGAGCATGTCACATGGCGGCCAGATAGCCTCGGCACCATGGGAATACAAAAGCCGGGGCTTTTAGAACAGTTAATCATTAATGAAGGCCTCTCTTTTGTTCCCGTTGAGCTCCGTGCTGACAGAGGCTTTGATATTACATACGGCAGACAGGTCGCATGCAGATATGGCCAAGTACATCGACAGGGTCGCCGGAACGCCGCCGTTGAAAGCGGGGAGGAAGGAGAGGCGGAAAGCCGTCTGCGGATGACAGGAAGAACACAAGCGTCATTTTTACCTGACATTCAAATCGGAATGAATTCACTTCAACCTAGAAACGGTTCTGTCCCTCTAGACATATTTATTACTCGTTAATGGCTCGATGGGGAAATGGATTGGGCTAATAATTGCGCCAAAGGTCAAGACGTACATTACACTTATGTTTTTTTTTGTTTCCTAATGCCAGAATTATGAAGAACCCGCTCATTTGTAAATGAGCTGGTAATTAGCTGCAAGTATAATGAGACCAAAATGTTGATTCTTTTTGCTTTTTTTACGTCTTCTACGTTTCGGCCCCAAGGCCTCTGGTCATTCCCTTCACCAGATAAAGCTGTGCGGGGGGGGGAGGCTCCTGCTGTCCTGCTACTACAGGGGTTCCCAAACTTGTTTTGCAGCGCCCCCCTTTTGGAGATAAAATGATCTTTTTATCTCCAAAAGATCTCCAACAGGGGGGCGCTGCACTGCACTATAAACTAACTATAACTATAAAATAAAGCAATATTAAAGTTCATATTTTTTAAATGAATCTTATTTTATGAACCAGCACTTCACAGGCAATTTTGTTTCGGTATATATAATTTTTAATTCCGGTATTATTATTATCAAACTTATTTTGATTTTAATTTGATTGTCTACAAATTATTATTTCAAGTCAAGTCAAGGACTAGACTTGAAGTATTCAGGTAATGTTATTATGATTATTATTTTCATTCAATTCATTATCGATTCCATTTTTTTCGTCACTGAGGTGGCACCTATTATTTAGGTGCAACTGCACAAAACGCAGGCCTACTGTGTGCATTTTTCCCCCTCCCGTTTGATCATTTGGTGATTTCCTATTTCCTTCCCTTTAATTAACACCGCGCGCACGCAGAGGAAACGGCAAAGGGGTGGTATTAAAATGTGTATTGCACGGGGGGGGGTCCCAAATATAACACATACTGACAGTTACAGTTAAAACGAGCCGTCTCGCCATTCAGGAGCATGCACAAAAGCATTCCTAAACTGGTTGATGTCGGTGAAGAAGAATATGTGCATAAAATATGCCAAACAAAAGCACCAACATGAGAAAAAAGTGCAAGCCAAAGTTTGTGTAGGTCATTGGCAGTGATTGGCGGGACGATAATAAACGGAGCAAGTCTTCCACGGGATGGGAAGATTAATTAATACGCCCTAATATCAGTTTGCTTTCCATCTTGAACTGTCAATGAGACCCGGACCCATTTCACTGTCATCAACGTGTGACATGGAAAAGGTGGGGCTACAGACTAAAAGACATGAATTTAGTTTGTACAAAGCAAGGGGCCAATTTTAGCCAAAGGGGAGTTTAGGTTTACACCGCCACGTTCTTGTAAGGGTCAGAGACACTCTTATCTTGATTTGATCCAACCGTTTTTTAATTGAAAGTTAGTCTAGACCGCCCTGCGATTGACTGGCGACCAGTCCAGGGTGTACCCCGCCTCCCGCCCAAAGTCAGCTGGGATAGGCTCCAGCATACCTCCGACCCTAATGAGGATAAGCGGCATAGAAAATGAATGAATGAATAGTCTAGACTGAGCCCCACTCTGACATCCCCTACAGTAGCTGGAATAGGTTGAAAAACAGGTCCAAAATGAACCTATTCAAGCTGCTAAGAGAACCTTTTGGACAAGATTGCACCCAAAAGGTAAAAAAACAAACACTAATACACCTCAAAATCTTACATCCTATGAGATATTGAACACAACAGTGCTAATAATGCGGTATGTTTGCACGGGAGGAGTTTAGCGGTGGCACAAGAGGAGTTAAAATGTCCACTCAAAGCGGGATGCTCGGTGTGCCTCCGGTCAATCATTAACATCCAGTGATACCTACGACTCTCACGGCCAAAACACAAACGGAACACAAATCAGAGAACGTATGCGTTTCCCCAAACATGTCAGGCCGTACCACTTTGGACACGATTATTGTTGTAGGGGTGAGAGGGATGTAATGGGAATGTCCCATTAAGCTTTGCAATCAGTTTCATATAGTTAATAAGGACAATTACTACTGTAATGCCTTTTTATTGCAGTTCATTCATCACGGTTACGGTAATTGGATCCATACCTAACCGTGATAAGTACATTTCAAAGTACCTACTGTACATATGACCTTCCAAATACAGTTTTTAATATTACTAGAGCCCAATAGACATGACAGAACACCCCTATAATCTCATTTACACTCATTTTACCCAACAGAGTCGACATAATAAGCCATTTAAGGCATAAATCAGACTTCTACTTGTGTGTGTTGCTGTAACGGTGTCCCGGTGCTACAGTACGGGGCGTGACGTCAAAGGTCCAGAGGTGAGTTGTTACCGCCTCAACGATAGCTTGTGTCAGGGATTATTGGACCTGGGCCCGCAACAAAAGCCTGTTGTTCCTGCGATCAAGTCTGGTGCTTGTGTGTCTGTCTCACGGACACCCGGTGATCAGCGTGGAGTACGTCGTCTCATCACAATCACATTGAATGCCTTTGAAAGCCTCGTGTTTGCATTGGGTGACGGACGGGAAACCGAGTAAGCACAGAGGAGGGAATAAGATTATTTAGAAGATAATAGTCTTCTTTTAATACCACCCCTGCTTCTTGTGACGTGGACCAGTTTCAGCAAGAGTCTGTCTTTCACAGCTGCAAATCTAGCCTACACAAGGCAGATTAGAAATTGGTCTGCTTTGGCATTTGTAGGGGAATGAGCATAAGATTACCAAAAATGAAACCAAAAAACGGACACCGGATTCCAAATCAGCGCTCCAAAATTACCCAAAGGGAGATAGTTTCTTCTTTGTTTCAGAAACCGCGTAGACCAGTGTACTAGGCCGTTTTTAATCATACAGTGATTGCCTTGAATGGGCATTTCGGATCGGAGACTTTCTGTCCGTATGTTCGGACCTTGAACATTTGCGTGCCAGTGTTGTAGGAGAGTTCCGAGTACCTCCCATAACCAAGCGGTGCCCGTTATGTGAACTGAAATAGAATAATGATACTTAATAATACTCATTTGGACCGGCACCAGTTCCCTTTGACCCAACTCATTAATATGCATGATTTCCATCATTGGGAATTCCGTATAATTAATTAATACATTATCAAATGATTTAAGTTACCAATTTTTTTCTAACAAAATTCAATAATTGGATCAATAATGGAAAAGTTCAATGAGGTTAAAAAGTCAAACCATTCTCTTCACACTAAGGTCACATAATAGCTAATAATATCTCCTATGCTCATGCATGAGCATCATAAATCTGGTCTCTCCTGGTCCGCTGGACTCCACCGTAGAGTGTTTATTTGCTAACCCTGGTCACTGACGATAAGAACCATTGGTGTCCTCAAACTGTAGCTCCCATTCTCTCTCGGTAACAATGTTTCCAACAACACATGCTCACCGTGCTGCTCACAAGGACAGCAAAATGCAGAACAAAACATAGGTGATAATAAATCCTGCGGCGGGCTATGGGGAAATAAATTAGCTCGTGACGAGGCTTAGCAAGTGTATGCTTCTAACAACAGTTCCTGTTTCAGGAGGGAAGGTACATGTGTGATGGATGGCTCTGCAAACATATTTGACATACCTGGCCAATGCCATGGGCCGGTCACAGCCCGTGGCTGAGAGGGACATTGTGTGAGCACTGGAGAGTGTTTGTGTTTGAGTGTGTGCGGCGTACGCATCAGTGCAGCTCTTCCCGCTGCTATCCCATCTTCCCCGCGAGGCTCCCTCTCCCTCCTCTGCTGCGCTCGGCCCGTGGGGATCACTTCAGTCAGCAGAGCCCTGTTTGACAGAGACACAGGCTCCGGATAAATTTCACCCTCCTATTTATGGGATGTGCACTTCTACTAGGACGCCTTCGATCCGTCCTCAGGGAGCCTGCATCTCAAAACACTCAAATAGTCTGGGTGCAGCGATAAGCAGTGGGATGGAATTATACTCCCAAATTCCCAAATCTTTAAAGACCTTTGTTCCATTCCCTTTTAAACTATACCCTGCTTGCCTTTCTCCCTTTTGCAATAGTTTATACTTCTATATTTTTGGATGTGTTGCTTTATTCGTTTACATTTCAGCTTTTTGTCATTATTTGTATTTCTTTATTTACACCGTTATTTTTATTTTTGTTTACACGTCTAACCCGCGTTTATCTGCAATCTTTGTGCAATATTGATTGCCTCACTATTGCTTTTTCTTACTGTTTTAAACACAGTCATTGCTGAAACGGGATTAAAAGGGAATTCAATACGTTCTTTGTCTTCCTACTCCATGTGAGTTTGCTTAAAATAATTTGTGGAGCGTGTTCACAGCAAATAAACCATGACCACACATTTCTATCCCATTTGGTTTAATATTGCTGGGCGTATATCTGGGAGGATACACAGGAATATGCGGAGATGAAATGGATATTCAGGGTGCTTTTGACAGAGCATGTCAGTGCAGCCTGGTGGATGAGAGCTAAACCTTTATTGGGAACACCCAGGAATGTTTAGTTAACTCGCCCGTCACATTCAAGCATGTGTGTCAAAGGTGTTTACAGGGTGTTGACATTCACACGTTGGCATTGAGGTACAGGCAGCCATGTCTGACTGAGCTGGAAGAATAGAAAGTCCGAAGTATAGCCACCAGGATATTTGCAGTAGAAGTAGTTTGCTTAAATAACAAGACAAATACAAATAGTACAAACAAACAATGATAATAGTAAGTGTTATTAATATAAATTATTAATAGTGTATTAATAGTGTGTAATATAGTGAAACGGATTTTTAATTACCCACTGACATTATTATATTCTAAAACATTTAATTTGACAAATGTATTTTTTCATAAACGGTGTTTGTGTTTTCTCATTGTTTATTTTTGTTATGAACTAGAATTTATAACAAACAACGGTGGTTGTTTTTCTTTACAAAAAAAACAAAACTTTCCTTTAGTTCCAATTGTAGTTTCTGTCAGAACGTGTTAATTGTTGTGCACGACTTTGCATGTATTGTAGTCCAAGTGTCATCCATTTTAATGTGTCAAATATAAAATGTTTTTTTTCTTGAAATTAAAATTGGTATGCTCACAGAAATAGAAATATTCGTTTAATACAATTGCCTGTTATGTCGTCTATATTTAAATTAAAAACAACATTTTTTCTCAAAAATGTGATTACATTGATTTTGAAAATGAACATTATTTCATTTGAATGCAGTTACGTTACATTTCATTTTTATGAATACTTTTATTATGTTGTGTTATCAGACACATACCTACCGCTAAATGCCTCCTGTTTTATTTCACATACATTTGCTTCTAATCCTGCTATTTAATGACAAGGCTTCATTATAATTTACATGTTTTTTGAAATTACCTTTTACAATACAAAAGCATGATGTAAAACCGATAAATTAAACCCGACAATGTTTGCTTTTATTGGATGGCTTATCAGTAAAACACAATTATGCGGTCATATATCCATACACTGTAATAAAGATAAACACAAGTTAGTAATACAATTTACATTTTTAAATAAAACAGCTTGGGTAGAGCCAGTCAGCCTACGTGCGCGTGTGTGTGTGCGCGCGCGCGTGCGTGTGTGTGCGCGCGTGCGCGTGTGTGCGTGTGTGTCTGGCCTCGTGACCACCCACAGTGAACAGCTCCGGTCCGGTCGTATCCTGCCAGCTCCCCACTGACCCACAGGTGACAAAGCCCGTGTTAAGGTGTTTGTACATCCAGTCACTTTAGGTCAACATTCAGCAACAGAAGCACACTCCACAAGTGTGCAGGTATCCCTGGGCCAGCACCGGTTCAGGTAATTGGAGGAGTGTTGTAAGTTTGCCATATGACTCACTCGACTGTTCTGTCAGGCTGTGAATGCTGGAAGATTGCAGGTCTCGGTGAACTTAAAAACCAAGTCCTCTTAACTCATAAATAACCCGGCCGCGGACAACCTTAAGCGGTGTTGAAATGCCTCGAACAGAGCTTTATTTCAGTGTTGGCGGAGCGTGAAGCTGAGAGCACCACCCCACAAGGAGCCTGGCTCTCACATGCACAAATAAGACAGCTATTTATCCTGCCATACCTGAGTTCTGACATGCACCCAACGTGGACGTGGACCATGGATGCCTCGTAATGCGGAGGTGCAGAATTTCTTCCACCCTCGGCCGCCACACAATACTTTTTTTTAATTACAAAAATGTACATTCCTTTATTTTTCGAACCTATCGTGGCGCAGCAGCTGGTACTTCGGAATGTGAACGAATGGATTGAGAGCTTGTCGATTGTGGCATTATGGTAGGCGGTGTGGGTTTTATATTCTATTATGCTGAAAACACATCAGGGAATGTTTTTTCTTCACAACATCATATTGTGTAAAAATCATCCCCACTCTGACCACCCAGGGGGTCCCTGACACCACAACCTTTACAAAGGGGGATGGGCGTGTGTGTGTGTGTGTGTGTGTGTTTGTATTTAGGCAAGTGCCTGCTCACATGCATGAATATGCTTCTTCATCTTATGTGTATTGATCTTCCGCTGATGTCCCGCCACATTCTGTTTTTTGGTTCTTGGCTTCAAATTCATGCACTTTTGTTATTTTTATTCCCAGTAGATTTCCATTAGGGAAGCCAGGCAGACGACATTACGTGTGTGGAGAGCGAATACACAATCAGGAGAGCGCTGGTCCATGTATATGCAAACTGGAACCAACAGGACAAAACAAAAGACCACAATATGGATCCTTCTAACATTCAGCGCCACTGCACTTGCTGTTTGCCCACTCTTGTCCTCGGGTCATGGAATGAGTGTGTCTTATTTCTCTCTCGAGAGGCCCTGGTGGCTTTCTGCCTTCGGCTGTAAAAATGGCATCGTTGGGAAGACTTTTCCTTTCCCGTTGATGCTCAAAACCCCCCCAGATGTCGTTATGGGGACTCCCTGCTTGACTTGTGCTACCTCTTTTAAGAAGAGAAGCGGGGTCAGCCGTTATCCCCTTCTTGCTCGCCGCTGCCTTTTATGGCAAAGCGAGAGCCTCTAAACGAGAACACGCGAAGGTGACGCCTGATGCGATAACCCGTCCAATTAGACAATGCGGACAGATAAATGAGCATACAGTACGGCGTACAATGGGAATTAAAAGTATAAAGCAGCTGGTTTCTTATCTGGGCGAGTAAGAAGAAACCGGGCAACAAAGGGAGGCCTAAGACTAAGTAGCTTGATGCATGGGAAAGCCATGGGCCGGCCATTGTGGCTGCCCTTCTGCTAAGCAAATAGTCCAAACTGTTCATTCCCCATCTCCCATTCTCTCGCCGGTACATTGTTTGTGTCCTTGCATTTCATTCTGACTGGGGAAGATTGCTCAGAGGGCCAGTGAGCAAACAGTCCAGAAAAGAGCCAGCTATCTCCTGCCTGTTCCCAGGAGAACTAGCATTTTTATTTCAGCTCCAAGCTGTCAAAGGATTGGAGAGTTTATGTCAGGATCCTGAATTAATTGCTTTAAGCCTCAGGGCTGACGCCGGCGTTTTTATCACCAAATGTTCGGTAAAATGTTTCCTAGCAAATTATGCGGGCCCCTCCCCCCGGCCGGCGCCGCTGCCGCCTCCTCTGCGGCCGCCTCGCTTCTACCATCGCCTTTGGTAGTCGCCAAACATGTGCTATTGGATACATATGTGTTTGTGCAACACAAATGATGTCTTTAGTGGTTGTGATTTGGTGGAATGAACGCAAACAACAAACTTTTGTGTGTGTATGTGTGTGTGTGTGTGTTTGTACCCTCCCTCGCCATGACGGTAGGTGCACGAGCCAAGCTTGGCAAGAAAATGAGTAAGCTTACAGATGCCTCAATAAACTATAGCTGTTCAGACATTTGGTGGACCAGGTTTTTAAGGCTCCAAACTGTCCTCAGAAATGCCAAACTGACTTCGGAACCGTCTGTCACGCCCAAATGCTTACTTAATAACGTATACATAGTATAAAATATATTGCAAGCCGCCGAAATAGGATGGACCATGTGACCTGGTCCGGTTTCAACACAATCAAAGGTTTTAGACTGCATCGTTGGTGTCACAAACACTTTGCATGTTTTATAGCCTAGCATATAAATCCAAAACACCCGATTGATCCTCTGATGATATAAAACATCATTATGCTGGCATGGCTACATGTGTTGTGTGTGTCTGTTGGCTCTTAACGTGAAGAGGCCAAAACCAACAAAGGAGGTTCCAGCCCTCAGCGCCACACGTCAATAACTGAACCTGAAGCCACCATCTGGAAATTGCTTCTCCTCACACAAATGCATCTGACGGCGTCGGGGACCCGTAGACTCGCGTGTAAGAATTATTGCATGACGCATCGCGAGCTGCTTCGTGCACACGGAAGCCCGTTTGATCCTTTTTCATGTGGAAAGTGCAAAAGTCATGCGTCGCATTTGAAGGAAAAGTCCAAGCAGCGTTCGCATGCACGCTTACAGTACGCTCAACTGCTTCTGACACCGCGACCTCGCCCACCGGCGGCTCGGAACAAGCCTGAACGCACCGCTCATTTAACTGCAACCGCAAATGCATCCTCTAAAGGACGTGCACCTTTCATTATCTTTCTGACGGGCACTTCAAGATAAGAGCATCCAGCTCCCGCCAATAAATCAGGCAGTTGACTCCTTAATCTGAGAGGATATTAAGTGACAAACACGCCGATGTTTCTGTCAGTGTCAAGCAGGCGAGGGTTAATAGGGTGCATCAGGGGACTACTCTGCAGTGGGAAGAACATACCGGCCTCATCCTTCCTCGTAATCTGCTCAGCCGCCTTATAGACACCTCCCAGCTTTCCTCAACCCTTCAACCGAGCATCCTCCTTCCCATTATAAACAACACAGCCATTTATACCGGATTAAATTGGGGATTAATTTGATTCAAGTCCGGGTATGGGAATTCATTAGTGGGCTGACAGTGGCGCTATACATGCAGGGAATTTAATTTGGATCCCCCCGAGGGAAGAGCTACGAGTCGGGGGTCTTAAAGACGAGGAGGTGGGGTACCGCTCCCCGCTTTGGATCTGTACACTTGACTTTATTGCTGTTGATTCCTTGCTATTAAACTGAAATACTATTAGGCGGGAGTGTTTTGGAGTAGGTAGTGCGTGTTGACGTCTGGCCCCGACGGTCTGTCACGGATCCAGACCATTTCCCGTCGATGACATCATCGTGCGGGATAAACGCGGGGTTTGGCTGCCACTCATAAGCTATGAAAATCAGCGCATTATTTGAATGTCATTGACTCTCATGAATGTTGAAACCACTCCTGACAAGCGGAACGGTATAAAGTAAAGGCATTAAATTCAAGTCAAGTGCCGATTACAACCCCGCCACCCCCCGCGCTTGCCACAGGCACAGCACCAATCTGCTTTTCACTAAATGGGACAAGTCCCTTTGTAAGGTAGGCCATATTAATGCACATGTCTGCGAGGCAGAACACATGCAGGACAAAATATTCCGTAGTTTGTTATTCCGAGGACGGCGCAGGGGGCACACGGGCTTGTTTGCCTTGACTGGAAGAGGAGATTGGATTGGGGGTTTAAATGAATCGCTGGCGCACCACGTTTATAGGTTTCATTAACTTTTAATGAGTTGGGTGTCCTTCGCCGTGATTGGCTGGCAAAGCTCTGCCTTCACTTCCTGGAACTGGAGCTGAGGGGAACATGGGGAGATTTTGCAGCATGTTTGGGGGTCATGTAATGGCAGTGTGACGCGGAATGGGCCATACTGCAATGGAACTGGGTTATAATGCGGTACTATTTCCCCAAGACCCAGATATCCATCAGCGCTGGCTGGAGGAGAATAAAGAAACTTTGGCACATCAATCCCAGTCAGGCAGGCGTCCTTTTAGCACCGCTGACTGACAGGTTTTATGGTAGCTTTGCCCACAAGGCTTGATCTCAAAGGCAGGCATGAGGTCTGCTGGGAAATGCTTGTGGACCTGCCAAAGAACTGCAACAAGCGTGTGCACCTTCTCCCGCTGTGTTCTCCTACACATCTAGTTTGCATCTGCATGGTGGATATATATTTTGCATTCTGCCCTCTATGTTTTTGTAAAGGGACCATTTGCATGTTGCAATATTTCACAAGGATAAATACCGACCATCCATCCACTTCCAGGCTTATAAAAGCAGCAAGGCAGAGAGAGGCACCTCAATAGATCGCCTATAGGTCACTGCATGTCCCACCAGCTGCTGCCTCCCCCAGGACTCAATGGCTATTGTTGACGGACCTCTCTCTCTTTCTGTCTGTCCGTCTCACTCTCTCTCGCACATCCCGTCACCCCGACATGAAGGAGTTCCACGCTGGAATGTCACAGAGTCATGTCAGAAGAGATGCGGACACATCACAGTCAGCAGCCGCATTCTCACCCCGTCCATTTTGCCCTCTCTCTCACTCTCTCTTTCCCACTGTCTGCCCTTCAAACACACACACACACACACACACACACCTTTTCATCCCTACACATCCTCAAGATGACCCGCGTACGACCAGATTTTCAAAATAAATGCCGCACCGGTCGGTTTTCTGGGAGGTAAGAGTCCATCCCGCCATGCTTCACCTTTAGAGATGGCGGGAAGTCAGAGGGGATGGAAACGCACGCGTCTTGTTGCGTGGTGTGCTTCACACCACAATATCCATCCATCTTCTATATCCTCACCATCATAAATAGAGAAAAACTGTAATAGTGACATTTTAATAATGTCAGGCTAATGCGTGTGCATGCTTACATGCCATTTGCATTACTAAAAAAAGACCATGCGCTGTCAGACACAAACTCACCCCAACATCTGCACGCGGTTCACATTCATTTTTGGAACTATGTATTACTTTTATTCTTTCTTTTAAAAAAAAAATGAAAAAAGTTTCTTTTTTACTACTTATTTCTGTTCACATTTTAAATACAGTGTTTGCAAAAACGGGGGTGGGGGTGGGGGGGTGAGTGTTGCAGCAAATCATGCATCGAGGATATACATTTACATTTGGTAATTTGAATGTGTAAAATCAAAGTAAATGTGAAATAATATTGCTTATGTATCACAGAGCAACTAAAGATACATTTACTTTATTTCAGATGAAATTTCTATTTTAGTTTTTTTCCTCTCATATTTTTTTTCATATTATTAATAATAAAGAAACCCATTGCCGAGTACAGTGCAGGAAGAAAACGGGATACATGAGCACTTGGACTGGGTGGACCGGGACAGGCCGCCTGCTGGGTGGCTGGGTTCGGACTTTGTGGTGCCTTAATATAGTGAGCGACGACAGTTTGCCCTACTAAGATGTCGGATTAGGAGTATTTCTCCTCAAAGAGGAGTTAAGTTGGCCTCGTCGGTTCCTCCCTTGCAAAAGCCTGAGACGGAATTACAGCTTGTTGGTCCGGTGTCCCTCTGTCGCCATGGAGACGGCTCTACTTGGGTGTTCCGATCGGCGGGCTGTAGCGCTTTTTAGACTGAAAGGTGCGGCAGACACCCTGCCGTGTGAAACACTACATCTGCCTCGAATCACTCCCTATAGTCCGCGCATTGACTTGACTTTTACCAATGACTACCCACATCTCCCTGCTGCTGCCGCTGCACTCCTGCAATCTTCATTTTACATTTCAAGGTTTTGTTTTTTGCCATAAAATTGGATTTCTGGCCAAACTTGCACGCAGGAGTCATTCCTCTCTCCGGCCTTGCAATGCATTGCTGGAGAGGAGAATGTCTCACTTCGGAAAGGGCCTGCATGCCATGACAGTCGGACGCCTCATATTAGCCCGTATTTGCAGGATAGATCTGGTTCTAAAGCCCGCTCTATACGCAAGTCAGACTGTCTGCAACAAAAGCCTGCGAGGTCTGACTTTAAGGAGAAGTGGAGAAGAATGCAAATGCATGCATGGGCATTGCAGATAAATCAGGTTAGCGGGGTAAAAGGATCAACAGGCTTTATTTAGTTGCTATAACAACACGTGTCTGGGATAATGCATGCACCATGCAGGAGTTTATATAGATATATATATATATAAATATGTTTGTTGATTTATTTCCCGTCCTTCTCTTTTTCTTGGAGAAACGAGTAAGGCGCAGTGACGTGGCCTTCTGTCCTTCACTACAGATTGGGGTTAGTTACCTCTGAGCTATCAAACTTGCAAAAGGCCATCCCCATCTCCTGCTGGTTTGGATGTGCAGGAGATGAGATTTATTCATTGAAAAATGTCACGCCCTTCATTATTATTATTATTATTATCATTATTTGTGTTATTATTCTTACACGCTTCTGCAAGTATTATTATTTCTAACCTGCATATACAATACACACAGCCTTACCATACACTAACTGGTCATGATGCATAGCAAAATACTTACTAGTACTACTACTACTGATATAGTAATAATAAAACGTGCATGAACACGTAAAAATGCATGCACAAATGTGGTCAATTATAAATCTGCCAGTGTTGTATGATATTATATGATATTTTCCCTGCTTGCTCAGTGAGCCGCGCGCTGCAAGAATGTAGATTCCTCAAATGTGATTAGTTGCATGCCTCAAAGTCTAGCAGGCGCATTTGGAACAAGTCGTCACCACCGTCGTTAAATTACCAAAAACAGACACAGCCAGCGGGTATTTAACCGGTCAATGACGTGGGAGTTGCTTTTTTTTTTCCCCTGCACGTCTTCCGTGCAAAAAGCGGCAAATCCTTCAGGCTGTGCGTGCCCCTCTTGTGAAATCCAACACGTCTCCTCAGTAAAGGATGCAAGGTGCATCGCCCACCACCCGTGCGCCGCTAAAAGAGATACATTTCACAGCAAATGTCCGAAAAGATCCCTACCTGTGCAAAAACGACGGTTGCTGCGAAGCCGCGCGCGGGAGCGCAGGCTAGAAGCTTTGCCTTGCGCCTTCTGCAAAGGGCTGCAGACATCGCGGCATTTATTTGAGCTCAAACTCGGTCACTGTTGACTTTAGCACAAAGCAAAGATTTCACTGCCCCGCTAGTTAAAATGATTATTTTACAGAGATATCGATCAGTGTGCTATAAAAAAAAATCAGCTTAGCGTGATATGTCTAAAATGAATAGAACCAAATTTGATGTCTGTGTAAATTTGCAGAGCCGCGGCGTCCTATTCGGAGTTTACACATTGGGTGCAATTTGGTTTGTGTACGTCTGTGTGGGAGTGTGTGTGTGTGTGTGCGTGTGTACTCTTCCTATACGTGGGCATAGCCCGCACTCCATTGTTTACTGGCTTTGTTTATTCGCAGATCACTCTGTTTAAAGTGTCATGCGTAAAGTGGGGTCTGGAGAATAAAAGCGCACTTTTACGCACTACATTTCCAGGTGCGGAGGGGCCTATCGTTTTGTCTGAGCTTTGCCTTGAAGGTGCACATGGGAGATCTGTGTGGACCGGCATCGTTTGGAGCAGAAGTGACCCCACAGCCGTCCGGCACAGCGGGAGGGGGTTTGGGTGCGCCTCTGGATGACAACTAACCTATCTTATCTAACAAGACGGGAGGGTCCCAGCACTTTGCGAGCGAGACAGGGGACAATGGAGCCCCCGGATTGGTGGGAGAGAAGTTAGAGCATCACATCCCGCCATCGGGACCCGTTTCCCACTCAGCCCGCGATTCTCCCGCGCCACAGGAGGCTCTTTGACGTGACAAAAGACAAGATCTAAACGTTACTCTCATGCAGGCTCTGACTGGCGCTCTGCGTCAGACGTCTCGCCGCAGTCATGAGCATGCGGCTTGCACGAGGGCCGCAGCAGCTGATTGGTTGATGCAAACTTCTCAATTTGAGTGGAAAATGTGTTTTTGTTTTTCATGTTGGGGCGTCATGTTGAATGTGCACACATACCTGGCAAAATGTAGCCCGGATTGAGACTGTTTTGCAACGCCATGCTTATCAGCCTCCAGGATCACTGAATGAGCGACCATAATCAATATTTAATATTCACATTTTTGCACCTGCACGCGTTATGTTGCAATTTTTATCATACATTATTTAGATCCCCTGCATGTATTTGTATATGTGCACTATTTCTTTTGTTTACGTAAGCGTGTCCTCGAATCAAGCCTCAAAGTGTTGGTGGGATTAATAACATGTTTGTTAGGGATGTGTCAAAATCATAATTTAGCCTGCTCTCTGTGTCCGGCCTACTAACTCAATTGCATGTTAATCATTTAAATACAGTTGGGTGGATGGGTGGAGGGTGTTTTCCCCTCATACTGCTAACAATCATACCGGGAATAAATCATCGCTCATAATAATATCCAAAACAAGAGATGTGCATGAACACATTCTTCTCAGCCAATCATCATCTTGAGAAAACATGACCAATTACACTTTAATATAGATTCTGCTCTTGCCACTACAAGAATACACATATACAGGCCATAAATAGGAATTACACAAATGATTGGAGAAATCCGTGGGGGGGGGGGTTTTGCTCTCAAACTCGGGGATGCAGAAGTTCTTTTGCAGCTCGGGTTTCTTTGGAGTCCATTCCTGCAGCAGACGTGCGAACACGCTGCCGTGGATTTTACAACAACATCCTCTGGAAGCAATCGGTCTAGCAAACAAATCCGACAACTAAAACGACGAGAAACGGCCAAAATATTTGAAATACACAAATTCTATATTTTTTATTTTTACAAATGTACACATAGAGGTCCGTTTGGGGTGTCTTTTTTTTTATGAGGAGTTCATGATGGGCCGGGAGTAGACGCCCTGGTAGTAAGATGAGTCCGGTATGGAGGTGTCCAGACCGGCCTTCCCCGCCATGGCGCCCATGGAGAGGGCCCCGGGCATGGGGGAGCCGTAGCCCGAGTAGTGCATCACCTGCTCGTAAGTCTTTAGGTCCATTTTGTGGTGGTGGTGGTGGTGGTGGTGGTGCTGCTGCTCCGACGACATGAGGTTGTTGATGGAGAAGGGGTGGTTGAAAGAGTAGTGGTGCTCCGGCTTCAGGTGAGGGTCGTGGGCCAGGACCGAGTGATGCTGGGACAGAAGGTGCTGACCCTGCGGGGAGGCGGCAGAGGCGGCGGCGGCTGCGGCGGCTGCGGCGGCCGCTGCAGCGGCGGCGGCGGCGGCGGCGTGCTCCGGGCTTAACGCCTGCCCGGCCTTCATGTCCGACATGGACCTTTTGTGCTCGCCGGAGGACGAGTTCGAGTGGGGCGACTCGTTGCCGTTACAACTCTCCGAGCTGCTGTGGGACGAACCGTCCCCCGCCTTGCGCCCGGACTCCTTTCCGGGCATCTTCTTGTCGCACTTGAAGCGCTTCTGTCTCCGCAGGTAGCAGCCGTTCTCGAACATGTTCCCCGAGTCCGGGTGGAGAGTCCAAAAGGAGCCCTTCCCGGGTTTATCCGGCGACCGGGGCACCTTGAGGAAGCAGTCGTTGAATGACAGCGAGTGGCGGATGGAGTTCTGCCAGCGCTGCTGGTTCTGCCTGTAGAAGGGGAAGAGGTCCATTATCCACTGGTAGATCTCGGCCAGGGTGAGCATCTTACTGGGAGATTGCTGGATGGCCATCGTGATGAGGGAGATGTACGAGTAAGGAGGCTTGGCGTGCGTGTAGCTCCTCCGGTACGTCTTGGGGTCCCTGGAGCGGTTGATGTTGGATTGTCCGTAGATGGGACTCATGGCGTTCATGTTGGTGTAGGACGTCAGCGCGTTCATGGAGGCGGGCTGCCCGGTCATGGGGCTCATGCTGGGGCTGAGGGCCGCGCTCATGGCCGTCATGCCGGCGCCCATGCCGCTCATGGCGCCGGTGCTGGGGGACATGCCGGTCATGGAGGGACTCATGGCGGTGTTGACGTAGGACATGTTCATGGAGTTGGCCGACATGTTGGCGGAGGTGCTCATGCCGGACATGCTCATGTAGGTGTTCATGGTGTTCATGCCCAGGCCGGCGTTCATGTTGCCAACGGAGGTGTAACACTGTGGATGGAGAGCAGAAGATCGAGGAATCACCAAAACGCCTTATATGCAGCAGAGTACTAGTACTTGTACTTATATGCAGTATACCGAGCTGCATGGTGCGCGGATACTTTCAACCAGTACTACAACACAGTGGCGTTACACGCATACTATTAAATATTGCACCCATACTGCGTTGTGTACTGCTACTGTCATGTGGTATTAAATACTGCATTGCTACTCAAATAAACTGCTACTAAACACCGCACGCATACTTTTAAGCAGCTGTATCAAATAACGCACTGCTACTACTATCAAACAGTGGTACTGAATACTGGTACTACTAAAAAGTGTGTTCTGTCAAATATGACTAAATATTGTGATTATTGCACAGATGATTAAAACACGCGCGGTATTGCAATGCACGTTCTGCCGCGTGTTGTATAGGACACCGATTAATAGCGCAGTGATACTACTATTACGCAGTGGTATCACGTGGTGTGTGGCGGTGCAGGTGAACAACTTCTACTGCTGCAGGTTGTTGTAAAAAAAAATAAATTGACTAGTAATGCCTGAATTTCCACGCACACCACCAATTAGTCGATGGAGAGCGCGCGCGCACACACAGGCGCGCACACACACTCGCAAGAGCGCATCCCCAAATATTTGAACCAATCAGCTCCCCTAAATCAAACATCTCTGCTGTTTGTCAAGTGAAAACAGAGGGAAAAAAATAGTGTGATTTGCTGAAGATAGGTATATAGACTAAAATTATAAAGCAAGTGGAAAGTCTGCCCCCTCCTCCTCGTCGACATGTCAAGCAACTTTGTTAGGATAGTGTGGAGATGGGGGAGGATTTGGAGGCGCCTCAAGTCAATATTTGATCACAAAGTTAATATTATCTCAGGGCTAATATTGAGTTGTATAAAATGGGATCGGCTTTAGGCAAGTGGGGGGAAATATATATTTAAGGTACCCACCTCAGGCTCTCCATAGTAGGTGCTCCAGTCGGTGTGTTCGTGTCCTTCCATTTTAACTGCTCCAAGCATCATGGAGGACTTTCGACCGAGCGTCTCCCAGCAGAGGAAAGGCAGGAAAAAACAGCCAAAAGTGTCTCTAGGATACAGCCGGGACTGGGGGCCGCTGGTGCATGTGTCGGTGTGGCTGCCTCGTCCCTCCGAGTCCAACAGTGGCGCACAAAAGGAGAGACAGCCGCGCACTGCGTCAGCGTGCGAGCGCAGATGAAAATGACGCTCGGTGCAGCCAGTTGACGCAGTGATATAGCTGTGTGCGCCAGCCAAGCCTCCAATCCCGACTTGTACGCCTTGGGCCCTATTTGAATAATCTCCTCGCACCTAGGCGTGAGCCTCCTCAAGCTGCACCCCCCCCCC
>QODF01000229.1:531501-544577 GCA_024372805.1 Oostethus manadensis | reverse complement strand
GGGGGGCACTGTCAGACAATGCGCTCAGGAAGCAAAAAAAAAGAATAAATGAGTGAGTTACGCCAAAGAAGACTGAAAAACTTCTTTCTAATGCTGACAATTGTTTCCTTCAAAACTGCATCAGCTTTTCCAGCAGATTGAGCAGCACATATGTACTTTTTTTGTGTTATTTTGTGTTTTTTTAATTTATTTTGTTGTCTGGAGTAACCAAAAGTGCTATAATAAATTACATTTTTTTTTAGAAACGACCATGACTTGTATGCATTTCATTGTAACTGATAGCAAAAGTTGTAATACGAGCTGCCAGCCCATGGAGAAACTGTTGGTCGTCATCTAAATGACGACAAGCGTGTCAAAATGACCTCAAATGGAGGAAGGTCCCTGTTGATGAAGCGTTCCAATTAGTGCGCTTTAACTGCGTGAGAGCGCCCTCTGTCGGCCAGTGGCTCCATGTCGCTCCCTTCTCTGTCGCGTTCATGCTTGCGCACATGCCGTGCGTATGCTGACCGAGTTGTAAATATGCGTGCGTGCACGTACGCAGCGAAAGCCGCCATGAACGCATGGTTTCTCCGTGCAGGGTATTGCGCCCTTCTTTTGTGGTATGGCTGTATTTACATCGGGCGTGCAGCCTCCCTTCTTGCAGCGTGTACTGTATATTTGTATGACACAAACATGAAGGCGAGGCCACGCGTCGCTGGTTGTACATCTATTTGACTGCATATTTACGCAGGAGCATAACTATCTGTATAGAGCCCCATTAGTATAGTCGAGTAAACCGGTCTTGTTGACGAGGGACTAACAGACTCTGCTTAACTTGGAAATGAGATCATGAGAGAGAGGGAAAAAAAAGCTCCCTGTGTTTGAGGATCGGGGATTGCACCAAGCACGCTGCAGCTCCCACGGAGGAAGGCGACGTTATGGGCGTAAGAATCATGGCAAACTGCTTAAGTGTGGTTTTTATGCCAGTTGCTGAATGCGTTAAAAAAATGCACTTTGGCTTGGATGTTCATCAAAACTAATAATGCAGGGAAGATCAACTAAAAAAAGGAAAGACGCCCAAACCTTCAGCATTCCAAAATGGTCCTTGACCTGGCTGAGTTCCTGAATGGGGCATGTTGCTCATTCCAAGCTTAATCATCAACCCACCAGAGTCCCCCGCCACCACATGGGTGAAGGTCACATTTTGGATTTTGGTGGAAAAACAAAATGGGTAATCAGCTAGACGTGTGTGTTTGTCACATCTACCATCAGGTGTTCACGTGCAACATATCTACACGCAATAGTTCCTTTTTGCACAGGCCGCTAACACATTGGCCATGCAGAAAACGTGTTGTCACGGGCCTCAACCGTCTGCTGCCCGTTGGTGCACATAATAGCCGGTAGCATCCACGCCTGGATGCAAGACTCCGGGTCGACTTGACAATAGCGGCTATAACTGGTGGCCTTATGCAGTACATGCCAACGCAGAAAATAATCCTTGTTTAAGAACCTTTTCATGCGGATGCCTTGGAAAATAAGAAAAAGAAAAATAAGAAAAACTTTAAAAAGTTAAAGCCCTTTTGAGTTATTTTTTTTTATTCAGACATTACGTCTCAGTTCAAATTTTTTTTTATTCTGTGAAAATTTTGTTTGATTTTGTTCAAAAAGTATTGACCCCCCATTTAGCAAAACAACCAATCAGGTCTATCTGTCTATCTATGAAATAACACGCGCTGAGAACCAAACCTGAATAGAATTTTTGCAGCAAAACGTAACAATTTCACAAGTTTGTGAATCTAAGTCTATTTTTGTCCTTCAAAGTTTTAACTATGGTATGTTTGTCATGTATCTTGTACCGTTTTACAATATTATACATTTTAACTCTTTTGTTAGTTATTTATGCAAAACTAAATAAGCTCCAAGATGTATTACCATGCTATTGATCCTATTAGAAAAGTGAGGAGGGGAAGAATTAAATAAGCTCAACTTCTTCCAACTCCTTTTTGCACTTGTTGATTTGTGCAAGTATCAACGTGATGTCTTTTATGGAATTTTTTAAAGCTTTTTTGAATAAACTTCCTGCAATTGGCTGCTTGACAGAGTGGAGTGAATCACACTGGTGTGTGCGTGCCACTGGACATTATGGCATCGTTATATTTGAATCCACGATATGCTGTATAGCATCATATTCATCTGTATCTGTCACTAGGTGTGTCAGGAATTGCTTAGGTTTTTATGCTGAAGCTGGAATCGATTTATTAGTTTCATGATTTTGATGTCGAAACATCGTTAGTACAATATTATGACCATGTGCACAATCGAATGGGATTTACCCACAGATATGATGAAGCTCTGTTTTTATTGACACAGTCAGATGATTTACATTTTTCTAAACGTGGGTCTTTTTAGGCTGCTGTAGAGTAGAACTGTTCTTCATCATACTAACAGCAGTTTTCTCTGCATACAGCTCATTCATCAGAAGTAAATACAGCTGTACAGTAAATGTACAGCAAAAAGAAACCACTGTTTATTATTGTTTGGGGCTATTTTTGTGTGTTTTTTTGTCAAGCATTGAAATTTTGCATTTGAGGGTCCTTGAACGCATCATAGATGTGTGTTTACAACTGACTTTGATTCCATCTATTCATCCATCAATTTACGTTAGTGATGAGTGCCATATTTTATACTTTAATGTGTGTGGTGTATATTTAGGGCTTAAACCTCTCATGAATAAACAATGGCAATTGAAGAGAGAAGAGAAGGGTTCTAGATTTGAATTTAGTGAGTATTTTTTTATGGGCGTATCAATTTTGTCCTGACCCCGCCCAACAAGCAAGAAGCTACTGTATTGTGAAATAAATAACTCTCTTACAACCAAAACTGAGCATTATCATCACACCATAGCAATTTCATTAGAAATAGAACAAATCTGGGAACAAAAATAAAATATAGGTAAGAAAAACAGTATAATATTTTAAAAAGTTATAAATCAAGCAAACATAAGTGGAATGGCTCATGTGGGCTTGAAAGAGGGTTTTTGAAAAAGGCCTGTCTAACATGTAGTGGGAGATCATCCACATTTTGGGAGCAGCAATGGAAAACAAACTTAGAGTTCCGTTTTATTGGACCTCTGAATGCAGAATATTCATACTTGCACTTGTGTTGAATGCTATTAGTGCAACGTTGTGGCCGCTTTGTATATTTCACCTTTTTATATGTCTGCCTACGAAAACCGTGTCACATTTAGCTTATAAACGTCTACACTGGATGTCTTACCACTTGAGTATTGAGTCCGTGTCGAATCAATGATGACAGGTCCTCATTCGTCCCTAATTATCCACAGCTTACTGTATTTATGGATAAAAGCCTGCACTTTAGACTCTGTGCAGACTGGGCCGGGTTTGGAAACGGCGGCATCCAGACGGGAACGGCTCACTGGTTGAAAACAATTTATTACACAAGGCACGGGACACGCAAAACTACCGAAGAAGAAAGGATGCGTGCGCGAGTCTGTCGTCTTCCACGTTCCAAGGCTGGTCTAGACTCACGACAAAGTGGAACTCCTTCTGGGAGTCATCATCTAAGACAAAGCAATGTGAAGGAGAATGTCAAATTCTCATACTATGTTGGCAAAGCGCACTTCTAGTAACGTGACGGCGACGGGCTGCTGACCTCTTCGTTTCCCAAAAGGGCAGGGTTGGCCGTCTTCAAGTGTTCCCATTTTCACACTCCGAGAACACACAGTGTCAGGCTGTTGCCGTGTGGACGAAAGGCTGAAATGATCAAATACGTCGACCTGAAAACTTTTCCGTGTGGACAGCCCCAAAGTGTGACAGCACAAGGCAAAAAAAAGCCGCTCAACTCTTCTGCTCTCTCAATTAGCCTCCATGGTGGGCGGTGTTGCGTTTCGCACTTTCAGCATTCATTCAGTCAGTGCTTATGACACGGGCTAACGCAAAGTGTCAAAAGTTTAATGAGCGCTTAAACGCCTCGGCCCGGCAACACCTGCCTAAAACAACACTCCCTGACATGACTTCAGATGCTGCGGACTTGTTGGGTGCAGGCCAGAAGGTGCTCCCCGCACTGTGGGAGTAACTCCTGCAGCATTCCTCCAAACACCCAGGAGTTGTTGGCAGGAAGGTGTTAACTTTAAGTTTCAACTTTCAAAGTGAGGTCCCCCCCCCCTTTCGGTTGAAATGGAAAGATTGAAGAATGCCCCTTTTTAGGGGCTTTTGTATCTCTGTGAGTGCACCCACAAAGCAGCCTAAGCCAAAGGGTTAAGCGTGTAATTCATCAAAATAAAATTAATAACTAGAGGTCCTTTTCTTTTAGGAAGAGCTGGAAAAAATGTTTGCTGCCAACTTGCCTGTGGTGACAGTAAACATTCCAGAGCCGGGTTGGAGTTTGGACTTGCCATTATCTGCCACAGCTGTGACAACGCCTGTTGGCCGCAGGTTTGTGGCCGGCCACGCTGTGTTTACCTGGAAATGAATCTGAAAAGCGGCTGGACTGGGAAGGCACACAAGGCAAGCTAAATAAAAAGCGAGAGCGGTCAGCGCAATGAGATGCATGTGGGAGGGGATCCAAAGTTATTGCGCTGGCCCCCGGTGGGTCAGGGCGCAAACACGGGCGTAAACGCACTAAGGATATCCTCAAATACCCAGCTTTTGATATTTAGAGGAATGTGGCTGGGAATGCCATCCGATATGCGCTAAGTTGACTGTATCCAGGGCGCTGCGGATGCTTAAGGGTGTCGTGTTGACCGCTGCCCTTCATTTATCACCCAAGGTGACAGTTCATCTATAGGACCACAGGAGGAGAATACTGAAAGGTGGGATGCATAGGGATAGATAGGGGTTGCAAACACTAATGGGATTTTTGGTGCATTCCAGAATCATGCCTTACCGTGTATTCCATACGTGATTATATCACAGAAATGTTATTATTATGACCCTCATGTACACATTGTATTTTACATTTTATTTTAAACATTTTTCATTTTCTTAAAAATAAAACCTAATTTCCCAGAAGGCTTTACTTAATCCAAGCATTCAAATGCAACAATGTCACCCTATTAATTAAAAACTGTAATAAATTATTATTGCATGGTTCGTTCGTTCAAATGACTACAAATGGAAATGATTCCAAATTTTTATTTTAGTGTTGGTAAAGTATAGTTTGTTACTTAAGCCCCAAACTCTGGTGAATGTGTCGGAATTTAATTGCATTTCCATTCCCAGTTTTATTACATTTCCAATTCCTCAAATGAATTTAATTGCAATTCCAAATTCAGAATTTTGTGTAGGACTAAACACAAGTGTTTTTCACAGAGTGATACAGGTTTGACAAGAAACGTCAGGTATGTTAGAGGAAAAATCTTATGCACACTAATGAAAGATTAATGTTGCCGCCACAAAGGTCGTTAGCACTTTAAAGCACCCAAAATGTGTCTACAACAAAAGATTCGTATATTCATTCATTTTCTATGCCGCTTATCCTCATTAGGGTCGCAGGCATGCTGGAGCCTATCCCAGCCGACTTTGGGCGAGAGGCGGGGTACACCCTGGACTGGTCGCCAGTCAACAAAAGGTATACAGGTTTATACATTTTTTTCATCTACAATTAAATTACTACGCAGATGTTGTTTGATTTCAGGTGTTCAATTCCGACTAAGGCCTTGTCCACACAGAAACGTTCCTGGGAGAAATATGTTGCATGTGATGAAACATGAGAACCTAATGTAATTTGTTAAGCATGTCCAAAACAAAATAAAGCCATGATCATGACTATTAACGCTTATTTACAAATAACATAACATTATCTACTGTAAGTATTTATGCATATCAAATCAGTTTTTTTTCACATAGCGTTTAAATCTCATTCATGTATTTCCTGTGCAGAAAGGTGCTCCATATTTCCGATAGTTTTAGGTGAATGGATCGTGGATAGTAGGGTCGATGGTTTCAGATGCCATGACTCCTTTTAATGCCTGTCTGAACTTTCAAAGTAAAAAAGGTTCCTCATGTGTATTAGGGCCAAAAGATTTAATATCACCAAATCAGCCCATTGTTATTCATTAGTGGGCCAACTGCTGAGTCAATACACATTTAATCACAGACTGCAGGCAATTAAAACCGGAGGGGAGCAGTGGTGCTATGTTAATTAAAGTGCCAGGCTCCCGCGGGAAGCTACATGTCTAAATATCAACGCCATCATGCTGTAATCTGCAATGAGCGACTGCTGTCGGAGAATAGAAACCCTGGCCTGGTGATTAGTAAATTGCATTGTGGAAATTAGCTGTTTTAATCCCAATTGAAGTGAAGGACAAAACCAAATGAGTCAACCGGTTAATGCAACCCGGCCTAACGGTAATGTTGTCCTGCAACTTGCTGGGATGTGACCACCTATAAGACCACGAATCTGAGAGAGGCTTTTGCTCCATTTCCTTTTTCCATCACGATGTCAGTGGGCAAGTGAGGCTTATATCTGCTGCCGTCTTATCAGTATTCCAGGCTGATGGGAAATTGAAGTTTGGGATTACCTGCGACCCATCTTAGACAGCCGGTTAGCCGCCGTGCTTTCATTATTCTCATGCTTCAGTGCACGACACAACAAAATCTCACCCTCTTCCGTGCCGGAAAGCTATCCTTGTTTTGTATGCACAGCATAAAAATTAGAAGCAGATAGCAGAGAATTCGCATGAGGTCTGCATTAGAGGTGAGCCTATCTGCTGCCAGACCTTCTCGGATGGACGAGGGCCCATCCATATGCAGATGGCTAATTTGTAGTGTTTACAGAGGAGCACGGAGGGAGCGGAGAGCTCATGAAGAGAGCTGAAAGGGGGCTGCCTACGTGTCATCCCAGGAGCCTGGTGGTAAAACTTGCAGCAACATAAGTGTCCAATCTGTGTTTGCTTACCCGTGGACACGGATGGCTCAGTGCTGGTCCTGGGGCCCGTAAATTGTGCCTTTTTTACGGGCCCTGACAGCTAACAAGCTATTGGGAACAGAGGCCCAATGACTCGGCCACTCAACAGATTAGCACCTCATCAGCCTCCTACAGCTCCAAACAAATACGGTCCCTGCCTCCTTCAAGACACAATAGGGCTAACACTGCTCAACAGCCCCCCGCCAAGAGAGCCCCCGCCCTTCCTCTGCCACAAAACTTCCTGGTCTGGCTCTTTCGGTGGGCCACAGCTGCATCAAGGGCTCCTTCCCCAGTCCGTGGCCCACCCCGACCCCAATTGGCAAGATGTGTGTATTTCAGGTGAGCAAATATTGCCACTTGCCTGAGAGGTCAATGGCCAGCCCTTTTAGGAGGAGTCTTGGGGGGGGGTTGCGTATTGCGCCCGCCTGCTTTCCAGGGGTACATGTGGCTTCACACAGCAACCAGTCCATAGAACGGCTCAGGGGAATTCTCCAGGCACAGCTGGAGTCAGCAAACCAAACATACCTACGCCTCTCATCTGCATTTTCTCAGAGCGTTTCCAGCGTTCATCCCCCCCCCCCCGATTGGCTTTTACCACAAAAGGATGATGATGATGATGCTCTGACAAGCCACACACACACACACACACAGCAGATATTTCACGCAATACCCTGGCTGACGTTCACTACTCATCTAGCTTTTATTTCCTCAACGTATTCATATTATTGGTAGTAATAACCAAATATTGCAACAACAAAAAAAGACCAGGTGAGAGTGCACTATAGAGGGGTGTATCGAGCCAAATATTGATATCACCCCTCACAAATTCAAAGGGAATCACAAATTAAAAGGAAATACATGTGGAAATATAAAGAGAATCAATAGCACCAAAATATCCAAATCCAGTCATATTATTTTTCTATTTGTCTTTGCTTTGTCTGTATTGTGTCTGTTATTCCCATTTGCTTTTTCTCATTGCATTCACCAAATTGCTCAAACTGACTACAAAAAGAAAAGGCAATACAGCCTTTGCTGTGGGGGGGGGGTGTTTTGTTTGTGGGGGACGGAATTGTCATTCTGCCAGGATGAGTACTCAATACCTGATACACGAGCCTACTTACAGTGACTACTCTTAGTGTAGGAAGGGGGTCACGGACAGGTAACATCCCTAGCACACCACCACGCACATACCTGGCGCAGAAATCTTACACGATGGAGTCCGTATCAAATCTGTTGAAAGAAGCGATTTGATGGCCTTTGCTTTTTGTCGTCAGCTTGAGCCACCGGGTACAATGACGAATTGTTGAGCGGGGAGCAAGTGAAGTCCCAGGAACAATCTGGCATTGTAAGGCTGAAGAAGGCCTGATGACTAACTGCTCACAGGTGTGTACCGGTGGCTCCGCCTCTGCAGGAACAGCCGCACATTGTTGTGTACGGCTGTTGTGTGCAGTCGTACACAACAGACAGGCAGCAGCAGAGCAGCAAAGCGGAACTTGACCGTACAGTTTCCACCCCTCACCCTCTAAAAAGCCAGCATACCTGGCTTGTATGATTTGGTAAAGGAGCCTCGTCTTATCCGTAACCAGGGCACCCCATACCCCTCCTTCTAGAGTCTACAATGGTCTTCACCCTGTATGCTGGATGGCCATCAATCGTGCGCGATGGGGGACAAGGCACAACAGGTGTACAAAGCAGACTTGTGGTCTCAGGTTTGAGACCGGACACGTGGAAGACCAGGTGCACCTTGAGTGATGGTGGCAGTTTGAGCTTAATCGAAGAGAAGTTTATTTGATGATGCCAACTTCTTGCAGGTACCTGCTAATGGTAAGTCCCGAGAGGAAAGCCAAACCTTCTGGCCTGGTTGGTAAGCTGGAGCGGAAACTCTGTGGAGGTCTGCCAGTTAGCGATTGCGTTCAGCAGTCCGAGAGATTGTGGCTCAGGTGTCCCGCCACACCCGATGAGTCGATGAAGGTGAAGGTGGACTGATGGTACGGACACGTCAGCCTCCTCAGAGGGAAACAGTGCAAGCTGATTTAAAAGGGTGACATACCTGGAGACCAGCAGGTGAGCGATGAGAAGGCTTGTTCCTGGTGCAGACAGAGCAGGCAAACTCCTTGATGTCAGGAGACATTGAAGGCCACCAAAACTTCTGAGCAATCGCAAATTGAGTGCGCAGGCAGGCCATCTAGGAAGAGTGTCAATTTTGTGGCATGGGATTCAGACCTCTTCTCCACAGGCACAAACAGCATGTCTGAGGGACACCCCAACACCATCAGCCACCTTTCTCTCCACCTCCCACTGGAGTGCCCCCAACACCAGGGCTACAGGTACATAGTGTCCGGGGAAGTGTCAACCTCAGCAGAGCCAAAAATTCTGAACAAGCAGTTGGGCTTGACGTTCCAAGAGCCGGGTCTGTAGGTGATGGGGAAATTAAATTGGTTCAAGAACAAGGGCCAGCATGCCTGGCGGGAATTGAGTCTGTGAGTCAATGAGAGAGCACGGGTGCAGTGGCAAATAACTCCTTAAGCTTAGAAAACGCCGCCCCGGCTTCTGGGGATCAAACAAAAGGTGCTTTAGTAGATGTAAGCCTTGTAAGAAGTTCTGCCTTGATACTAAAGTAGCGAACAACGCAAAAATTAGCGAACCCCAGGAACTACTGCAACACAAAGGCGAATGTCCAGCATCGCTGGAGGACCAGGCTGAAAGGCTCTTTGGTATCTTGAAAAAAATGATCATCAAGATATAAAAAACATAACAAAGGACATTGTTAATGACATTCTGAAAAACTGCTGAGTCCAAATGGCATAACCAGGTATTAAAAATGCCCTAACAAAGTATTAAATGCAGTTTTGGACTCGTGGGGACTTAATTTTCTCTTTGACAAAAGAGAACCCTGTCCCCAGTGGCGAAGAGGGACGGATGAGTCCAGCGGCCAAGGGGGAAGAGATGCACCCCGTAATCCACAGAATAATTGTGTAACTTAAGCCAGGTCTAGCTCAGCACTTTGGGAGCGGATTATGAAAAAAAACTCTTGTGGTGTCTTGTGGTGATTACCCGAAAAGCTAATTTGGTTTGGTGGGTAACCACCACCAGGAGGCGTCAATCTAAGTCCAGTGAAAGCAGAGATATGGATGCATTTACCCACAGCCCCAGAAACTCTTCCCATCATCTGGAGTCTCTTGCTGGAACATGTATCACCACCCATGAGTGGGATGAAGGAGTAGATCAGTCTTCGAAGGAGAGTTGGCAAGCGTCGAGATAGGAGAGCTGCTTTCATGTCACATGCCCCAGCTCCCCAAGTCGGAGCTGGTGTTTAGCCAAATGGCTAAGTCAATGAGGTCATCTAGAGAAGCTGCATCATCCCGTACTGCCAACTCGTCGAGGCCGACTCAACGGTAAAAACGCTGTGGATGAGGAATACTAAGCTCCTGTTGGGAGGCTGCAGCATGGACTGGCCCTGGTGACGTGCTAGTGGCACCAGTGCTGGGAGGCAGGGTCCAGCCTTTCGGAGAGCAATGAGCACACAGCTCCAGACGTTGGTCTCGTGCCCCACGTTAGCCTCCATGATGTCCTGTAGAGATTTGTCATGGCTGCCGACTCATTGTCCCCGGGGTGCTTCCTCTGCAGAATCCATACTTGGCCAGATTGTTCTGGTATAACTGCCGTAAGCCAGTGGCAGATCCCAGTGCATGGAGAACAATGTTCTGAATATGCCTGAATATTTTTTTTTTTTTTTACTAATAATAGGCTGCATTCAACCACACAACAACATGATTTATTGATGAATGTGTTTTTGAAAAACGAATTTTGAACCATAAGGTGGCAAGCTACCTCTTAACTTTTTCCAGCAATGGCCGCTTTACAGAGAAATTGAAGGATAGGGAATGGGGGCACTTTGATGACTTTTGTACAGTAAAGATGGTACATTCCATTGAAGGGCAACATATACGGTACTACCCCGAAAATTAGAATATCCTGAAAAGGTTGTTGTATTTGTGCAATTCAACTTAAAAGGTGAATTTGACATATTATATAATCGAATAATAAGTAAATAATTTTTTTTTCCCTTTGGATTTTGCTGATCAGGTGTTGCAGCTTAAAAAAAAAAAAAATTTTCTGAGTTTGTGGTTTTTATAAGATGAAAATTTTAATCTGCAAAGTTACAACAAAGAACTGCTTGAGATGTGTCAAGTTGCGTGTAATGGCTCAATAAAATGTGTTGGTATCATTTTTTATGTTTAATTGCCAAATAAAACAACTTTTACTTGATATTCAAATTTTTCGTGTAGTACTGTACATGTGAAGCTATCTGAAGAAAACATACACGCCTTAACTTTGTTTTATTGGTGACAGAGCACATTAGTGTAATATTTAATAATCTAATAATAATGCCTTATTCGTCATATGAATCCATGTAAAGTTTGCGTTCACGTGAGCATCTTCGTTACCCAGGACTGCAAATGTGTGGTCTCGTTACAGTAGTGTAGAATGACAGCATTGCCGATTGGATGAAAAGAATGAATTGCTTAGCTAAGGGAGGCTGCAACCAGTTGTGTATTCAGTGAGGAGATGATGTGTCAGGGCTGAAGACCACCTTGATCTCCCTGAAAGTCAAACAAAAATGTGGATGGCCGTGTCCTGGGAGGCCTCCTCTGCCATCACAGTGAAATGGAACTGGCTCAGAAAGCAAACAAGATCGCCTCTCATTTCTCCCAGACCTACCTTGTCTGGGTGATCGGCTTTTCTGTTGTTCTGTTTGTTTGCTTGTTTGGTCTGGAGCCCGTGGATACCCGGCGTGGAGCATGAAGAGGGGAAGAGGAAGACGGGGTCGGAGGGTCGGATGAGGACGTGTGACACGCAGACCTCCCCGTGAGGGGACAGGAGACCGGCTGAGAACCTACCGTGCAGGAAAAGCCGCTTTTAGAAATAAAACAAGACGCCGTCTCCCCTCCATCTGCAGGTGTCATTCCTAATTCATGTGCATTGCTAACCTTACTGTTTTCTGTCACACATGCTGTGCAATTATATGCGGTGCAGTCTGTGTTGCATTTGTACCGAATCAGCATTCATTCAGTCGATAAGGTTAACATCAAATATTGCACCATGGTTGCTTTTGGTTTGAAAAAAAAAAGGCTGAGGCCATTCCACCATACAGTAGTGCCTGCAAGACTGACACCTTCTGGCAGGAAAGAAAAGGAATATGAAGTTGAGGTACAGCATGACCCCTTTATTCTACATATAGTTTTGTCCATGCTGCATTCATCTAAAATGTAAAATATACACAGTATATGTATTATTATTGTTTTATTCTTATATTTATTGGTAATTATTAAATTATTGTTTTGTATATTCAATAATACTATTATTATTTTTACATGTGCTAAAACATGACATAATAACGTGTGTATTTATTTGTTTCATGAATTCATTCCATGAAGAAAAATCACATTTACAGTTACAGTACATATGAAAGCAAAGCAATGCCCGAAAGCAAAACATTAAATAAATAAAAATAACTTTGGCCGCACGGTGGTTGACTGGGTAGCACGTTGGTCTCACAGTCAGGAGGTTCAGGGTTCGAATCTGCGTTGGGCATCTCTGTGTGGAGTTTGCGTGTTCTCCCCCTGCGTGCGTGGGTTTTCTCCGGGTACTCCGGTTTCCTCCCACATTCCAAAAACATGCATGTTAGGTTAATTGGCGACCCTAAATTGTCCATTAGAGTGTGAATGTTTGTTTGTCTAAATGTGCCCTGCGATTGACTGGCGACCAGTCCAGGGTGTACCCCGCCTCTCGCCCAAAGTCAGCTGGGATAGGCTCCAGCATCCCCGTGACCCTAATGAGGACAAGCGGTATAGAAAATGAATGAAAAATAACTTTGTTTATTGCTTTGATTTTATTGCATTAATCTAAATTACAAAATAATGAATTAAAAACGGAACATAAAATTTATCAATAAAATATAGATAATAATATAACATAATACCACAGTAAATACATATAATCTAATATCAAATATGAATACAAATTGCTGGTCAGGTCTTCACCCGTGGGACCTGGCCGGGCCTAGCCCGAAGAAGCCGCACGGGAACTCCCCCCCGCAGACCCACCACCTGCAGGGGCAAGCATAAGGGTCCGGTGCTGTGTGATTTGGGCAGTGGTCGAGGGCGGGT
>QODF01000229.1:457315-530806 GCA_024372805.1 Oostethus manadensis | reverse complement strand
TAGGATCTCGTCTCTGCTATTTGCAGACGATGTGGTCCTTATGGCCTCATCAGGCTGTGACCTTCAGCGTTTACTGGAGCGGTTTGCAGCTGAGTGTGAAGCTTCTGGGATGAGACTCAGCACCTCCAAATCCGAGGCCATGGTTCTCAGTCGGAAACGGGTGGACTGTACCCTCCGGGTTGGGAGTGAGGTCTTGCCTCAGGTGGAGGAGTTCAAGTATCTCGGGTTCTTGTTCACGAGTGAGGGAAGGTTGGAGCGTGAGATCGACAGACGGATCGGTGCAGCGTCTGCAGTAATGCGGTCGCTGTACCGGACCGTCGTGGTGAAGAGAGAGCTGAGCCGGAAGGCAAAGCTCTCTGTTTACCGATCGATCTACGTTCCCACCCTCACCTATGGTCATGAGTTATGGGTCATGACCGAAAGAATGAGATCGCGGATACAAGCGGCGGAAATGAGTTTCCTTCGTAGGGTGGCTGGACTCACCCTAAGAGATAGGGTGAGGAGCTCGGCCATCCGGGAGGAGCTCAGAGTAGAGCCGCTGCTCCTTCACATCGAGAGGAGCCAGTTGAGGTGGCTCGGGCATCTAGTCCGGATGCCTCCCGGGCGCCTCCCTGGTGAGGTGTTTCGGGCATGCCCAGTCGGCAGAAGGCCCCCGGGAAGACCTAGGACACGCTGGAGGGACTATGTCTCACAGCTGGCCTTGGAACGCCTTGGTGTCCTCCCGATGGAGCTGGAAGAGGTCGCTGGGGACCGGGAAGTCTGGACTTCCCTACTGAAGCTGCTGCCCCTGCGACCCGGACCCGGATAAGCGGTGGAAAATGGATGGATGGATGGATGGAATACAAATTGCTGTATGTGTTGTACAACACAGCGTGTTCGAAAAGGGGTACAAAGAAGCAGAGTTTATAAATCCTATCGCTTTGTTGTGCGCCAACAATTATTGATCGTTTACTCACTTCTTGTGCTTAAAATGACCGTTTTTACTCTTGGGATAGAAAAGAAAAACAAATGTGTAGTACTGTAATAGATAGCTAGCTTTTCAGAGAAAGGAAAAAAGAACACAAACAGAAATTACAAATATAGAGGGAACAAAATATGGTTATGTTGTAAATATATTATAATACTGTATATGTGTAAATAATGTAAGCTATTTTTCCTGTATGTATATATTATTAATTTCAAATTGTACTAATAATATATATAGATATAGACAGTAGTTAATTAGTTAATTACATGACTTCTTCAGGGAGAATAACATCACTCTTTTGGACCATCATGCAAAACCCCATAGAGAACATTTGGGGATGGATGGCAAGAGAAGTTTCTAAAAATGGCCATCAGTTGCAGACAGTTGATGCCCCTTGTGAAGACATCTTCACCACTTGGAGCAATGTTCCCACCAGCTTCCTGGAAACACTCGCATCAAGCATGCCCAAATCATTTTTTGAAGTGATTAACAAGAACGGTGGAGCTTCTCATTACTGAGTCCTACGGAGAACATTGTTTTTGTTCTGGTTTAGTGAGTTTTTTGTCATTTTTTGAGCGATAGTCTTAAACTTTGGATCAGCTGATAAACAACCTATTTCAACTTCATTGTTCTTTTCAAGACATGACTTTTTCAAAGTGCTTTTTGTCACACTCCCCCTTCTTGCTTTTGCATATTGTAGCTCTACTTCAAACCTCATTAAGATCCGAATGTGCAAAAGGTCAATTCTTGAAATGTTTCAACTGCTCTTCAGATTTTGATCGGGTCTGTAGTTATTACTTCTCTGTAATGCTATTTCTCACATTCACTCTTTCCGTCTACAGAAGGTCTTTCCATTGTACTAAGTCGACGATGAAACATGTCAAATGCAACTGAAGTTTATGTCAGTGTTTGATTTGGATTAAATTATTATTTTAGGAGAAGGACGACTACAGCCATGAGTAGAGTACATCAGGAAAACAAGAAGAAGAGGAAAATTCCTGGGTGACCTGGATACAAGACTTTAAGAAGTTAATACAGATGGAGATGGAGATACAGGAGACACAGGAGTGGACTGCAGCACAACCAGACCTTAAGCATTTGCAGTCACAGATTCAACATGTACAATCGCAGAATGACAGTCTCATGGAAAAGATCCTAGGGGTCCATGGTGATGTCATAAACCTTATGGAGGAAAATGGAGCACTGATCAAAGATACTAAAGCTCTAAAAGAAGAACTCGAGAAGTTGCAAGATAAAAATGTTGCGTTGTGTGCTGTTTTTAAAGAGGTTAAAAACCCAGATAATGGCAGATAATAAAGCACTGCGCACTGATATCAAGGCTTTGCAGGATAATATAAAGCCACTATTGAAAGAAAATGCTGCCTTGCACGCTGCTTTCAAGGAAGCTAAAAACCATATGGAAGAAATTACAGCATTATGCAAGGATGTTCTTCAGAATGATATCAAGATATTATTGGAAGACAATGCTGCCTTGCATGCTGCCCTCAAGTAGGTTAAAAACCCCAAGGAAGTAAATCATGCATTATGCAACGACATCAATGCTCTGCAGGATGATATCAGGACACTACTGAAGGATAATGCCACCTAGCTCACCACTCTGGAGGAAGAGTAAGAAGCAAAGGATAACATCACTGAGCAAATGAAAACTATAATGGATGAGATGAATCAGAATTCACGAATGAATGATGTGATCCTCACAGGGCTCAGAGCTATACCCGGGTCAAAAGATAGGGAAGCTCATAACAGAGGAGAACCAGAGGGAATGAATGTTCCTTCAGCAAAGCAACAGATTGTCAGCTTCCTACAATTAAAGGCGGTGGATGTCGATATCAGCACCATTGATACTTGCATCCCACTGTATGGCAGAAGCAACACCACACCTGTCGTCATCAAGTTCACCAACAGGGAATTCAAAACCGCACTGCTAAAACAGAGTAAGAACTTGAAAGGCCCAAACGTCTACTTAAATGAGCATCTGACAAAACGCAACGCTGACATCGCCAAGAAAGCACGAGACTTGAGGAAGCAGGGAAAGCATGGAGGTCCAGGAGAAGCAGGAGTGCTGGTTGTCAAAGATATCAACGATCTGGATACATACTAAACATCGTATAATCATGACAATAAGGATAAAAGAGGATACAACGCACAAAAACAGTAAGATTACATTCAATAATACGAACATTGATATTAACGTTAAAAGGGCACACTCAACAAAGTATTAAAATCAGGAACTCAAGTACTTATATTTGATGACACTCGCAGTACCAAGACACCAAGATGATGATCCGGAGATCACCAAGGGAGGAGGGAAGGTAAGAGGAGGGGGAAAACAAAAGATTATTTTTTTTTAAAGAAAAATATGGTATATGCATGTACAGTATGTGTATGTATGTAACATATGTATGTGTATGTATACATATGAATGCATGTGTATGCATGTACTGTATATACACAGTATGTATGAGTATGTATTAGCAAATCATGTGAGAAGGGGGTAGGATTAAATAACTTTTCAGACGTGTAGAACTGAGGAATGTAACATGAATAATTCTTGTACAATGTATGGATGTTCCAAACAAATGAAACCAAACCAAACTGTCCATCCAGAGGAGGGAGACATTGCACTTCAATTGACTGTAGAGACGGTTGCTCCTCCCCTCTTGACTAAATCACTCCAGATGCACATCTTTTCCCAAAGTATTATTATATTTGACAAACACAAGCTGCACTAAATTACCTGATATTTTTAGTTGGACAGTGTGGGTTTTCAGTTGAATGTGCAGACTAACTCTGTGAACTCAAAGTAGTTTTTTGGGGGGAGGGTGTGTGTGTGTGTGTGTGTGTGTGTGTGTGTGTGTGGTGTTTTCAGTTGAGAAACTGTTTCCCCCGCAGGGGTTAATAAGGTCATTTGGGCAGCGAAGTTCACATCTTGAAAGAATTGAAGCAAGTAGATAAAGTGGGCTGGAACTGATAGCCAGCAAAGAGAAGAAGGCAATTGTTTATATTTTTTACTTCATGCACTGTTAGCAGAGTGTCTTTGTTAGATTTATCGGTCAGCCAGTATCCCAGCTCAATGTGCAATTACCATAAGAATTTTAAAAAGTGAAGTAGATTCAGCATAACTGTCAAAATCCCCGCAATTTTTTTTCACTACAGTAGTTGAATGCACATTTGATGCTTAGCAGGATTTTTTTGACAGCATTTGTCATCATTTCTAAGGCACATTACAGCCATCTCATTATTTCCTCGTGGTGAGCAACTGGGCCAGAATCCCAGCCATCTGTTGATACAACAAAATGCGCCCCCTGTTGATGCTGGCCGCCGCAAATGCAAACTCCACAGTCAAGTCAACTAAGATAGGATTTTTAAACCCTCATTTTTTCCTTCCCTGTAAAGAAGTCTTTATTTCCATTGGTATGCATTGAAATGTACAAAACACCTGCCAATCCAGCGGCAACAAAGACAAGAAAAGGATTTGAGGAAAACTGGAATGTACTCCCAAAAGACAACAGCAACATGGCCTTGAAAACCACTGCTCACGAGCCGGCCATGTGAAGCTTTCCTTTATGTCGACTGTACAAAAAGACTTCGGACAGCATCATACAACCAACCAGTTTGCAGATGGACATTTTGTTCTGTGTGACACCTCTGCTCTGTGCAGGGCTTCAGCTACCCACAAACCATCAAAACACGTATTCCAAAATCGGAACGCTTACAAACTCCATTTTGAAACTGTACCGTATTTTTTGGACTACAAGTGGTGCTTTTAAAAAATATATATTGGCTGGTTCTGCCACTTTTATGTACACAGTATATGACGTAACAGCTATTTAAATGTTAATTCATGCTGACTGTCATGAACCAAGGAGTGAACATTTCCGTCAAGAGACACAGAGGATAAAAAAATTCACTACAAACAGGGATGTGGAATGAGATTGGGAGCTGGGTGCACTTGCTTAACAGCAACCTTGCAAGCTTGTTATGTTATTTTAGCCTATTCAGGCATGTCCTTTATGATATCGTATAGTAGTATAACTCTTAATGTATTACGTTAACATACCGGACACTGACTGTTCTGTGTGCTATTGTATAGTTCAATAACTTGCCTTTCCAATAAATATAACTCACATTCCAGTGCGACTTTTATGGGGGGGTTCCTGTTCATGACACATTTTTTTGACTGATGCGACTTGATACTCCAGAGCAACTTATAGTCCTTAAAATACGGTAAACAGACTCTTCGCCGATTGTACTCAGGAGCAGTACAACTCTTTAGTCTTGTTCACTTTCCGCCTCCGGTGGTTCATCAGCGTATCTTCACGTTAAAGCGAGTACAAGCTCAGAGATTCTCGTTGTTGAGCACTTTGCACCAGACCAGACATGCCCTCTGTAGCAGCAAACACTCTTTCTGTTCCTTTGCAATGTTCAATGCAAATATAGTGCAAAACTCAACCACAATTACTAAATACATTAAAATAACATAGCAATACATACAGGATAGTTCCAGTTTCATGCCAAAAAACAGCCTCAGAAACCGTTTGGAAATGAGAACTTACAGTATTGGGGATAAATTGTCAGCGCCTAAATCCCTTGTGAAACGTGCCCTTTACTCCGGGGATAGGCTCTTTCCACAGACATCCTCTCACAGAAAAACAGAGCTATATTATTACTCAATAAGAACCCAAACTGTAAAAAACAGTCAAAGTTAATCTTGGCTAAGATTGTTCTTAAATCCATGGAATGTTTGGGTCTCATCACAGTTCCTGTATGATTTTCAGTGGCGCACGTCCTCAGCTTACTAGTTGCAGCAGTGCACGATGGTACAAACACGGGGTTCCCCTCTCATCATCAGGTCCTCTCCGTTTCCACAGCAAATAGTTCAAGGGAAAAGCCACAATTCCCAAAGTTTGTGCCAAAAAGTCCCCCCGTGACCTGAGTCTAATCTCATGTGGTGCGGTAAGATCCTTGTGCCACTAGGGATCCTCGTCCATGTCATCAAGGTTGGGCGCCATGATGAAGTGTTTGGGGTAAACGAGACAGTGCTCGTCCGCATATTCCTCCCACCGTGCGTCGTCGCTCTCGTGGGTGATGTAGCGTTCGCCTCGTCGCGTTTCAAACTCCCTGAGGTCCAGCCATGTCTGATAGTCCTGAGGAAAATCATATTTATTCCTTAGTCAGAAGAGAAGGTTGAAAGAAAAATATTTTTACAAGTTAATGCAATAATATAAAATATAATATATATATTTTTTAATTACCTGCAACCAAGGATGGCTGAGACACTTGTCGACACTGTACCTCTTCCTCATCTTCACTTGGAGGAGATTATTGATCAGATCTGTGGCTGTGAGAGTGAATGATGACGTAAAGATTGTATCAGTGCATTATGAAAAATTCTAAAACCCCAAAATTGCATTTGATGCAATCTACTCATGTGTCAAATGCAGGGGTCGGCAACCTTTACCATCAAAAGAGCCATTTAGCCTCCTTTTCCAGTAAAAAAAAATGTTTGGGAGATTTGGGAGAAAAATTGTAATCTTTTTGTAATGTGGGAGAAAATTTTTAATCTTTTTATAATGTTACCTTATAAAAAATTCAACAAACAAAAGCGCAGCTACATGTGTAGACCTAATGTGAACTAATTTAAACACTGAACTGAAAACCGTAGCCAACTTTTAAGATAAAAAAGCCAATGCGAGTTCTTATATGTGCATATCAGTGTTGTTTGCTCAATACCGTCTATTCCTGCACTGTACTGTCCTCAATAATCATTCTATTGATCCTGTTCTTGATTGTCTTTGCAAAGAGAGAAGTTTTTATTTTCTGAATAGTTTCCTGTTTATTATTTTAATTAGGAGAAGAGGTGCTTTGATATTTTTATGAACGATTATTTCATGTATTTTCTAACTGGGAATGGCTTCTCGTCTCGTGTACAGCCCAGTGTTGCCAACTTAGTGATTTTCTCGCTAAATCTGGAGATTCTCCAAACCTTGTTTTCCCCAAAAGACTAGACACACAGACACTAAACGTAAGACTTTTCCTGACGTCGTTGGGAACAGGAGATTTTTCTAGTAGTTACAAAATAGTAATTTATTGAGGGACACTAGAAAAACAACCAGCGGCTAGAGTGGCACTTCCCGAGTAAGCTTGCCGCACCATGAGGTAGCAGTCCAGGCACGCTGAGGGAGGACCACCACTGTAGTTACAGAGCTGAATATCCAACGTCCAACTTTACCACACTTGTGATCCGGCGGTGCAATACCCATGACCAGCCGGTGTATTTGCAGACATAAAAGTGAAAGCACATATTGTTCTGAGCTGTGGGTGCGCAGTCAGTCAACTGTCGCTGCACACAACCTGCCTCTCCTGGAGTCACCATCTCGGCGATTAGCATGTCACGGGCTGTGAGCACATAGCGAAAGCGCACTTCTCGTTACAAAAAATATTGCTATGCTCCCATTAATGACATTGTTTTATTTTACTGCGCCGTAACTTGTTTCAGACTCAACTCAAAACTCCTTCAGCTTTTTTTTCTCTCACACACAGTGAAACTGCTACACTAGCCAACCTCCCCCTCCCTTGCTCATCCAATCCGCAGTCAGCAGTCTAGATGCATTCACGGACTTGGTGGTGAATCAGATATTTCACATTCTTTTTGAAAATGGACTTTGGTGTTTAAAAAAAATCACCGGGCTTACCGAAGGGAGCCGCAACAAGGAGGCTGAAGAGCCGACACCTGGTCTAATGCGTAATGTTCACTGCAAAGGCATTTGACGTAGTTAAAGTTCATGACCCAGTCCTCCCAATATGGGCCTTGCTTTGTGTGTAGCTATTCAGGAATTGAATGTTGTGACCCGAGAGCAATCCAAAACCTCTGTATCCTCAGAGTTACAGAATCCTTAGAATTACAGAGTTCAGACACAGACGATGAGGACAGCGCCTAAGGAAGATTATGACACTGAGCCGGAGTAAAGCACATTTCCCCTTACCTTCTGTAGAGATATCTTTCCAGGGTGTAGGCGGGTACATGAAGGCAGCATTTTGAATCTGGTCATTAATGTCCTCATCCTCATTGAAAGGGAATGTCCCGCTCAAGCTGACGTACACAATGACACCAACAGACCACATGTCTAAGGAGCGGTTGTAGCCTTTACTACGTAGAACCTCAGGAGCCAGGTATGCCGGTGTGCCTACCACCGATCGCCGGAATGACTTCTCACCAATAATGCGGGCAAAGCCAAAGTCACACAGCTTTACCTGGTAGATGGAGAAAAAGTTTCTCTTTGCACACCTATTCACATGCATGTACATGCTGACACAAAGCATTTCTTTCCTTGTAGTACCTGAGGAAATGGTTCTGCAGAAGCCAATAGAACGTTCTCAGGCTTCAGGTCACAGTGAACTATGTTTTTGAAGTGCAGATGTCTCAAAGCCACCAGGATCTGTTGTAAACAACATCAAAATGTAGATATAGCTCAAAACCCAGATAAACACAATGTAAACATCACCAAAAATGCTATACCAAGTGGTATAAACAGATTTATGTAATCTGAGGTAGTGCCATATGCAAAGAATAAGCATACTAATACCCCTAATCTAGCAGTCTTGGCTGTGAATCTGCACAAGGACTACCCCCAACGCCCGGGTGGACGAGGAAACATACATATACAGTATATGTATGTACGCACACATATACAATACATACACATTTTTATATTGCACGATTTTGTTTTAACGCGTGATTGATGTGCGTGTTTGACCATACCTCGGCCCAAACCGTATTTTGAGGAAAGGCAGCAGTATTGAAAGTGATGTGTAGCCAGAAGCTGCAACAAATACTGAGCAGAAATGGATGAGGGAAAGGGTATTTGGAATGGTACGTTTAGACTTCAAGCCATGGCAGATGGCTCTCTCAGCAAGGCTTAAGTTATTTGTGTCGCTGTGAGTTGAATTGTCAAGTCAGTACGTCGCCTCGCCATTGCCAGGAAGAAGATAGATGTAACTGCAGGTATTTTTTTAATTGTCATTTATGGTACCAAGGCATACAGTGTCCCAACTAACAACTTTTTTTTTTTAAGATGCAATTCATCTCTCCGCTGATTTATTGCTTTGAACTGCAAGGTAAAATTTGGGTTTGAAACTAATATTTACGGGCAGGCATAGCTGAGGAAAACTATTTGGGCCCCTGTGTCATTGTGACCATGGCTGAAGACAAGAATGGATGTAAACAGCATTAGCAGGAAAAAAACATACGTACATTATAGCAATCTCATGTATCCTATTTATTATGTATTGTGTAAAACTATGACAGGAACAACATCCAATAAAAAGCACTACATGAATACAAACCCACCAAAAAGCGTGCCTGTTGGTCACTCTCCAGGAGGGGAGGGCAATGATATTATAAAATGTATTTTTCCTAATATTTTCACGACCGATCGAAAAAGTCCTCAAGATCAACTGCTTGATTGAGAACTACATGTTGGCGACAACCTCCCCTTCCATCTTCATCAAAATCCGAATGATTCCATCTTGGCCACAAATGCATGCCTGTCTGTGGGCCGCTACCAAAACCACAGCGCGCCGGCCTCCTCTATGCTGACCCTGTCTTTGACGGGTGTCCTCCCACATCGGAACCACAGGCCTGCCGGAGCAAATGGCACGGTTGTTATGAAGCTGCTTCTGTTTGGGGTCCAGAAATCATAGAGACCCATGGGCCTGCTGTTCTTCTAATCAAGCTACAAAGCCACTAGCGCACAGCAGCTAGTAATCCACAGCCAGGGAGGAGACCCTGATGCCACACCGACCAGTCCCATAAACAATTCCCCACAATCAGGTCACCACAAGAATAAACAGGCCCGGAGCTTGAGAAGAGGCTTGTGTGAAGTGGGATAACAGAAACCATCAACAGAGGGGAGGATACAGAGACAGGGAGGTCATGATAAACAATAAACACAAAAACAAAAGCACTTGCAGAACAACTGCAGAAAAAAGAAAAACCTATTAATATGGTCTATTCTGGTAATAATCGATTGGTTACGCAATTTTAAGAAAGCCAAAGAGCAGTCGTAAGAGAAGTCTCTCAACAACACACACCTGTGTAACTAAAAACTTGGTTATTCGTTCAGGCAGTTTGCTCTTCTCACTTGACAGGATCATTTCCAACATGTCACCATGCAGCTTCTCCATAACGACAAACACTCGCTCTGGAGTCTCAAACATGCATTCCAGGTTGACAATACCTGGATGGTGCAGATTCTGAAGACAGAATACAGACAAGAATACAGTTGAACAGCCTGATGAAAACAGTCTGTCCACAGTACAGTTTGAGACATTCAGTTTTCAATTAATCACCTGCAATATGGCCACCTCATTTCTTAGCTGGCTCTCTTGCTTGGTAGGAAATCTCATCTTGTCAATAACTTTGATGGCCACATCCCTGCCACTTTTTCTGTGTTTACCTAAATTGCCAAACAGAGCAGTGAAAAAAAGTGGATTATCACATCATATAAGTACATTTTCCGGCAATCATCTTCAGGCATACCTCCATACACGATGCCAAACTGTCCTGATCCCAGCACTTCATCAGAGAATATTTGGTACACAGAAGCAATATCCTGTAGAAAAGACAATTAAAACCATTCAGCAGCTGGGAGCACTACTTTGCAAAGGGGTATCTACTCAATCATCATTCTTGGCATTGCCAAACTTCAAATTTCAAACACTAAATGCAGAAGTCAAAGCAAGACAGAAGTCCCTTGTCTCAAGAAAAGACAGATGGTTGCTTCCATGGAAGCCTTTGTAAATTTCTGATACTTTAATAGCCTATGTGGAGAAGTTGGTACTAAAAAAAAAATCTCACCACATTCTCTTGGACCTGGCAGTTGGACACAGATATGCTGATAGACAAATCTTCTGGAGGGGGAAAGCATATATCGTTAACCAATGCTTGCAATGGTCACTGGGATCCTTTGGTAATGTCAAGCAGAGCTGCATTGCTCACATAGCATCTTCAATCCTATCACAGCTGCATGAGCACAGATCATCACGCTGAAGCATTTTACCACACAAAACACTGACTGTCTGAAGCTGCGTGTGACTGAACTGTGCAAGTATGAATACTGCGTATTTTGGAACTCCGATGGGTCAGACTAGAGATGAAAGGGTGATAATTAAATGAAATTCAGGTTAATGTTGTAATCCTGGAAAACAAGACTTTGAATGATGTAATAGTAACAGGGTTTAAACTAAGATAACTTCTTGGCAGTGAAAGAGTCAGTGTCTTTTATCCATCCATCTTCTATGGCTTATCCTCACTAGGGTCGCGGGGGGGGGGTATGATGGAGGCTATCCCAGTTGACTTTGGGGTACCCTGTGACTGGTCATCAACTAATGGCAGGGCACATGTAGACAATCATTCACACTCACATTCATACCTATGGAAATCTTAGAGTCTCCAACTAATCTAACATGCATGTTTTTGGAATGTGTAAGGAGCCTATGATTTTAGTGTTAACAGAATTGCGGAACTGATGAAATGATATGCACTCGGATGGCTCACTTAGCCCTTGTCAAAACACATTTACAACACAAAGTCACACTTTTGGCCTGCAAAATATGAGCGGCGCAAATCTTGTTTAACAGTGGTATTAAAATAATGGTGTCTTAAAAATAGTTTACCTTTATAAAGCTATTATAAATGCATCTGCAACTACATCTTTTTTACCCACAAGTATGGGTATGATCATTTGTTGAGTATTTTGTATTAATGAAAATTTAGCAACGCAATGTCCGTTTCTAAAATACTGGGCAACATTGTTCAGTGATGTAGTGCATCAATAAATTTAAGGACCACAATTTATGCTGAACAATATAAATGTAAAAAGTAAAACACTGAATTTAAAAATATTATAACAGAAAAAATGGAATTTAGAAAAAAATAAAATGAAAAAAAAAAAACATATTTTATAAGGCCCTAAACGTGGGTGATTTGAACCTTGACTTTCCAGATCTGATTGTGTGGCCAACATGCTCGCCACTAAGCCATTGTACGGTCCCCAGGGTCTTTCAGTTAAGTTCAAATGTGCCATTTTATATACAGAATTAATGACTGCAGGTCAAACTTACTATGATCTTTTCCAGGGCCTGCGGCAATTGCCACACTAGGCTGAGGAGTGACTGGCATCAGGGCCTGTCTGATGGCCTTCTCCCATCCTTGAGCCACCTCCAAGCCCACTCCTGAGGCAGCCAGAGCAGGGCTGTGGTAGTGATTTCCATTGTTCTCCCCCACATAGTAGACCATGGTGGCTGTGATGATCTCAAAGCAGTGAGGGTTGCTGCCTTGGGCCAGACTACTGTAGTCTCTGGATTGCTCTACCTGGAGTATCTCAGACAGTGGGATTTCCTACAAGACAGACAGACAAAACTGAATAACCCAACTCAATTACAAGTCAATGATTTGCTGCATATGAAAGGCAAGCATATTTTTTCTTGGGCCCAAAAACTCTAAATTATGCAAATAATAACGAACAAAAAATATATGATTTTAGAGAGAAGTAACGAGAAAGAGAAACTACAATGAAATCATTGCTGGTGTTAATTACACCAGTTGAGTTACCTCAATGAAGACAATCAAATAGAAAATCATTTTTTGGAGCACAAAACTGAGACATTTATGCTAAGCATCAATATTAAAAAAAAAAAACTCACACGGTCCAATGGGCCTTAATTTAGGTTGTCCTCTCTAGTCTCAGGGTTGATAATATAGTCCTTATGAACGCACAACAGTCAGAATAACCTTAAAAGTCTCCCCTTCCCCTCCAACTTCACTGTCAAATCAAAGCGAGGAGGGAGGTTCCAATGAAAAAAAAAATAGAGAGGTTTGAACCAATCTGGGCTCATACAGGCACACGCTGTCCCCTTCCGCGTGGCTCACCACAGAGTATCAGATGAAGTGCTTGTGGTTAGCGGGGCCAGGTCACGTGAGCAGGCCCTGTGGTGGGCTGAAGCGCTCTGTTTTCCTGATTACAAGGCAGAGCCAGCCAGAGGCCCCATCTGAGCACGAGCCACTGGCGCTACCACTAGCCACCAAGATGCGGCAACTACCGTTCTGAAGGGTGGTGCATTAGCGAGTGGGTGGGTCGGTGTGTGCGTGTGGGTGCGCATTTGACTGTGACAGGACTCAATCCAGCAGAGATGGGGAGAAGCCCCCTCACCCCATAAAAAAGAAAGCCACAAGTACAGGGGTCTCATCTTCAAACGAGTGGGACATTATGACTTCCAAATGGGGAAAATGGCAGTCATGCCTAGCAAGCTGCAGAACCAACTCCACTAATCTGATTGCAAGTATAAAGGTGAGAGAAAGAAGGACAGTGGTCACATGCTGATGAGCAACAGTGAAGATGATTTCAGTAAAATTAGAGGACTACGGTCAGGTTCAGAATCTGGAACTTCTGAAAGATACATTGAAAATAAACAACTTAATTTTATAATTGCAGTTTACAGTGGTGGAGAACTACAGACCTGCAAACTTTGAATACTTTGTATGAGTTCTACCCCAATTAGCACTAATTAGTCACAGTGCCACGTAAAAACACTAACTCTCATTTAGCACACAATATTAACGAAGTCTTCAATACAGTAGGACTTTGGTTAGCTTCATTAATCCGTTCCAGGAGTTTCGACAAAAACATATGCAAACCAAACCAAACCATGTAAGTCCAATGAAAGCCAAAAATGTTAACACCAAACACGTTTGTATAGTTTTACAATTATAGTTTTACATGCAGAAAACAATTTGAAATACATATACATGATAGGCTCCAGCATCCCCGTGACCCTAATGAGGATAAGCGGTATAGAAAATGGATGGATGGATGGATGATAAATGGAAGGGATAAATGAACATAAATGAAACCTTCAAACTGCTATAATGATGCATAAAGCAAACAACAACCAATTACCAAAGAATGTCATACAAGTTTTCTCAACAAGAGAAGCGAAATATGATCTTAGGGACCAACTAAACTTAAAATACATATATGCATTTTGGACATGTGGAAGTGTCAATTGTATTAAGTCATGCATTCCAATTTAATTTATATCCATGTTAAAATTTTTGCCAAAGACATGATGTCTCAGCAAGAGCAAGACAGACATTGAATTTAATAGTCTTTCTGAGGTCAAGTTTCTGTTTTTCTCTTGATCACAGCTGCAAAATAATCCAAAATGGAGCCAAAGAAAGTTGCCAATGCCAGCATTTGTTACAGAAAGTGAGGAACACTTTTACATTCAAGAAATAACCCATGACAATGCACAAAGCTGGTGTCGGTGATAACCTTAAATGTTCATTAATCCCTGCCATCCATCATTTATATGCTTTTAGAATTGTTTTAAGCCTTTAAAACTATAATTGTAAAACAATACAAACGTGTTATGGGGTAACATTTTGACACTTTTAGACTTTTGCATCTGTTATTTAGCAAAGAACTACAGAGCCAACTGCTGATCACAGACGGGTGATGTAGCTGACTTCCAGTTTCTGGTTCCATGTGGTAGCAAGTTAATAGGCTGCTAACAAGGACATGTTGCAAAAATACATTAAGTTGGAATCATGCCAATGTTCCCTCTAATATTTCCGAGCTTCCCAAAAACGACCTGAGCGTTCCTTGGACCTTCTGAGCGGCATCAGACGTGCACACTGTTGTATGTACAAAAACTGAAAACTTCCATTCTGCCATATTTTGTGTATGACATGTAGGCCATGTACGATGTTTTTTCTACCTCAATAGTAAAAAATGAATTAAAAACTGTTTGCCCATTTAAATGATCAAATAAAATTTGTAGCATTGTTGTCTTTGGAAATGTTGACTCATGTGAACCAGCGCAACCGGCACCCTTAGATTGTGTAGGTGAACATAATGTTGGTCCAGTGACAGTATCTACTTTGTGTGCATAAAAATCCTTTTTGACATACCATGATTTTCCTACTCTTAGCAAACCTTCAGATGCATGCCTAGAAACCTAGAATGTTTTTAAGAAAAACTATGCTGTGTTGATACAGTACCACATAAAGCTGAAGATTACCACACCCCATGTTTCAGGCTTGTTGGACAGCAAGAGACATCAGCAAAAGGACAAAAGTGATTGAAGCTACAGCTACATTCCAACTGAAGTACAACTACCACCACAATGCGAGGAGGTGTCTTAAAACACACACTGTGACATAAAAAAAACACAAAAACATCCTAGATGCCCGACACTCTAAACCAATGACACACACATGGAAGTAGTTATCTCACAATTCCCTTACCGAGTCCTCAGCGTGTAATTACTGTGTTATTAAGCTCTTATGGCGCTGTAATGACCAAACGTGGAGCAGGAAGTGCCCTCAAAATTGCTTTTAAGCCTAAAATAAATCAAACCTGGTTTCAAAGCTTCAATGATGAAGCTTTTTTTTACTATTGTCATGTCATGGCCTGACCAGAAAGCATCAGTTCACTAAAAAAAAGATGACTATCAATGTTTCAGTTAATATATAGTTTATATTGCATTAAATATTATGGCACTTCATGCTTGAATAATTTCGCACAACAACAGATCTTGACAGAAGAACTTTTCCTGCAATGATAACTTCTTGCTTACTTTATAGAACTTGGCTCCCGTGTCATTCTGAAAGAGACTTAGACTTTTGCTGTCCAGCCTCCAGTAATGTCTCTTCCTCTGTATAAAAACAAGAGTACACATGAGAAAGAATGAGGCGGCATGCAATGCGTGTACATCTTCAGTTGAACAAGCTAATCACAGATCTTTGCCCACTCTTCTGAAGGGCTTCGGAGTTTTCAGTCTTACCAGGTTGTCTCTGCTGGTATAATGAACCATCCAGCCCTCCTTCACCAAGGTGGAGCTCCGCCTCTTTGTGTGTTTGATGGACTGGACCACCCGCATCAAAGGGATGTTGCTGCTTGTGGAGGGGCTGTATTCATTCACATATAATTTTACTTTTATTTAGAGCTCACTTTAATAAAACTATATACTTTTAAAGTATACTGTATATTATCATCTTTTGTTTGATTGATTCAGCCTTAAGGCATACCTAATAGTCTTAATGGGCTCCTCGTCTTTCTCCCGGTCCAAGATGGGAGAGTCCATGTCAAACATTCTCTCATCGGGAGTGGGGGGTTCTTCAGGGTCATCCAGCCCTCTGCTGCCATCCATGTCACTGCTGTCCACCTCCATTGTATCCAGAGTTGTGTCGGAGTCTGGGCCTGGGCTGGCTGGCTCTATGCATGTACATCGAGTTGCACATATGAATGACACAAAAGCTTAGAGAGCCAGTGGATGTTCTTTAGGACGTACCGCCATTGAAGTCCACCTCCCCCAAACAATCTCTGGCTACCTTGGAAGCACAGCGTTTATGGCAGTTGAATTTGCAATCTGGTAGAAGACATTGAGGAGAAAAAAAGAATACTGTCATGTTAATACACAAAAAAATATATAAAGGCAACCATTTGGTTTATGCTTGCATTTTTCATGAGCTGAACTCAAAGAAAAAAAATGTTTCCTGTGTACACAAAAGTTCTCTCTCTCGAATATTGTTCACAAGTCTGTCTAAATCTGTGTTAGTGAGCCTTTCTCCTTTGGTGAGATAAGCCATCAACCTCACATGTGATATGTGTTCATATGAAGATGCTGATAAAACAACAGGATTATTGCACAGATGTGCCTTAACTGGCCACAACACAATGTCATGTGTGGCAAAAGTTAAGGCAGTATGCACGGGGCTGTTGCTGCCTGAGTTAAATGTTCCCTTCTCTAAGATAAAGCCATCTCCAAACCCATTTCTGGAAATTTGGCAGTACAATAAACCCTCATTTATCGTGGTTAATTGGTTCCAGACCCGACTGTCATAGGTGAAATTCTGCAAAGTAAAATTCAACTTTATTAAACAAAATATTTTTGTAGTTAGAGCATAGAAAACCTTCATCTATTTTCTATGCCGCTTGTCCTCGCAATGGCGGCAAGGGTTTGCTACTTTTTATAAATAAGGGTTTTAACATTTACATTACTAGAGCCCTGTGAAAATGAAATAAAACCCTAAAGTCACTTTAACACTCTATTAGTCTTTGTTTACGTCACATTGTACACTGCACTGCAGGGACAAGAGACGGCTACTGCTAGCATAGCAAACTACCAACTAGTTAGTCTCTCCAATTTACTTATTCTAAATTTAAGAAACTTAAGAGAGTGGGGGAAGAAGGACAAATAAGCAAAAAACTTTCCACTTCCGCATAGAATGAAAGGGGAACCTTTTTTTCACTCGATCTCAGCCAGGGCATGTCGGATCGGCTCTGCTGGCTCAATAGTGAGTCTCCAAGCAGTGTGAAAGGTAATGTAATCTCACGTCATGTCTTATAACATTACTGATGCCTAGCGACCATGATGTTACAAAGTTTTTGCCCCCTTGCTGATTTCTTTTTTTTTCCAACATCAAACAAACATTAGCCAATGACAACACCATCAAAATTACCCCAACAGCACAGCGGCGACTCCAATGACCCCACAAAAACATCCAACAAACTGCCGATCTCACTTGTCTCAGTTAAGGTCAGTGTTCAAGACACAAAACGTTCAAAAACGGCCTGCATGGCAGAGTTTCAACATCATAGTAACAGTAAAATATGCTGGTGGTAGTGTGATGGTCTAGGCTGTTTTGCTGCTTTAGGGCCTGGAAGTCTTGCTGTGATCAATGGAACCATGAATTTTGCTGTCCTGAAGGCGAACGTCCTGCCATTTGTTCGTGACCTCAACCTGAAACAAACTTGGGTTCTGAAGCAGGACAATGATCCAAAACACACCAGCAAGTCCACCTCTGAATAGCTGAAGAAAAAAAAGAAGAAAAATTTGGAATTGACTCGTCAAAGTCCGGGGCACAACGCTTGAAGTACATTTTAAAATATTTCTTAAGGATTATCTCAACAAAGGAGGAGTGCTCACTAACAGATTTAGATTTTAGATTTGGGAACAGTATTTGAGAGGGATAAGACTTTTTGTGCACATAGAAAAATCTTTTCCGTTCAGCTCATGAAAAATGGGAGCAAAATAAAAGTGTTGCGTTTATATTTTAGTTTAGCGTGTTTTGAAATGACACTGATGAGGAGGCTTACCTTTACACTGCATTCCCTGGCGAAAAAGACCCTTGAGCAGACGCTTGCAGAACTGGCAGATAGTGGGTCGGGTGTAGGTGTGAATGGCAAAGGTGTGGGGTACCTTAACCCGACCCAGCACCATCTTTTCCATCCAGATAGGCCGGCCACTCCATGAGAGGATGCGCTTCCCTGCTTCCTGAAGGGACCTCTGCTGCTGCTGCTGCCATAAATGCACAGGGAAGGTCCAAACCAACAACACAGAAATTAAACAAGTCTGTTGTGCTACATTTCTTGGCATATTAGTGGATGGAAGATTGCCCTGGAGAAGCAAGAATGAGTATGTTAGCAAAAAATGATGATGTTTGGGCCACTTCATACTCCTCACAACTTTATCAATTACACTTAATCTAGAAAAGATTTTTGAAAATCATTTCAAACTTTAATGACTGGACAGGATGAAAAAAGAGCAAGTTGCACCAAATGTATGTCTTATCAACAATTGTACACTCTGATTCAATAAAAGGTGTGAAAAACTTGAATGTACATCTAGTCACACACAAAAAAAGTCCAATTCTGTGGTCCCCAAATCGGGTACTCTATAGACAGGTCTCTTAAGTTTTCTCTTTCTATAAAATGCTTGGATTTGTTGTGGTATTTTAGTATTTTTAGGCAAAATAATTCACAAGTAAAATATATTTGGAAATAATTTGTGATGGTATTGCCTGAGCTGTTTTAGTGACTAGAGTAAAGGAGGGGAGGCTGTCATATAAGCCCATTCTTCTGCTCTCCTGCACAGTAACTAGCCTTGAATCTTTGTATGTGATTTTTGTTCATTATTATGCATTATAAATGAATAAATAAATAAATACAAATAAGGTCACAAGGCAAATAACATGAAAAATAATGTACAAATAAGGATAAGAAATAAAGCAGCGCAACTCAATCTTGGTGGTCAATATAAGACAATTGGTACTCAAAATTGTCATATTTTACCACACATGAGAATCCTTTATAAGAATTGACTAAAACATCTGAAAGTTGCTGTCAAAGTGAAGGAAACTTTCTCCGGCAAGTGAGAGAATGCAAAAACTGACCAATGTCATTAACATTATTACATTTCCTGGTGGCGTTTCACAGGGTCACGGGGCAGAATTTTGCATAGCTGCTTCTGCAAAACTCATTCATTAATGCCTTGCTAAAGATTTAGCCCTATTACATTTAATGCACGAGAGAGAGCAACACGGCCGAAGAGATATACCCGTGGAAAAGAGGCCAATTTGATATTTCAGCATTCGATGGAAAAGCCTGCAAGCCAGTGGAATGCTGATCCCTTCTCAGTAGTCAATCTATTTAAGATAATTGGTTCATTTTATGCATTCAGACAAATGTTTCCACCTCATTCAAATGACAAGCAGTTCCAAAATGGTCTGCACAGTCCTGAGTTTGATCATTTCCAGATTATTGAAAGGAGGTTTCGCATGCTGGCTCCAGATGAAACACACCTCATCCAAGACAGCCGCTGGGTTCTCTGCAGGTACTGGTCGAGGAACAGATAGGGAAGGTCCGGGCAGCGACACATTGGACAATCGCCTCTTTCTCACACCAGTGCAGTTATTTGGAATCTTAAACGCGCAGCGCTTGTGGTAGTTTAGCCCACACCCTGAAACATAAACAGGTGAAGTATTTTTGTTTTACAAGTCAGCCACAAGATGGCTCCACAGATAAGTACCTTTGACTGGAGGTTCTGATGTTCGAGATATTGGTTGCAATACTTAACTCAATTCAAATGTAGCAGATAGACTTAATAAACTTCATTAGCAATGAACACAATGGCTGTTAATTAGCAAGGAGTGTGCGTGTGTTTACATGCGTGTGTCTAACCTTCACATTTAAGCCCCTGCCGAACGAGACCCCATAGCATCTCCCCACAGTAGTCACAGAAGGTGGGGGCCTTGTAGGAGTGAACATAAAGGGCATGAGGTCGAATCTGGAAGTCTTCAACTGTGGCTTGGGCTAGAAACAATAATCAAATGATGTAACTGAACTTGAAAACTAAAGAAATCCAGCAACACAGAAGGATGGGCTGGGAAAAGATGGCATAGTGGGTAGTGGGAAAAAGGAAAAAGAATAGCCGTTCATCACATTCATTGTCCAACATTTTAATATCAATGCTGTCACACATACCAGTTTTGGCGTGCACTGACACAGGTATGTTTATGTAAATACTCTAAAAGAAAGCCTTTTTCTCAGAGTCTGGCTGCTATGTCCAAACTACTCCAGTAGAGGGCAGCATATCTGCACTGACATCCATCCAGCTGTCCATCTTCTGTGGTGCTTATCCTCACTAGGGTTGCGGTGGTGCTTCGGGCGAGAGGCAGGGTACACCATGGACTGGACTGTCATAGACCACCAACCATTCACACTCACATTCATACGTATGGACAATTTAGAGTCGCCAATAAATTTGATGTCCATGTTTTTGGAATGTGGGAGAAAACCCACACGCACACGGGAAGCACATGAACATGAAAACGCCACACACAGTTGCCCAACGGAGATTCGGACCTAGATCTCCTGACTGTGTGGCCAACATGCTAAACACTAGGCCTCCGTGCCGCTCTTGTAAGGAGATAACTTACAATGATGATAAACAGGGACACACGGAAGAATACAAAAACATGTTCTATAATCATGTCCCATCAGCCTATTTTTGTCATTTACAATCCGGAGTAGGAGTAGTTTTGTCTCTCTTCCTTTTTCTCTATTTTCCCACTCTGTGGTTTGTGTGTCAAACAAACACTGAGCTCAGTGTTGGAAGTAAGAGTAGTTTAGTCACGAGAATGTGTGACTAACTGAAATGGGAAGATGTGCAAGATTGCGAGGCAGCAGCTTGGAAACGTGTGCGTGCATCCAAAGTTGATTTCCTGTCTGAGGCTGCTTTTGTGTTATTACACACGGCGTGTGTTTTTGTGCGGTCGTTTAGGGCTGAGAGAGTGGTGATTGCTTTGTTTGCGGATGATTGATTCAGAACCAGAATAAGCCAGTGGCATCGAGGGTGTTATTCTCTTACACCAAAGTGGAACCTTGGTTGGCATCATTCATTTCTTACAGAAAGTCCAACTAACTGAAGTGGACACTAACCAAATTTAAGATTTAAATCCAATTAATGATCATTTAGGGTTACTTCTACCTTCATTAAAGACGATTAAAGACTTCACAATGTGGCAGCAAGATCAACACCTTCTGTCTTCAACACCATCTTCCTGTTTTGCCACGAGTAAGTTCTTCTCACACCTCAATAACCCATCATTGAACCAAGAAAAGTTGGATGTGCTAGTATTTTGACAGGGTGAGAAACTATTGAATTGAAATGAGGTGTTGATCTCGCTGCCACATTGTGACTTGGGAACGGTCGTGGCTTCAATGAAGGTAGCCTAAAATGTTAATTTATCTCTTTCGTTCACCATTAAGTGAATAGTTAACTCATAATGAATCGCAGGTCAAAATAGGTTTATAATAAGTACTGATGTAAATCTCAAAGATATATAAATATTGGACAAATGTTCTTTTATCTTTTATTCAAAAATAATATACAGTTAGAAAGCCCCCACTTTTTCAATGTTTAATGCAAGCGGTGATTTGTACCACTGTTTGATGGTTCTTGAACACAACTTCTTCTTCGTATACTGTATTTTTTACCCGTTTTCTGCCCCCTATTTGGTCCCAAATGCTGATACAACCTGGGAATGCCTAAAGGTAAGTGCTGATGACCTTATTTAGTGCTAATGTGCATAATTGTGGTACACATCCTGTTTGAAAAACCAACTACCAGGTGGATGGTGGTTCTGTATTCATTTTGTGCTTTTAATTTGATGCTGTTCCTGTCAGAAGTTTTTCACAAACCATACTCAATAAGATACATTATATCGCTACAATGTATGTACGATCGCTGTAATGCTTGTGTCGATATTATATTTTACCAAAATTATGTAAGTTGAAAGTTTTTTTAAGTCGCAGATTTGTCATTGCCACTTCAGTGTTTCTTTTCCAAGTAAGTAGTAAGTGCAAAGAAAAGATGGCTAGATAGGGGCCTTTTTTTCCTTTTGCTGTCGGTCTTCTCTGGAAGTCATCCTTTTTCTGTGGCTAACAGACCCAAGCCAAGAAGTAAACAAAGGACAGCAAGGCTGTAGCCAATGGACAAGCTGAGACAATACAGTGGGAGGGCAGTGGTTTAGTCTATATGTAGTTCTATAGCACAGTTTTATTTAAGTTTTACTAGGGCAGTGGTTCCCAAACGCTCCCCTTTTGGAGATAAAAAGACTTTCAATGTTAAAGCAATGGGAACCAAAGGTACTATTCCTGCTATGAAATTTGCTTTCTAATACTTTGGTTAGAGAAGTGAATGAGGTATTAAATTGAATTTAGTCATGTTTGAACAGATTGAATTCAACCTGTTAATTAATTCATTGTTAACTCAACCCTAAGTGTTGGTTGTACTTCATTCAAATAAAATGTCAATGCATTTGCCATTAATCGTTGTTTACTTGTTTGTTTGTATTCATAATTGATTTTTACCAGATTCCCTTACAAAAAAACAACGAGAATATACGAAACCTTACCTGCACTGTCCAGTATCCAGGTATTTGACAGTCAGACTGGTTGAATTTTTGCTAAAGTTACTGAATCGATTTAAAGTTACTGGATTGTTGCAGCCCCTCCGTGAATGACCACCTACCGCGGTGGAGGGGTTTGAGTGCCTGAGTGATGCTAGGAACTATGTGGTCGGGGCTTTATGCCTCTGGTAGGGTCTCCCAAGGCAAACAGGTTCTAGGTGACGAGCCAGACTAAGAGTGATTCAGAAGACCCCTATGAAAAAAACCAAGAGGGGCTGGACCTTGTTCTTCTCTGGAGTTGCCGCTGGGGAGAGGCGGCGAGCTGGTGTGGGCTTATTGTTAGCCCCCCGGCTTGGTGCCTCTGTGTTGGAGTCATCCCCAGTAAACGAGAGGGTTACTTCCCTACGCCTTAGGGCTGGGGAAAGGGTCCTGACTGTGGTTTGTGCCTATGCGCCGAACGGCAGTTCAGAGTACCCAGCCTTCTTGGAGTCTATCAGAGGGGTGCTGGAGAGCACCCCAGCTGGTGACTCCATAGTTCTACTGGGAGACTTCAACGCCCATGTGGGCAATGACAGTGTGACTTGGAGGGGCGTGGTTGGGAGGAACGGCCTCCCTGACCTGAACCCGTGCGGTGTGTTGTTGCTGGACTTCTGTGCGAACTACAGTTTGTCCATAACGAACACCATGTTCGAACATAAGGATGCCCATAAGTGCACTTGGCACCAGGACACCCTAGGTCGCAGGTCTATGATCGACTTTGTGGTCGTATCATCAGACCTGCGTCCGTATGTTCTGGACACGCGGGTGAAGAGAGGGGCTGAGCTGTCAACTGACCACCACCTGGTGATGAGTTGGATTAGATGGCGGGGAAGGATGCCGGACAGACCTGGCAGACCCAAACGCGTAGTGAGGGTGTGCTGGGAACGTCTGGCAGAATCTCCCGTTCGTCGAGTCTTCAACTCTCATCTCCGGCAGAGCTTCGCCTGCATTTCGAGGGAGGACCGGGATATTGAGTCCGAATGGGCCGTATTCCGTGCCTCTATTGCTGAGGCAGCCAGTTGTGGTTGCGGCCGCAAGGTGGTCGGTGCCAGTCGTGGTGGCAAGCCCCGAACCCGATGGTGGACACCGGGGGTTAGGGCTGCCGTCAAGCTGAAAAAGGAGTCCTATCGAGCATGGATGGCTTGCGGGACTCCCGAAGCAGCTGACAGGTACCGGCAGGCCAAGCGGCACGCGGCTTCGGCGGTGGTCGAGGCAAAAACTCGGGTGTGGGAGGAGTTCGGTGAGGCTATGGAGCACGACTTTCGGTCGGCCTCGAAGAGGTTCTGGCAAACCGTCCGACACCTCAGAAAGGGGAAGCAGCCCCCAGTTCACACTGTTTACAGTGCGGACGGGGGCTTGCTGACCACGACTGTGGATATAGTTGGTCGGTGGAAGGAATACTTCGAGGCCCTTCTCAATCCCACTGACATGCCTTCCATAGAGGAAGCAGAGTCTGAGGATACGTACGTGGACAGTTCTATCACCGTGGCTGAGGTAATTGGGGTAGTCAAATCACTCCCCAGTGGCAAGGCTCCGGGGGTAGACGAGTTCCGCTCAGAATTTCTCAAGGCTCTGGATGTTGGAGGACTGTGTTGGTTGACACGCCTCTACAACATTGCATGGAAGTCAGGAACAGTACCTCTGGACTGGCAGACCGGGGTGGTGGTCCCCATTTTTAAAAAGGGTGACCGGAGGGTGTGTTCCAACTATAGGGGGATCACACTCCTCAGCCTTCCTGGGAAAGTCTACTCCAGGGTGCTGGAGAGAAGGGTACGACCGTTAGTCGAACCTCGGTTAGAGGAGCTGCAATGTGGTTTTCGTCCCGGTCGCGGAACACTGGACCAGCTCTACACCCTTGCAAGGGTACTCGAGGGTATGTGGGAGTTTGCCCAACCAGTCTACATGTGCTTTGTGGACCTGGAAAAGGCATTCGACCGTGTCCCTCGTGGTGTCCTGTGGGGGGTGCTCCGGGAGTACGGGATTGATGGTCCGCTTCTACGTGCCATTCGGTCCTTGTACAATCGAAGCAGGAGCCTGGTTCGCATTGCCAGCAGTAAGTCGAGCTTGTTTCCGGTGAACGTTGGCCTCCGCCAAGGCTGCCCTTTGTCACCGATTCTGTTCATAATCTTCATGGACAGAATTTCTAGGCGCAGTCAAGGTGTTGAGGGAGTCCAGCTTGGTGACCTTAGGATCTCGTCTCTGCTATTTGCAGACGATGTGGTCCTTATGGCCTCATCAGGCTGTGACCTTCAGCGTTTACTGGAGCGGTTTGCAGCTGAGTGTGAAGCTTCTGGGATGAGACTCAGCACCTCCAAATCCGAGGCCATGGTTCTCAGTCGGAAACGGGTGGACTGTACCCTCCGGGTTGGGAGTGAGGTCTTGCCTCAGGTGGAGGAGTTCAAGTATCTCGGGTTCTTGTTCACGAGTGAGGGAAGGTTGGAGCGTGAGATCGACAGACGGATCGGTGCAGCATCTGCAGTAATGCGGTCGCTGTACCGGACCGTCGTGGTGAAGAGAGAGCTGAGCCGGAAGGCAAAGCTCTCTGTTTACCGATCGATCTACGTTCCCACCCTCACCTATGGTCATGAGTTATGGGTCATGACCGAAAGAATGAGATCGCGGATACAAGCGGCGGAAATGAGTTTCCTTCGTAGGGTGGCTGGACTCACCCTAAGAGATAGGGTGAGGAGCTCGGCCATCCGGGAGGAGCTCAGAGTAGAGCCGCTGCTCCTTCACATCGAGAGGAGCCAGTTGAGGTGGCTCGGGCATCTAGTCCGGATGCCTCCCGGGCGCCTCCCTGGTGAGGTGTTTCGGGCATGCCCAGTCGGGAGAAGGCCCCCGGGAAGACCTAGGACACGCTGGAGGGACTATGTCTCACAGCTGGCCTGGGAACGCCTTGGTGTCCTCCCGGTGGAGCTGGAAGAGGTCGCTGGGGACCGGGAAGTCTGGATTTCCCTACTGAAGCTGTTGCCCCTGCGACCCGGACCCGGATAAGCGGAGGAAAATGGATGGATGGATGGATGGATAGATTGTTGCAGATCATACCATTCTAAATGAACCAATATCGTCCCTGAATCAAATTAGCAACCACGAACCGTGATACAAATCGAATCGTTACAAGGGGCGGTTTTTGAGTGGCTGGCTTCAGACAACTGTTGAAGTTCAAGGAAACATTCATTTTGAGGAATTTATCTTTGAGGACTCACCACCTTCTCAAATTAAAAGTTTAATGTAGTTTTTGCAGTTTTGTTCTAAGGTGAAAAATAATAAAGAATTTCAAGCAGAACACGTTCAAAGCAGCAGACAAATTGAAAAGCAGCTTTTTTTGGCTTTTTCACATACATGCAAAACAACTGTCCTGGTCTTAGCCCTTGTAGTATTACGCAACATTTGACATGTGGGCTGACCTCAAACAATAGTGTCATAAATTCATCACGCTGTTTTGGAATCACTACTCAGAGCCTGCATCTGTTTGCACGGAGGCACCATGTTTTCTCATTCAGATGCCACAATTCAGACTGAGGAAAAATATGTTAAAAAATATGGAAAAAAAATATGGAAAAATATGTTAAAAAATATGGAAAAAATATGGAAAAATATGTACTATGTTTTGTCAAGTTGTTAAAATAATTGCCTCAGTCATCTTGTCCAGTTGTTTGGAAAACACATGCCAAAGTCACACTCTTGACATATATGCAATTGTAGAATCACATGGTCTGTTAAACTGAGGGTGTGGGTGATTTTACCAGAGGTGGGCAAAAAAATTACATATTTATAACTAACATAGAATTAAATATCAATTTTACAAGAGCTTTCACAAGAGCTTGTAAAAGTGGATTGGAAGTGAATGGAGTGAAAAACAGAACAGAGGGACAATCGGTCAGGCCGAACCACAAACCTCATGGGCCCACATGGCCTTTGGAGTGTACGCGGTGACCAGGACCAGCCTACATATGAGAGCATGTTTACACACCATGGGCCTACTACAATCACTTATTGCAGAAAAAACAAACCCTCTTCTTTTGAGCCCACGGCCAAGAAAAAGACACTTTTGCCTTTTTCTTGCAACAAGAGAGATACTCTTTCTCCCCAAGCCACAGCATTCAACTTCAAGCTGACGGATGACGAGACAAATTATTGGGCGGAAAGGTTCATATTTTCTCAAAAACTTCAGAACATGAATTCACTGTGTCTTCCATGCAAAAACCCCTGGCACAAAGAATGCTATTGCGCTTTGCATTACTGAAAAAGGCAAATGATCGGGTACAATTCCCATGCTACGGCTTCCACCTGCAGATGGATTTGCTGAGGTTGAAAACTGATGGCTAGGGTGGGAAAGAAGCAACAAAGACTGACACAAAGAGAGCATAAGACAAACACAGACAGTGAGAAACAAAAACAAGGAAGTTCTCCAGTCTGCATTCCTCAGCCCTGATGCCTGAAGTACGCTCAGATCCTGAACCTATACAATTGAACCCCGCCTAAATCCCTGCAAACAATACTCCGGGTGCTGGAGAAAGAGAAGAGCTATTTGGCACAGGTGGTGACAGGTGCTTCCCGATCCAGAAAAGATGGGATAGGTTTGAGAAAAACATATATTGTATATAGGTTGTATACAGGTATAGGTATTATACCTATATATTACCTGTATATTGTATATAGGTCATTTTAGAGAAGCCCTTTCTCATTGAAAATCACGGTTAATGAATTGATTGGCTGCGTAAGTAAATAAGCACCAACAGGATCTCATCATTGGCTGGACAGCTTGTTCGTCTTTGTGTTATACTACAGTATTTTGTTACTAGAGTTGTCAAAGTAATGAGTTAGTAACACGTTAACTAAAGTTTCCTTTGACGGCACTATTTTTTTGATGTCCTGTTTGACCCTGGGCCCTGTCGTAGTTTGAGGAAGCGCCAGTGACTGCATGGACACAAGCAGGAACAGCCCTGGCAGATGGCTTTCATACGAAGAAGTTATTCGTATCTACTGTCGCTGTGATTGGAATTGTCACGTTAATGTTAAATATTTTACCGCTTGTTGTCCCCTGTCACTCACTGAGGTGCATTACAAAATGGCAGAATGAATTATGAGTTTACTTCATTTAAAGTTCAGGGTGGAATGTATATTGCGCGCGGCAATGAAACGCACGATTGTTCACGTGCGCAGCTAAGAGGGAACATTGCTTGTAATCTCATCATTGCACCGGAAGCTGATTCATTCATCAATGGCTGGGAGTAGCTCAAAAGAACACCTGAGTAACTGACAGAAAGGTGAATCACCCAATGGAAAATTTTGATCATTATATTTTAAAAAGTAAAACTGGAAAAAGTAGGATGGAGTGTCAGTTGATTCACCGGTAGTCATTCAGTGACAATGTAGATACAAACAGATCAGTTCAGTTCTTTTAGGCGTTGGAATGTTTGCGCAAATATGTCTCAGCATAAACAACTGACTCATTGTGAAGTGTTATTGCTAAGGACAACAGACTAAAAGGTGTGCCACGGATGACTGGGCTCAAAAAATACTACCACCTCGTTGTATTAGTTTTTAAGTATCCGTGTAACAGCAATTTGTTTAAAAAGATAGAGCTGCTTATGTTTAATACTCTAGTCTGTCAATCATTGTAAAGCAGTGTTTACACTTGCGCGCATTTTGCCTCCGCACCGTTGCAATGGCTATGCATGTCATTTAATTATTTATTCAAATGACAACTCCTGCACAACTTATTTACACCTTGCTAAGTACTTTTAACTTGTAGTGCAAAAACGACAAAAATGCACGCGGCGCACATTATTTCCACATAGGTATGCACTGTCACCACCACTTCCTGCATCCGTAAAGCATGGAGTTATTCGGTCCGAGTTGTGTCCTGCCTGATGCCACGCAACAGGGATCGCCACTAGCTTCATTAATTCCTCTATTTGCAAGGACCTAGAAGATGGTGAACTCCAGTGAAGAAGTTCTCATTGCAGAAAAAATAGTAAGTCTACAATATCTTGCAGCTGCAGAAAGAGAGTGCGGAAAGACCAGGAAAGAGGCATAAACTAGACAAAAGAGACACGGACAGTGTGGGAGAGGGAATTGCTGACCAGATGACATTACTTTGGGCATTATGATTACTTAACAGAAATTTACAAGAAAGATTGAAGAGGCTATGGAAATTACTTTAGAAATCCCCCGACTTGCTCCGAGATGTGGTGCAAAAGTTAACCCAATCATGAGAACGAGACACTCTTTATGCACCACTCGCATTTTTTAGGCATAGGTTGCAGTGCTTTTGCGGCCCTGCACAGATTACATCTGTTTATGACCATAATGCATGAAAGAGTAAACAAAGCTTTAACAATTTCGTAATGTCCATGCAGTGTGTCTGTTTGGTAGCTAGTTCATGTCCTCTGTATATTTCTCCAGACACTTTACACACACAGTTTAGGCAATGCAGTCGTCCTTCGTTTACCGTAGTTTATTTATTCCAGACCCAACCGCGTTAAGTGCATTTCTGTGAAGCAGGATTCAATCTTAAAAAATTTAATATTTTCAGAGTTACACCATAGAAAACCTGTTTATGACTAGAGCCCTGTATACATGAAATAACATCCCTATAGTCACCTTTACACTCTTATTATTCTTTGTTTCCACTACATTGCGCAGGCTGCGGAATCACTAGTAACCCCCTCCGATAGACTTGATCTAAACTTGAAAAATTGTTTCAAATGGAGCGGGTACGAAGGACAAAAAACATGTCATAGCTGACTTCTGCAGTGTTTATGTAATGTAATGTAACGTCATGTCTCATCAGTGTAACATTACTGATGCCTAGTGACAAGAATACAACATAGAAATTGTCCATCTATAATTTTTGACAAATAAAAAAATCACAGTCAATTAATTTTTTAAGACGACCATAGAATGAGGGAGAATTGTGACATAGCAAGGGACAACTGTACCTGTATGTCAACTTATAGTTTTATAGTTTCTTGGCAATATGCTTACCGGAGAGCACCACCTCTATGAGGTCTCCCTCGTGGATGTCTTCTGCGGAGGTCAGTCTCTGCAGGATGTTTTCATCATTTAGGTCATGGCGGAACAACAAGATCTTGTCGTACATGCCAAAAAAGCCACACTCTGGGAACTGGTGGGAGGAAAGACAAGTTGGTTTAAGATACTTAAGTTAAGTATATGTGGTACAAGACAGAATGTATGCATATTATTGCTCAGCATTCATCCGTGATAAGTTCATGTGTCTGATAAAGAAGAAAGAGAGCTTTGAAAAGGACAAGGAGGCGCAGATACTCAGCCTTGACTTGGTTGGCATCGTCTAGACCAGTGATTCCCTTCCCTCCAGGGGACAAATACTGTTGAGAAACGGGTAATATTTTGTACTGTACACTGAACTCAACTCTGAAACCAGGAAAATGCAACAAAATGGAGTGGTGTGAAGCATACAAGCATACTCAAGATTCAGACTGCATGTTGAGTACAATAAATGTGTCCGTGTTGGCAGTTCTGCATTGAAAGTACTCCCTGCCTTTGACGCCCCCCTGAAAGTTCACATGCGCCCCTCCCATGGGGCCCGCTCCACTATTTAAAAAATCACAGGACTAGACAGACCAAGAAAATCCAGGTCATGGGCTTGTGTGTTCACAACTGCAATATAGCAGGAGGAAGAAAAAAGTGTCAGTGAAAAATACTGCAATGAGGAGGAGGTAAATATCCTGAGGCAAGTGGCGGAGTATCACAGCTCAGGAAGCGCAGCACCAGTCAATTATGAGTCACTTCCTGTTCAGAGGGCAGCATAGCATCATGGAGCAGCTTCAGACAAATCATAAGAACATAAACACAATGGTACTACACTCACATATCCTCATCTTTCAAAGCTCATAAAAGAGTCCTGTTTCAAGGACTACAGGGGAGGATGTTGTGTGATCCAACAAAGTATAACATCAATTCTGCCTGGCGGATAAAGCAGATCAAAACCAGATGAATGTTTGGAAACATCCTGCATCAATGGTATTCAAGAGTGAATCCGGGCCACTAAAGTTGTTTTATGAGCCTCATTTCAATGCCAAGCAGACCGGCACTGAGGGATTTAACAGCTGTTTCCCTGTGAACCGGGTCACACACAATGGGCCACCCATGACAATGCAATAGTCACCCGAGAGAACAGGGGCTGGCACCGTTTCTGCCAACGTGGCACGTCAAAACACCTGCAGGCTTTAAGCTGCCAAGAAGCAGATACAAAGACCAAAAAAATGAACGCATCTGGGAAAACATGAGTGCATCGAATGACTTGAATCATCAAAAACCAGACGACTCAATTATCTGAATAGACTAATTTCAATTCTGTATGTAAACAGACTACGACTGGACCCTGTTCTGGCCCTTCTTCGGAAAGGAAAGACAATGTCCAAGTTGAACACTAAAATCAGCAAAACCAAATGTGTGACTTGCTGAAAAAACAAGAGGCAGTAGCTGGACCGTGCCATAGAACAGGGCCCAGCCAACATGTTCCATTCATAAAACTATACACCCACAACCTCATTACCCTCTGAGTTGATCAATGGTACTTGCCTTATATCATAAACACCAAAAGGTGGTGAGTGAAGGGGGGCAACCTTCCTGTGCTGGCTGCCTTGTCACCGAAAAGCTCTTGCTCGGCTGACATGCCAGCTCTTTGACCCGCACGCACAAACTCGAACACACAAAATTGTCAGTGCAGCTGCCGGCTGTAGTCACCACCTCTTGGCATTCAGTGCCAAAGTTTCCACAGAAAACATCTTTCACTCCACACCAAGAGCATCTGTAGAGTAAGAGGGCAGAGGACAATTCTCTTGTTCCAAACCTAATTAAACCAAGTGGAAGTCAGGGGTGCAAGAACAATGGATAAGCAAGGTTCGGACACATTCCGACAATCGCATACCTGTATGCGTAGAGCACCATGTCATTAAGGTCACATGCTCCTTCCTTCCTGCATGTTATATGCATGTGGAAAAGCCTCCTCCAGTACCTCCACTGTCCTACTGCCCTCCATCACCAACACCCACACATCGCCTTTCATACATCGCTGGAGTCCATAGTGACTAAGAATGTCCTTTGTCATCTTCAAACGCAAATCCATTGAACGAAGTGGTAGCGACCACACACGCACACCAAAGAACCCGTAGCATAGGAGCTGTGTGTGAGGTCCACAAGTCAGCCTGGAAAGACGAGTGGAAAAGAGCTTTGCAGTAGTAAGCTTTTGTTAAACGATCTAATCTGCCATTGATATGCTAAATGCTGTTATGAGCAAAGAGTGGGAGAAAAAAGGAACGGTGGTGTGGTGAGAGAGCAAAGCAGGACAAATGTGACATTTTTTTTTCTTATTTCAGCAGCAAAAAAACAAACTACATCAAGACAAGAAATTATTGATTATTAACAACACCAATTGGCACAGGGGGCCAGACAGACCAAAATTATTAAAGAAAGAAATGCATCATAACATTAGGTCTCACAAGACACATTAAAATCTGACAATATTTCTTGTTTAAGAGAGAAGCTGTCTCGTGAGAGCGGGGCAATCAGAAGCTTATCAGACTGTGAACTATGGCATCACTATACACATAATATGGCACGAGGTAAACCTTGCAATCGAACTTGCCTTCGTGTTCCCAGTGTCACTTGCCAGGGTCCTTTTTTTTCCATTGGAGCTCAACAGCTGCGGTGGTGTAAAGCTGTATTAATTATACATTTGATCAAACTTACCTAACATGTGTTATATAAAAACAGGATCACTGCCTAAGACTTTATAACAAGTCATATTAGCCTCTATTTTGGAAACACACTACTTCCTGAATCAGCGCTCTAAGCATTAAGGGAATTGAAGTTCTTTTGGCATAAAAACAAATCTTCTGCAATCTATTTTATAACACTACACACCAAAATCAATATCATAAACGTATCAGGAAAACTACACATAGAATGCTCTTTGCAGACTGAAACGTGAGTAAAAGTATAGCTCACAAGTTGAAGAGACATGTCTTGCCATACGTGGTTGAAGTCTTACACAGGTACAGTATATGTCTGACTAATTGCTGACTGTTAGTCAAGATGACAACCACCTGTTCTGTGGTAAGTGTGGTTTGTAAGTCAGAATCTTCATCATGCATTTCAGGTCCACAATGTCTGTAACAATGTTATGACTCTTCATTGTGTCCTGTGTTTATTGTCATGCTATGAAACATAAAATGATTAACAGTAGCAGTTACAACTGCTTTTAAACTTTTAACAATTGGTTAGTTTAACTTCAATTTTGGTTTTAATTTGTGGAAGGAAGTTCAGTTAAAAGCTGTCAAAGTTAACACGTTAACAATCAGCTAATTATGTATCAATATTTGGTAATAAATATGAAATAAAAGAAAATATTTTTGGAAAAATATAGCATAGGAGCCTACCTGTACAGCATGGGACAAAACATATTTTCAAAAATGATAGCCCTTTACATCAAATTTGATGTAGTTATTGTAGTTGCATATTAAAATCATTTTTTTATGGTTTCCCTTCTTATTATAGATAAAAACTGATTTCTATGTGGGATTAAGTGGGACTAATTGCAAGTTAATTGTGGACAAAATGTGATTAGTCATGACTAAACATTTTAATCGACTGACAGTTCTCTGCATAACATTTCAAAATGTACCCTGCATTGTTTTGGTAAATTAAAAAAAGTCTGTCAAGGCCTTTTTTTCTAAAAGGTAATGTTAAATTATTGTTTTAACTCGTTCTGGTCAACCAAATATTGTGTATCCTGTCGCCTGATGCCACTCCGAATTGTAAGATCAATTTATTGTACATTTCTGTGTTGTGGGCGATAAATGGCTAAAGTGCTGTTGGGATATAAAAATGCAACAAATTACGTGGTTAAGCCATTGCACGTTTGTGCATGTTTCTACTTGCGATGTGTGGTAAAGATAAGTGGCAAAAAGGTAAGTGGTGTTGAGAGTGGTGGCTGACAGATGGCCATGTGATTACCATAAGGAAAAGTATGCATCCTGACCTCAGTCTCCCTCACACCTTATTTAGTCTGCAGGAAGTCCCTCATATCTTGATTGGACTTCCATAGAAATGGCCTACCATAGACTGGAGTCCATGAGTGATATTCCTCAATGTCATATCAAAAGTGTCCAACAATAAAGTTCATTAAAAAAATGCACATAATTATTAGTGCTTTTGGGGAAGATATTTATATTGTTAACATAAATATCACTAATTTTTAAATGTGTTTTAAAAAAAGTAATTACTGTTTAAAATCAGTAAAATGAACACAATTTAATGTTGTTTTAACATTACAAATATTAGGTTTACTGGAAACTAAATTGACCATAAGTAACACCCAAAACGTTTTCCCTGACTCATTCAGTATACAATAGTCACCTGCTTTTCCTCGGGTTACTATCCAGGACCACCAGCAAGTGGTACACACATTGGTATTGGTTGATATCGGAATCAGTAATTGAGAGTAGGACAATATCGACATATTGCATATTGGCAAAAAAGCCAACATCGGACAACCCTAGTTCTTATGAAACATTAAACCACAGTCAGGAGGTAGAAAGCACTGGTTCATTTATTTCGCTTGAAGTGACTAGATAAAGAATGTCACAAGATCAGTGTGATACAAGGTGCTATTATTCATCACATAAATAAGTCCTTTGACTCGTGTTTTTTTTAATAATGCTAAGAGACGGATAACACTATGACACCAATATAGACCCTTCTTATTTTTGCAGATATATGGCTAAATCAAACCTTAAGAGAACTTAACATTTTGCAACCTTATTAAGCTTTGATGTACAACACAATTGTAGGGTTTCCCCTAGGATTTTCTGAAGCTGCGGTGGTGGGCTGCACGGGACTGCCACTGCTGTGTCTGCAATTTTTTAAAATTTCGACATAACAATTGTTATGTCTTATTTATTACCTTATTTATTTAATGCTTTTCAAAAACGAAGAAAGACAGAATGAGAGCTGTTAATTTAATGGCTAAAGTTGCTAAGAGCACTTGAAGTGGGAGTCTAAAATGGTGAGTCTGACCTGTTTAGTCCAATAGTAATACTATGTGACTAGTACAAAAGTACATTTTATTTTTTATTTTCTGTCGTGTCCCCCCCTAGGGACCAGAAACGTTTTCGCTCCCCACCCATTTGAAATACTATTGACAACTGAAGGCATGTTGAGTATAATAAATTGTTGGCAGGTTTACACTAACATTGCGCCCTCCCAGGGGGGCCCGCCCCAATATTTTAGAACCACTGCGCTACAGGCAGTGCAAAATGGGTAAAAGACGCCAGAAAGTGAAATTAAATTGAAACGTGAACGATCACACACACATACACACACACACACACTGACATGAGTAGTCTTTGCACGTGACAAGCTGTCATCAATTGACTACACATTTTATAGACTGTTTTTTATTTGCATTATAATAGGGAACATAGTGAACGTCAACACAACACGCTAACTTTTTTCTGGTCACACATGAGCGACCGCCAACTTGGCACATGTTGGTGCATGTATATCAAAAACACTGTGAAACCTTTTTATGATATTTAAATTGTTTTCAAAGTAATTGTGGTCAGTGTGTGCATAAATAATAATTTATATATGCATCTATATAGCATATACAGTATATCCGTTCTTACAATTTATTAAGTTGAGGCAGCCTTCATTTTGTAGTGGCGCATCGCTAGGATGAATTACATGCAGCGGAAACCCTGTAATTATATTTGTGCTGTATGCTTTCCAAATAAGAGACCTGTATTTTATGTCGAAACAACAGAGAGACAAATGCATGAAAACATTTCATTTGCTAATCAAACAACTGCTTTGGAATTAGATGAGAAGCGCCGTACATAAACTTTTTTGCAAGTCCCAAAAACATGATGTTCAAAACTATTAATTTATATAAGTAGACCAAACAAAATTGTATTTTTTTAAATTAAACAACTAAATGTACAACTAATGTACAAGTGGATTTTTCCCCAACAATAAAAAGGATGACAAACACAAGGCATGCAGTGCCAAAAATGTCTCAAAAAACAGACAACCAGAATGTTAATTGTTTCCACTACTTCATTAACTGTTTCCACAGAAGTGATTTTGAAATATTTTCGGGCCAGACAATTCAGTGTGGATATAAAGCAAATTGAATGTAAATGGTAGAATAAACAAAAGTAAACCCACGCCTCGATTACAAGCTAATTATTAAAGGCTGAGTAGACTGCAAACATGAGCAACAATAGTTGATTTCTTCAACTACTAACAACTACAAAAACACAGCTACCATAGCAGTTTATATTTTGAATACGTTTACAAATGATTCCTAAAACAGTGCAATTCTGCCTGTAAGATAAGACTTTGTATGCCCAAATTATAGACTGTATACAACCTTTTTTCCAAAATGATAGTCCACAAATTTGTACGCCAATACTTTGCCCTCCAGACTATCGGTATCTAAACAATTTAATTGCAGTATCCTGTGTTGATGGGTTCTGCGTGTAGCGCAAATCCAGATCAATCCCGGCTCCGACGTGGCAAATTTGCAGGAACTCTGGGCAAACGAGGATTAGGCGAGCTTGGACTTTCTGCAGCATAAAGGAACCACACATGCTCCACACCCTTGCCTTGTACTTCAAGGAGGCAGGAACACATCTAATGCAAACAATTAACCGTGTAACTCAGACAGCTCCCGCTTACATTGTCTAGAACGACATTCTACAGCATTGTTACAACAACCCAAAAACAGATTGTTAATTCACTTTGCTAAAACTGAAAGAGTATAAAATGACAGATCTGTAGGATTGGGCTACCTTATCTATCCAAACCTGTGCACATTTATCAAATAGCTTTATATCTTTGCCAAGACATACAAAATACTGTAACTCAACTAATTACAGCCCATGATTAGTCAAGGGACTGCTGGATATGCTTCCCCTCCACAGCCGGTGTATGGAAAAGGTCTATGCCAAAGAAAACACACTACATCTGGAGTTACACAGCACAAACACACTGTACACTTGCCTCGATTGGTTCATTTTCGAGAAGACGTTTTGTATTACTGAAAACAAGGAAAACTTATCCTGTTACAGCCCAATAAAAGGCACACACATTCATGTGACAGTGGGTCTACCCCCGGAAGTCAAATTAGCTTCTTTTCCACTGAAAAGGGAGGACAGGAATTTCATATGAACTTGGGCTGAAACAAAAAGCAATCCTAATGTTGAATGACTTTTTCACTCTGCGGGCTGGCTGACATGTCATGTTTGTGGCAGAGAATGGCTCACGGTTCATTCAGAGGTTTAGCTACTTAAAGCTGTGTCATGGTAGAATGAGCCAGTATGTTCATCCAACAATAACAATGATACAATGACATAAAAACTATATTCACTTGCAATATTTGGCTGCATGTGCCTTGATTATATTGGAGGTTAACCTGTATTCCAATATGGATTGTGTTCAACTGAGGTTCTAATGTAGTTGTTCATAAGAAATGATTTTTAAAACTAAAAACACATTTCTTAGAATAAAACTGCCCATGTGTATACACTTGCTACACATGCATGTACATTGTATGCTTTTAGCAATACAGCCATCAGTCATCCAAGACATTTTTCAATATCTGGCTTGCACCTCACACTGCAAAACCCTCTTTCAAAGCTTGACGTGAATCTCCAAAAAGTTTCAACTTTGCGTCAACCTCAACCTGTACTACAGTTTTTAGTAAATTTTATGCATTATTCCCTCACACAAAAGCTTCAAGTAGTCAGCCAAAACAAAAGCAAGGACTGGTGGTGTAACTATGTTAGTTAGCAAAAACTACAGAGTAAGGCTGGGCAATTTTATGATTGTGATCGCTGATGACAGTAATTTTCAGGTAATTATGGTGATCAGATTGAATCATATTGACTTGATCAAACATGGCGTAAATGTCCGTGACAACACTCAATAAGACTCCACCTTTTATTGCTCCACTTCCATTTGTAAGTTGCCAGAAAAGTAAACAGAATGACCGAACATGGAACTAAATGTGGCAGGGTTTCCCCAAGGGAAGCTGTGGCGGTGGGCTGTGTCGTGCCTCTGCGGTGTCTGAAATTTTTTAATGACAAATAGCAATTTTTAAAAGAGTTTTTATTATTTATTTATTTATTTTGATATTTAGCATTTTCAACAATCAGCAGAACAAGCAGCAGACCTCCAAAACGGTGTCCTTTGTGATGCATTATAAGACATTAATAAAATCACCAGATTAGGGTAGACAAGTGAAGCTCAGATGTAGGAAATTATCCATCTTGTCGCAGCAGACCTCCAAAATCTTGTTTCTTTTAATGCACAGCATAGGACACTTGGCCAAGAGTGGTCGTGTTGCTAGAGCACAGCCCCTCTGTGGCAACAGGTCCACAAAGCTCTTAATGCATGACACGTTCTATCCAAACTACTTGTTATAAAACATTTGTAGCCGTAATGTTAAAAGCATCCGTCGTATCCCAGATGGGGCAATTTGTTTATTGCACAAACACTCGGAACTGTAAACTAGTTCACTGTGTTATATTATGATTTTTTAGATTTGTTGCAGGTCAAGAGTCAGCCCTGAACAAAAAGCTGTAAACAGGATCAAGAAGTCATCAAAAGAGGCGTCGTAGTGACAAAACTTAAGCAGAAATCAGACTTAACTCAACTATATAGAATACCTACGGGTATTTCACTCAGCCACAATGATACGTTTCTGACAAAAATTTGGTTTCACATAATGTGGCGGTAAGGCGATCCAAAGACAACCCCACAGATTATTTGATTACTTGAATTAAGAGAAACATTACTCTTCTGTAGTAATCTTCGTAAGAGCCAAGGCAAAAAAAGTGGAGCAGTGATATATTGACATGAGATCAGTGTTTGGTTAGGAGCCACTGTATCCTCAATGAGCACCAGGTGGGTTTTCAGTCAGTCTGTGCATGTCCTGGATAATGTGTACTTTAACATTTTTTTAATAAAAAGTTGAAATATCCATACATCAAATACCACAGCTTGAATGTGTACTCTGTGTGTGTGTGTGCGTGTGTGAGTGTGTGTGTGTGTGAGTGTGTGTGTCCACATGAGCGTCGCGTGTGCTAACGGTGTCCAGAGAGCAAGCAGAGAAGAGGAAGCCTGAGTCACAGGATCTTAAAGATTCTCAGGAAGAGAGCAGAGTGATCTAAGACATGTTTGGCTCGGCCCCCGCACACCACTGATGAGTTATAGCTCTGCTGCTATCTTCTGCCAGCACCTCTGCCTGAGAAATACAGCGCAGTACATAGTACATCTCGCACTCACACGGGGCAAATAAACAGGTGAGCCTGGGGGAATTTATGTGAGGCTGAGATTGATGGAGGTTATAAGGCAATGGCAGGATGTAGGGACATGTTGCAGGTTCTTTGTTTGAAGAAATGCTGTAAGGAATCAGTTAGTGGCCATACATTTAAATTTTTAAATCCCTTCCACCATAATGAGTTCCTTTTTTCCCTAAAAGTGATTAATCCCATAGAAATTTCAGTGTTCAAGAGGTCACCTTTTGTCAATAACAGAGACGCCAAAAGGCATTATCTGTAAATGTAAAATCAGACATGAAAAATTATTGCAAGAGCAGTGGAGAGAAGTTATGTGAACATCGGCCGTACAGACTTTGCTGCTCCGCTGACCACAGCAGATTGGAGAGAACATAGAAACGGAGCGGCTCCAAGTAGAGTGACAAAATGAAACCGAGTGTTCCCCTCTGTGATAAATGGAAAACTACCGTATTTTTCGGACGATAAGCCGCTATTTTTTTCCTACATTTTGAACCTTGCTGCTTATGACACGATGCAGCTAAAATATGGATTTTACGACGCCTTATTAGGGCCACATTTTTTTAAAAATGTAAGATTCCGAGATTAAAAATTTTAATATTATGACATTTAAAGTTGTAAATTTCCGAGTCAAAAATAAGACAAGTTTTATTTATAATGAAACAGCAAAACAGAGCAGTTGGACACAAACATGTTAGCTTGGGTTAGCATCATCTCACCGTTACTCTCACATACCCCGCCCCCTCCACATAAAGCTAGCTTTTCATAGCTGTTTCAGGCAAGGAACTTTTCTGTTGCGTTTGAGCCGTTTTACTGCCGTCTTACAGACACTGTTTGGAAACAAGATATATAAACAAACATACACAAAATGCCTGTTTTCTTTTTATTTCTGCTTATCCCTTCTGAGTAAATACTGTATCTAATTTCACAACGTAACGGTGTATGCCCGCAGCATATAGTCCGGTGCGGCCTATATATGTAAAAAAAAAAAAAATCTAAATAAAATAGTGGGTGCGGTTTATATTCCGGAGCGCTTTGTAGTCCGAAAAATACACTGGCTTAAGGTTACCCCACTTTGTACTGTATGTGGCCTACAGAAACAAATATCTTGGTACATACAAAATAATTTTTTAAAACACAATCCCTATTACACACTAGGTTTAATGCTGTATTCTTGTTGTTTCAACATCTAATTGCACTTCCGCTGCCACCTTCCTACCAGTTGGACAGATTGCGCACTTCACTGAAAGACAGGAAAGGCAAACAGGGCTGTGATAACAACAGAGAATAAGACACACTGCAACCTGATGCAACTACAAGGAATAATAATGTCAACCTGATGCAAAATCATGACTCATTTTTGAAACCTACTGCTTGTCAGTTATTTATTCTGCAATTTACCAAGTGAGGCATGCAGTGTCTTCTTTTGTTATGCCTAAAGAAATTGGTGTGTTGAGGTTGTCAGCTGGTCCATTGCAAGGACAGGAAAGTCAGATTGATAATGAGTGTAACCAGGGATGTGAGGTGTCATCTTGCAGTGATCATATTTAATCTGCAGTCATAGATTTTTTTTTAATGGAGGTTGGTAGAATGTGTCAGTGCTTTGAGCTGAATTACCAGGGGCAATCGTCTTAACAAGGACAAAAATCAGAGGAACTTAATCAATTTAACTTGCTATTTCCCACTCATTCAACATAATCACAATCACAGCCCAATCAGGCAGTATTAAAAAGAGATTGGATTGATGTGGGATAATCTCCCGTCATTGGCTCAAGTATGGTGAAGGGCATCCCATAGCAGCCCTCTGTTGATGGTTTGGCACTGAATGAATGGCAGGGCATCAGCTACACTCTGTGTCCCTTACAAGGCCTGCCAACATGTCTATCCCGGCCTTGCCTGTACCATTCCCCTGGAGAGGACCACCCTTCTCCACTCTGTCATTCCCTGACTCTTGTGGCTGTGCCTTCTGTTCTGCCATGCCACTTTACATTTAACGGGGAATGAGGCAGCAGAAATGTGCACTACAGATGGTAGAAATTACTTAGCTCACTTAACTTCAGAGATGTTTTTCCCTTTTTTTTCCTTCTCTCCCTTTTCCACAAATTACTCCAAGACCATAGAAATTGATAGATTCCTTGTGCAAAAAAGCCTTTGAGTCACATATGGAAAACCTTTGTTTCTTCAGCAGTCCGAATTGTGATATCTAGTCAGGCAACTCCATTGCTTTGGAATACCCAAGTGTAATGAACACAAACAGTCATCTCTGTTGGGCTGACACCATAACAATGTGTCTTCACAACCAATACCAACACCACATATTGACTCAAGAGTAACCTGGTTTTGCTTGAGAGATAAATGTGCTTTCCAGGAAATGTCGGGCCCCATGTATGTCACACATAAAGCCTTGTGTCGAATGGGGGGGGCTTAAGGTGTTGATTTATTTTCCATCTGTTTCTGGTAGTTTTGGTCAAAGTGAACTACAGTCAAGTTCCCAATCAATTGCCTGTTCCCTTACTTCTTACAATACATTTTCAGAGTCAAATAAAACAAAGAATAAATCCAGGCACAAAAAAAATAATATAAAGGGTGCGGGCTCTCTTAAAGCTCCAAACAGAACTTTTTTTTTTTTTTTAACTAAAATTAGGCTTAACAAACGACACTGTCTGCAAACGAAAATGCCTGTGAGTGTTGACCCTTTTGCTCTGTTTGCAGTACCTACCCAAAGCAGACAGCACCTCTAATTAAGCAAAATTTTAAAGAGCAACATTTCTTGCACAAGCAAGGTGATAAGAAATTCTAAGCCATTCTAATAATACTATATTATTTGACTAGAAGCTCATGAATGTAATCTAGTGCTTCCGAGAAGAAGCCATTTGTCACTGTAATTACAGAGACAGCTATACAGGCTTCAACCAACAACTGTGAGTTATAGGTCTGACAAAACCGGTGTGGCTGACGCATTTAAATTAAGTGCATATAGAACTCAAATTTAAGGGAAATGTTTAACTTGATCATCCATTGCAAACATTTCTGTCTGACTAAAAAGCTTTACCATTCTCTTTACCATATTCAAATCTACTCTGTAAACTGAACATTTACCACTTCCTGCCAACATTCACCATAAGGCAGCTTGATTAAAAAGTTCATTTTAATTAATAGTAAATGCAAATACACATAAACCGATTTTTTTTGACACTCGACTGTCCACTCCACTATGTTTATGGGATCCAGATTATGTGTATATGTAGCATTTTAACACAGTGAATTATGGCGTGAGAAATGCGACAAAAGTTGAGAGGCGCAAAAAAAGAGCTAATTGTTTCACAATTTACACGGGAGTAGAACACGCTCCATGTGCGGGGATTTATTGAGCATGAGTGTTGCGTTTCGATTACAGAAAAGGTTTCCTGGGAAGCAACCAATCACAGGCAGCTCTGTGCTTCTGGTGAGTCACGCTTCCAAACTGCCAAAAGTCAGTTTAAAAACAGCCCCAGAATTCAGCATGGAAAAGCAACACATATGCATGATGTGTACTATGTGGCACTATGTGGCTCACGGTCATTAAATCTGTGCGTGTGGGACATACAAAAGTGCACGTGGAGAGTATTCTCTTCGCGTGCAAATTGAAACAATCTACTTTTTGATTATGACTTTTGTCATGTTTCTGATGGATTATGAATTCCTCATCTAAGAGGAAAATTTCTTCTTTGCGCTAGATGCATCAGTATTTTTCAGAAGGTCCGTAATAGGGCTGCAACTAACAATTACTTCCTTTGTTGATTTATCTGAAGCTCAGACCAAATCTATATGAATCAAACACAAACAGTTTGGTTTGGTCCGCAATATAGCAGAGAAGAGGCAAAAATATTCGTCATTGTATTCCAAAGTCAAAGTTGATGTGTGTGAATACAACACAAAAGATAATTGGTCTGCTTTCATGGATAGCTAAGGACATCACAAAACATTCACAAATGAGAGGTTGAAATCAGAAGATATTTACATTTTTAAATTTTAAAAAAAGATGATTCGAATACTAAAATAGAGTAGTTGTCAATTAATTGGATAATCTACGAATCATCAATTGCTGCAGCATCACATCACCTGATGTGTCTATCAATGCTTACCAGCGAGTAAACTGCAGGTCATTCACAAGGAGCCATGAACTTTTGTCTTGGTGGCTACATGAAAAGAATTGGGCAACACCAAACAGGAAATGCACAGCAAGTGGACGCTATGGATATTTATCCCCCACTGTTCATTAGGCTCAATAGATAGACAGAGAGGTTGGGACCTGACCAATGCAACAAGGCTGCTCCAGTGGGTAAGTGCATATAGCAATGGGCGGCGCTAGCAATGGGTCATTGAAAGTTAAAGCGGGGATGGATCAGTGAGGGAGAGCCTTTTAAGCTTTCTCGCAAACCTCAAAAGTACCTCAAATCCAAGAGACCTCATAGTTCATACAAAAAGGTTTTTACCTTCCAGCAAGGCTCAAAAAGTTGTACAGATACAACAACATACGGTTAAAAAGCACCCATCGCTGACTAAGAATCAAAGAGAAAAATTACATACAGTACATTCTTCAAAAATGCACCAACCAAAATGTCACTGGTTTGTAAAAAGCATGGCAACATTTGTTCTAACCAAGAGTAAATGTGTGGAAACGACTGTGTGTTAGTGCTGACTTCATTCAAATAGTTTTTTTTTATAATTTTTTTTAAACCCAACTCAACATGCATCCACTTCAGTGGATGAGTCATGAGTAGTACACAATCCATACAATTAGGCCTGTCACAATAATCAATAAACGGATTAGTCTAACAATTAAAAAAAACAAAATAAGTAATTTGACCGGCCTCGATAAATTGACATCTGCATGCATGCAAAAAGTGACCGGCCCATTAGAGAGACTATTTGGAAACAAAAGGGTTCTGGAACAATATATCAACCTTGAAGCCTTGACATGGTATATACGGTAAATGTGGGAAGACTGAGTGCATTTAGCACAGTGGGCCAACCACATCCTGAGTGTCTACTGCAACAAATACGTTTATATCCACAGCCTGTGGAAGTCATTTTATCACAACGGACTGCTTGTAGTTTGTCATGAGGTATCTCTGAAAAACATTAAATGCTGAGATGTATTATCTGTGATAAGTATACCATTTTTTATACTAAACTGGCTCTGTGCCAATACGCCATACTGTATATGTGACCACCGGAAAATCTACTGTTTTGTCACAAATAGTCAACAGTGTCATAAGAACAGCAGGGAAAAAAAGACTGCAAAAGACTTTTAAAAAACTACACATGAGGCTATGTCGTGAGCTCAATCACGGATGGGCTAGTTTGACCTTTTTGGGTTCAGCTCCCAAACCTATAGCCAATTTCCATGATATAAGGACATTATATTTATGCAGCGCACCCCTAAAGAGTACAAGTAAAATATCGTCTTGACCTTAAATGATGTCTAATATTAACACAAATTATTTATACAGTGGTACCTTGACTTACGAGCGCATTAACTTACACGTTTTCGGGGTCTGTAAACGAACATTTTTAAAACCGGGGCCCAAAGCGGAAAAATTTGAAGTTTGAATTGAGTACAGCTCGTCAATAGCTCGTCATCCCTTGCTGAAGGAAAATCCTCATTGGGTAACTACTAATGTATTCACTCTTCACGCTCTGTGATTGGCCAGTCACACACAGCGACCGCTGCTCTGTAGATAGACATGTCTAGCTCTTTCACACACAGACGGTGACAGACGAGCTCTTTGTAGTTGTTCGGCTCGACTCACGTTGCTGCATTGAGTAGAAGAAGACTTTACAGTGAACAAGGCTGACAGATTATTTCCCTGTTTGCATGAATCACCAAGTTCAGACAGATCATTAAGAACAATTAAATAATTAAGTCTTACAGATCACTTACACACACACACAATTTGAATCTCAATTTTGAGGCTGTTCTGTAAATACTTTTCAAATATACAATAACTACTGTATAGCAACTTGTGATCAATCCATGTCAATTTCAGACTTAAAATAATGCAAATCTAAGCCACACCCATTTGCAGATAAAACACACCCGCTTCTGGTTAATGCCCGTCCATTTTGAGTACAGATAGGAATGGGTATAATTTAGATGGGTGAACACATACAGATAGTGGTGTACTCGCTCATCCCTACCAATTACTTCTTTAAGCATGTGGGGTAAAGTTTTACCCACAAAGTAGTGGATAATACTGCATAGCGAGTTTCTAGGCGCTCTAGAAAGTATTTAAATCCGACTTTATTCGCCACTGACAGGGGCTGGTGATTTTTTTCTGTTAAAGCTAATGACTTCTAGTCGTCCCGTGGTAGTTTCTCGTGCTTTGCAAATGTGTCATCATAGGTGGATGTTTCAGAAAGCCGCGGTGCAAAAATCCTTTTTCAAATGCATCATAAATTGGGTCATATTTAACTTGTCCGGTGCTGTGCCACCATGGGAAACATGCGCATGAGTGCAAGTGTTTTTACTGACAACCTTTTTGGACTTTCACAAAAAATACACAACAATAAGGGTTGAATAACTATTGTATATTCAACTATATATTACTCTAAATGTTCAGAATTTTTGACACAGCAATTCAACCAAAATTAAAGTACACAAGTCGAGGTAGCAATTCATGTTTCTTGCATAACTGAGTAATGAGTCATTTGGTGAAGCCGGGCAGTTCTTCCTCAGAGGAGGACAAAGGGACGGCGGGAGGGGAAGTAAATGGGTAATATTACCCCATTGCATCGCCTGTTGACAGACACTGGAGGTTCTGCTGACTGGTGGGATCCTGCGACAGCCGAAGTTATGGTCAGTGATCCTCAGGTGAAAATGTTGGCACAGTTCAGCATAATTTGAGAGAAAAGGTTCACCACTGCAATACGTATTTTGATAGTCGTGAGGCAAAGACGGAGTGAAACACAAAAGGCCTGCAGTCATAATTTCCACCGATATCAAAGCCATATGGCTGTTTTTTTATGAGCCAGCTGGTGCAGTGCACTGTATTTAGCATGCTTTAATAGAAGAAATGCACAACTATGTGGCTGAATGTTCGGGACATGATCTGTCACAAGGATGTCCACAAAATTATAATGTAAAATGATTTACTGTATGCCCGGCAATACAGTCCAGAGTTTATTGTATAATGAGAATGTGTAGACCTGGTGTGCATATGTCCACTTTCTGGGAAAGACTGCGCAGATTGTTCTTTCCAGTCAATCAGAAGACAACATGTGAGGTGAAAGGTCACTTCTACATTTTACTGCATGTTGTAAATAGAACATCTTTACTCTTGAATGGAAAAATGTCTTGTAGTTCATCAAAAATGCATCTAATGACTCAAGTTATTCGACACCAACCTGATCCTAGCATGCCTTTACTGGCCTTAATTTGTTCACTTGAGTACAGTGAGAAGAGTACGAGGCCTTTTCCAAATTGTTCCACAAAGCTGAAAACATAGCACTGTCCCAAAAGTGTTGGAAAGTCATTAACTTTTGTAAAAAAATATGCTGTATAATGACAAGAATGAAAACATTTCATATTGGTCACTCCATAAAAAAAGGTATAACAATGCACTACTAATTTCCTTTCAGAGATCTGTTCCACCCGTTTCCTGTTCCATATTTTTGCAGCAATGCCACCCACCACATTATAGTATCCATTTACAGTATATGCAGTGGTGAGAATCTACAAATCAAACTTGTATATTATTACTAAGCAAGGAATGCAAACGGATGTAAAGAGCAAAAACGTTTAACTGTCCCCTTTAAATCCTAGCTTAAACCACTAAAAGAAGCAAACCCCCAATCTCTCTGCTCATCAATTTAGCGATCAGATTTACGTTTTCCTATGTTGACTAATCATCATAATGTAACAGCGACCTCCCCAAATACTAAGGTCTCAGAGCTTGATTGAAGTGCATTGTCTAATCACCCCCCTCCTTCATGCAGACAATGATAATTGCATCTACAAATGGAGTACACAAAAGGCCGAAAAATACAACATGTGGATGCACCGCCATCTCATTAGTTAAACACGATCTGCACCGCGTTGATCACATACATGTCCTGAAAGAAGTATGCATGGACTCAAACAATTCATTTACAATACAGTATAACCACCCAGAAAGAGGACGGCAACCTTGAAAAACACTGCACATTTGAAAAATGAAGCTCAATTCAAATTTATTGTCCAGAAACAGCCAGGTTTTGGAACAAAACGGGCTGCCAATGGTGAAAATATGTTCATGCTCACTGCTTTTTGCAACAACACGCTGCAACGCAAAATGCATAGAGTAAATACATAGTAGGGAATATTTAAACTATGCTAACACAACGCAAATAAAACATTAACACAACATTAACACAAAATAAGACAACAAAGACCTACAAACTGAAGTCATATGCCAAGCAAGAATGACAAATATGTCACCATAAAAAATATGTCCTGTGACTGTTTTCAGTTCTTGAACACTTAGAGAGCGCAGCTGAAAAAAGCAAATAGCTGCTGTATCTCGCAAGCCATGTGTTCCGGAAGATTGAATAACCCGCCCTTTTTATACTTTTTGGAAAATCCTTAAATGTCAAACTCATTCAGTGCTTCTTCAAATCGGGTGCAGTGAACTGTCTGAGAGCCCGGAGTGACTGTGAGAGGCCAGGACGACTTTCAATATTTGGGCAGAATTGCCAACATGTATGAATTGGTCGTACTCTGCATGCAGTTTGACTCTTGAGTACACTTGTATCCTTCCCTGCTCTCAATTTTGATGCACTTAGACAAATAGACATCATCTTCTCAATAGTATTTCAAATCATGGAGTTGCTGTTTCTTTTTCTGTTCCCCAGTGAGGGCATAACAAAAAATAGAGAACCACTGGACGAATTGGAAACCCACCAAATGTTTTGGCAAAAACAGCCCTCAAAGGTTGTACAAAATTTGGGGGGGGTGAAACAATCAAAACATCTGCATACCATCAAAGTGGTCCACACGGCCTAGCTGCCCAGTACAACAGAGTTTGCCTTGCACTCAATTTAAACCTTCACAAATAAATTTGGCTCTACCCGTTCACCCTCACTCAAACCCATTACACTGTTTGTCAATGCATGTTGTCACTACAACTTCATACAGTAGTAGGGTCACTGACATGATCTATCATCTCTGCTTAAACAAGTTTGCAATTATGTTCTATGGTGATCGTTTTATGAAAAAGACCGTTACATTTTAAAAACGTACTTTTATTGGACATGGCCGGCAGTCATTATGAATTTTGTGCTAAAAAAAAAAGGGCCGTTTCCAAAAGTGCCAAAGGTAAGTTCCCAAGAATTTGGGATTTTCATTAGTTTTCAGTTCTAATCATCAACATAAAAAAAATAACCATTGCCGCTATATCAGTCTGTGTGTAATGAATGTATATAATATACAAATTTCCTTTCATTCATTCATTCATTCATTTTCTATACCGCTTATCCTCATTAGGGTCACGGGGATGCTGGAGCCTATCCCAGGAGACTTTGGGCGAGAGGCGGGGTACACCCTGGACTGGTCGCCAGTCAATCGCAGGGCACATATAGACAAACAAACATTCACACTCACATTCATACCTATGGACAATTTAGTGTCACCAATTAACCTAACATGCATGTTTTTGGAATGTGGGAGGAAACCGGAGTACCCGGAGAAAACCCACACACGCACGGGGAGAACATGCAAACTCCACACAGAGATGCCCAACGGAGATTTGAACCCAGGTCTTCCAGATCTCCTGACTGTGTGGCCAATGTGCTAACCACTCAGCCACCGTGCGGCCCAAATTTCCTTTTTTAAATGAAATGACTGAAATAAATCAACTTGTCAGTGTGAACAGTACAACTTCTATTTTTTCAAATGCAAGGCAGGCCTCATAAATATATCTCTGGTATGTATCGGTCTGCAATCTAAATGGTACGCATATATTTGACCTACACGTCAAGCTTACCCAGACTTGGATGAAAAGGTATTCACCGATACAGGTAACAGTTATTCTTGTCACCCAAAAATTACTTTAAGAAAAGTGTCAGTGAACTCACGTCAATGTCCCATCACTCCTGGCTCCGACATCCACCCACATACAGCAAGTTCTCCACAAACTGCCATAGCCAAAACTCTTGGCCTCTTTCTTCATCTTAGGCCCTGTCCACACAGACACTTTTCTGTTATCTATATTTTTTTTGCCGGGTTGAAAAAAAGATTGCACGACACTGTGCAAGTTTGGTAAACAGTTGCACCAAGACGGGAATAGACGACGGGGTAAAAACGGTGTAATACACAAGGTACACCTATGTGTGGCACTGTGAACAGATACAAAGACGATACCTTATGACACACCAAGCTGTAGAAGAAGAAAGAATGCGCGCGCAGAGGTCTGTCGTCTTCCGCTTTCAAAAGTACGTCTAGACTTCTGACAAATTGGAATTTGGAGTGTAATACAACGAAATATTAGAAAAATGTCAATTACAGCGAGTCAAGCCTGTCCAAATATTCAGATATTGCTGTCAAACTTCCGGTCCCATGACGATGACAGGTTTGTGAAGTCATCGTTTTTGAAAAGCAGTGGATTTGCGCGTCTACGTGAAATGACAAGCTTTCAGATTTTCCTACTCTGGAAGCCGCTTTCAAGAAATACTCGTTCTGTTGAAATAATAAAATATGTTGCCATTTTGACTTGAAAACATTTCCATGCGGATAGCCCCTTAATCATCCATCCATCCATTTTGTATGCCGCTTATCCTCATTAGGGAATGCAGGTATGCTGGAGCCTATCCCAGCTGACTTCGGTCGAGAGGCCAGCCAATCACAGGGCAGACGAACGAACATTCACATTCATACCTACAGACAATTTAGAGTCCCCAATTAACCTAACATGCATGTTTTTGGAATGTGGCAGGAAACCCGAGTAGCCGGAGAAAACCCACACACGCACGGAGAAAACATGCAAACTCGACACAAAGATGCCCAAAAGAGATTTGAACCCAGATCTCCTGACTGTGTGGCCAACATGCTAACCACTCGACCACCGTGCGGCCCACTTCCCGAACCCTTTGCAGCAATTTTTTAATGATGTCAATGACCACACAACAAATCAAGATTTTACCAAAAAATCCAAATTGGGCATCACACCCTGCAGTGTGAACATAAAATATCCCTATTCTCAACAGGCAGCGAGTGTTGCTCTCCCTCTCAAAGCACTCACAGGCGGCCCGGACTTGTTTGTGACATGAAAAATGATATTAAAAAGACAAGCAGAAGCCACCGAATAAAGTTCATTTGTAGTTCTAAATATTTGTTGTTGTTTTTCCTCACTTTTCTCTCCCGCAACATTATCCTCTCTCCTACATCATCCAATACAATTACATGAACATACCACAGACAATTACAACAAATCAGACTACGTTGTTATTTAGTGACTTGGAACTTATTGGAAAGCATTGGAAACATTAAAGCATTGCACTCCATCTTACAGTAATAGTTGCACGTGTTGGTAGTGCATATTACTCTATGTTTGCGTTGACAAGTGCAGCTATTTAGCGTACTTGTGCAACTTTCGGGCTGTTTGCATAAAAATGCAAAGTCACTATCAGACTGTCATGGGAAAGAAGGATCACCACTGCTATTGTGTGTGCTTTTGCTGTGTCAGTCTCAGGGCAGGAGGCCCAGATGTTTATTTTGGAACACCTCGATAGATGAATATGGTAAGTTGACAAAACACATGCTGATGCATCGTGTTGGTCTACTGCTGCCTTTTAGAATAGCTGTTTGAGTTTAAAAACAAAGAAGCAGTGGGTATGCATGTGTCTGTGAAGATCTTTTCATTTCAGGAGATGTTAGAGAAAACTGAATATATTAACAAAAACAGCTTTTTGATATATTAGAGGAGATTCTTACCTTCTGGTCCACTATAGAGCACACGAGGTCCTTGACAGCGGACAGCGACAGGTCACTGGCCTCCAGGTTCACAGTCTCCCTGGTCAGTCCAATCTGCAGCAGGAAGGACACCCCATGGAAAGAGCTACGAGAGTTGGTAGGGCTGGGGGCGCTGTGGCTTCCGTTGGACAGCCGTGTGTAGAGCGGTCCAGCCGGGGATGGGGACAAAATGGCCGGCAAGGTTGGGTGGTGCGGATGGAGAGAGTGGAGGTAGGCTCGAGGTAAGGACGTCGGAGAGGAGGCAGACATTGGCTTTTTTCCAATGGCGACTTGCAAAGCTGAATACTACAGGGTTACGTGTCAAAAAAGTTGGGGTGGAATATCTTTGGTGCTCATCAGTCTTAGTGAGTCAGGACTGTATGGTTTTCCAGAGTGTCAACTTGAATGTATAAATCAGGAGGCATCAGTGGTCCCACGCTGCGCTGTTGTTCACCAGATGAAAAAAAGTTTCTGAATATTCCGTAACATCACATTTGTCATATCTTGAAGTCGTGCTCCTTGTTTTGACCGATGTCACTGATCCACTCTGGCCACAGGAAGCCTGTCACAAAAAAAACCATAAGTGTTGATAATGTAAATATTTATGAACAACATTAAAGGTGTTGTTTGCAAGCACTATGTCCTGCTCTCTTCCTAGTCCCACCATGTAAGCTACGCCCCCAAACCACTAACACATAAGAAGTATGTAACAACCACCGTATTAATGTTATTTATTATTGTGTATTATGGCACTACAAATTGGAAATGAACTGTTAGATATTATTCATTTATTCTTATTCTATTTTCTTATTTTTCTCTCATCTTTCCTGCCTTGCCTTGATTGTTTTATTCTGTGATTAAGTCATTAAGATTATCACTACCACATGTCAGCCTCACTGTCAGGAGACCAAAAGTTTGAGTCGCTGCTGGGACTGTTCTGTGTGGATTTGAAATGTTCCCCGGTTTTCTCCCACATCCCCCAAAACATGATGTTAGGTTAACTGTGAGTATGGACGAATGTTTGTATGTGATTAGTGACTGGCTGGCAACCAGTACAGGGTGTACCCGACCTTTTGCCCAAAGCCCACAGTCATCTGGGATAGGCTCCAGCTCACTGGTGCCCCGAATAAGAACAAGTGGTATAGATCTAGATTCCCCAAGTGGGGCATGTCAATTGTTAAACTTGAAGGCTTCATTTATATTGGTGTTCCAATGCCCGCATTGTGAAAACCCGTCAATGTAGAGCATGTGTGTGTCAGGATGTGAGGCTTTATCGCTGCTTGTATACTAGTATATTGTTGTACTTTGGATCCTGCCTTATCATGTTTGTTCAACTTTCCCTTTCAATTTGCTATCAATCCAATATGCAGATTTACAGTAAATCATAGTGATTGTAACGCGATTTCTTATTCTTGCACAATTGTGCACTGTCAAGATAATGCAAATAATACTATGATAGGTTTCACTCTAAGAGCTATGGTGGACGGCAGGGACTAAAGGCTTCAAACACAGAAATGATCCAAAACCAAATGCAAAAGGAAAAGGATTCAATGCCGAAAATAAAGGCCAGAGGGATGCCCATCTTTATGACATTGGCTGGCTTTTGAAAAGGCAAAATGAAAAGGTACAATTGTATTTATTTACTTCGTTAGGTCTCATTCTAACATTATCATGGTTGTTTATAAAACATTGCAGCCAAAACCTTTGCTTTGTTAGATGAACTTGAAACATTGCTCTCATGCAGGTATTTTGTGTGTGTTGGCATTTGCAGCATTTCTCTTTTGCATTCGGTCCTGATCCTGTGGTGTTGATGTGACTGCAGCATTTCTTATTCGCAGCATCTGTTTTATGCTGCTTATGCATGCAGCATTTCTTATTCGCAGCATCTGTTTTATGGTGCTTATGCATGCAGCATTTCTTATTCGCAGCATCTGTTTTATGGTGCTTATGCATGCAGCATTTCTTATTCGCAGCATCTGTTTTATGGTGCTTATGCATGCAGCATTTCTTATTCGCAGCATCTGTTTTATGGTGCTTATGCATGCAGCATTTCTTATTCGCAGCATCTGTTTTATGGTGCTTATGCATGCAGCATTTCTTATTCGCAGCATCTGTTTTATGGTGCTTATGCATGCAGCATTTCTTATTCGCAGCATCTGTTTTATGGTGCTTATGCATGCAGCATTTCTTATTCGCAGCATCTGTTTTATGGTGCTTATGCATGCAGCATTTCTTATTCGCAGCATCTGTTTTATGGTGCTTATGCATGCAGCATTTCTTATTCGCAGCATCTGTTTTATGGTGCTTATGCATGCAGCATTTCTTATTCGCAGCATCTGTTTTATGGTGCTTATGCATGCAGCATTTCTTATTCGCAGCATCGGTTTTATGGTGCTTATGCATGCTTTGGGTTATTGACACTTTTCTGTGTTTGGAGCGTGTGGACGTCGCCCTCGTCTTGCAGTGTTATTCTTACATCACTGTTATAATACGCCCCACAACTTCACTTTACAACTCTTTCTCGTGGCTGCCTTCAGGAAAAGGTCCGTGTGGAAACAAACAATTGATTGTTTCGTATTTCATGCCCCCCTTTTCAGCATCTAGTGAGCTTCTGGGAGTTTAGTGTGGATACGTTCAAACCGAATAAGCACATCATTCCGATATGTAAAAAAAGACAAATCAAAGGGCATTAACATCTGGAACGGAGGCGTTGGAACATCTGCACTCCTCCCGCCTCCACAACTAAAGTGCTGGTAGAACACAATCCGACATCAACAGCCGAAGTTCAGCAAGCCTGAATACGCGCATACTCATTACAACTTTGTTCCCACTTTCAAGCCGAAAGAGGCTTTAACGCTCGTGAAAGTGATACTTTACCGTCACAGTCAGCGAAGGAGGCATTTCTTTCCAAGGATCCAGCAAACTTTGAATCTCCATCAACTAAGCAAAGCGACGTCTCAAGTTTAACCTGCACTTTGTTGAAAGTCACCGGTGAAAACTACCTACTGAAAACGACTGATACGCACTGAAAACTCGCGTAAGGGCCCGCTTAGTCCAACCGAACCGTCCATTTGTTGTCTTTTAGCGCCTATTTAAGATAGTAAATTCATGCGCATCTTATTATCCTTCCAGCTGTGACTACTCCCCCTGCTCGACGAGGGAAGGAAAAAAAGAGGCGCGGTAGCCGCCGGGAGTTGTAGTTTTTTTTGTATTTTCCGCCCACTTGACGTCCCATTGTAGACAAGAAAACAAACTACAACAATGGCGCCAGCGATGGAGCAAATTCAACTGCGCACGCGCACACCTTTTCCGTTAGTTGTACTTGTTTGGTTGACCAATAAGTATCGGGTCAGGCAATCCGGATCCGTTCGTAACACACTTGAGATCATCCAGGGGTCATGAACAGGTGTCCCCGTTACCTAAGCGGTTTTTTGTCCAGATTAAATGGCGTCTAAGAAATTCTTGTTGGGGGCGTTGGCTACACGTGGACAGTAAAACTACAACTTATAAGAAGTTCCTACTATCTCAACTTCCTCTACGGACCGGAACGGCACATTAGAAACATTATATACTTCATGAATGCACGTTTAACCCACTGCCAGAACTACAAAACAAATTTCAATGTTGATCTCAGACTGCCTGGTTTATTAGAATGATGAACATTCGTAAAAGGGTCAATGTTGATTTTCAGAAAACATGAAAAAGATATGTGCATTATTAATATTGTGGCAACGTGGGGTCTATCCTCTGCGCCCAAGCCATCAGACCTCCACAGACATCTTTGACTGAGATATTGTCCACTTCTGTTCCACTCATCTTCTCTAGGACCAGCACAGCCTTCTGAGAGTCATTGCCCAGCTTACAGACCACATAAACTGAAGGAAACAATAGAGAGATGGTATGTAACATACATTCCTATGTATGTGTATACACACACACACACACACACACACACACACACACAGACACAAGAGCTATTAAGAACAAAATCCAGCAAAAGGATTGTATACAGAACATAGTGTGCAGTTTTTTTAGCATGGGTCATATTTTCTGTGTTTTTGATCTACTAGATATATTGTATAATATAGGGATGGTATGCTTTATTCGCGTCGGACATGTTCAACAAGTTACACGGAGAAACATCACGTTTGGGCAGCATGTTGACCACACAGTCAGGAGATCTGAAAGATCTGTGTTCCATTGGGCATCTGTGTGTTTGTTCTCCCCGTGCATGGGTGGGTTTTCTCCGGGTACTCCGCCTAACAATTAGTTAGGTTAATTGGCCACTCCAAATTGTCCGTAGGTATAGATGTGAGTGCGAATGGTTGTCTGTCTACATGTGCCTTGCGATTGGCTGGCAACCAACTCAGGGTGTACCCCGCCACTTGCCCGAAGTCAGCTGGGATAGGCCCCAGCATACCCCTGTGACCCTAATGAGGATTAGCAGCATAGAAAATGTAGTCTATTGGTCAAAAGGCTATATAGTCTTTTGTCCAATATGGATGATTTAAAAAAGTTAGGGGACACAGGGAGACGGGTATTCATGATGTCATTAACTGCAGATTGGGTGTTGCAAGGTTGAAATTATCTTTTCAAAAAAAATTGGAATCAATTATATAATGATATTTTCTGTGGTCAGCCAGAAGCTGTGGAGCGCTGTGCCCCTCATATCGAAACCAACCCCACATTTGAATGCTTTAAAGCGCATATAAACCCCGCTTGTATGGTCTGGCCTACCTGTAATGTTTTCTTTTCTTTCATTGATTCGTTCTTACTTATATTAGCATTTTTATTTAATAGTTTTATTGTAGTTTGCGTTTATTTGATATACTGGATTTTATCAACCCTAATTCAAACACGTATTTTTAAAAGGATTACTTTATTTTTTTGTGCCGCACTGCATAACCGTTTATACAATGTGCTATACAAATAAAGTGGATTGGATGCAAACATGGGGAACCATCCATGGCTTTTATAAACAGCTGCATTTTTTAATCAAAGTTGAAAATTATATCTCTAAGTTTAACTCCTTGCTACATTCACTGGCAATGAAGGCCCAAAATAAACATTTTTAATATTCATTCCTCCAAAACATGCCAGCTGCTCAAGTTGGCCACACTTGTTTTGGAAAAGGGGTCACCTGGCAACCCAATTACAATCTGCTACTAGCAGTCCAAAATAAGAGACCGTGAATATGGACAAGTGGCCCCACACGCTGCTGACTTAAGTGGTGTTTTTGTCATTTTACCTGGAGGACAATTGATACCACCAGCCTTTTGTTTCAATTGCCAGATGTGCTCTTGAAGTAACTGGATATGTTCACTCCTCCTATCTTCTAAACTTGAGAGCGGAATGTCTGGCAACCACGTTAGGGGAATGGCAACAAAGAAAAAGGGTTTTATCGTGACACTGTGAGACTGACTGAAGGATACTGAGAGAGCCAGGTAAATGGCAGATATCCACCTCCACAAGAGGGCGCACGTCCAACAAGAGATGTGGCTCTGCATTGTCCACGATGGATTTGTAGTCCTGAAATTACAGGGAAACATTTCTTAATGTACAAAATAACACGAAAGTAATCAAGAAGCATGTGGTCTTACCTTTTGGAAAACTGATTCATATCATGCAGTTAAATATGGAAATGTAAAAGAGTCACAGCTAATTTGAGGCTATGATTTGATTTGTACTTGTATCATCATCATAACTGCTTTTTCTGAAAATCACAGGCAACATAACAGCTTCTAAGTGCCGCCCCAGATGCAAACTAAGTGTAATTTCTACCTCTGCACTTAATGGTTGTTTAAAAGTGGAAAACCAAAAGCACACGCAATCCACTTTGCTATACTACTCATGCCAAACAGAGCATTGCTCTTTTCCTGTGGAAAATTCACACACATTTTAGGGTGTTCCTTATATAGGGATGGGTAAGTGTTGAGTCGCAATAAGCGCATTCATTTTCTTGGGACAACTGTCCAGCACTAAAACAGAGTGGACAAATGCAACCCACCTGCACTGTGATCCTCTGATCTCTGGACAGTAGCTTGAGTCTGCGACACTGAAACCGACATTAAAATGTTCTATCATGTCAAATAAAAGTATGCATCTAAGTGTTATCCAAAACATCAAGGTAAACCTTATCTGTTGCAGCTGACCCGCAGAGGGCTTCGTAGTCTACTAGCTGGGTTACACTGGGCTGCTCCCCACACACTGCACAGCTGGACTTCTTAGGCCGCAACCTGATGGACCTAAATCTGGCACTTTGAGCGTCGAACATTACCAGCTGCTGGCCACAAGAAGCTGTCGTGTTTGGTTAAGGTGTGACAGACATTTATTTTGCTTTATTTGTTATTTACTAGACACATAGAAAGATCTATCTTCAAATAGCAATGTAAAAGTGGCCATGTCTCAATTACTTGCCAAATAGGTAGTCTACTAAAACAAATCAGACAGTTTCAGACACAGTGGCTTATGGTGACTATCTACATCAGGGGGTCTCAAAGTTAAACAAGGGATTTGCTAGACAAAACTACAATCAAGTTGCCAACACAAAAATGACAGCACAACATGTAACCAATAGGGCTGCCAAATTATTAAAAAAATAAAATTCAGATTAATCACGTTTTGAAATTAATCGATCATGATTAAATCACCGTTTGCAGTTGAAATTAGTCCATTTTTATTGTATTTTATTGAAAGACATAAAAGACAGAACAGGATTATACATGCACTAACAGCTCCAAAACATTATTCACACTTTTAACCAAGTTATTATGAGCAATGAGTGGTTGCGTGCAGACACCACGTCATTTATGTTGAATTCACGTGTTTTGAGTGCATTTTCTGGGATTTCCGAGCATACTTAAATGTGGCAAATTGTATTTATGCATTAAGAGTTACAAAGTGAGTGGTAAGAGTATCCGCTTAGTGTTTTTCTTTGTATTTCTATTTGTTCAGACCACACATACAGTATATGCATAATAAAAATGTTGTGATGTTCGGAGTGTCCGTGATTGCAGCTGGCGGTCGTCTATGACAACGAGAAAGTGTTGTTCCGACTAGAGACGTGTTTGTGAGTTGGAGATACATATGTGGTGTTGGAATTTCACGGCTGTTAATGTGTGCAGGTCAGAATAAAGTTGTAAAAGGGGTTCAGACTACCAAGACGCTGCACTGTGCCTCTGTCTGTTGTCACAAGAGAGGCGTGGCTTGCCATGATGCGTATGCATTAATTATGCTAAATATTTTGCGTAATTAATGAAATAAATCAAAATAAACGTTAATGCCCTATTCTTGACATCTCTAGTAACTGGTAAACAAACACTTCGGGTAACTAGTACTACAATAATCCCTCATTTATCCAGGTTAGTTCATTTAAAATGGCTGCGTGAGGACCAGGCAGCTTTTTATTTGACAAGAACCACTCATGAGCTATGATAAAACTAACAGAGCTTGTCAACCTATTGGAAATTGCAGGAGGTCATTACTCCAAAAGAACTGTGTGAATCATAGTGTCATCTGGCAAACACTAAACTTATACATCATACAGCAGCTTAACACTTAAAAGGTGTACCTGATAAATATCCAAACATGTGCCAATACATGTTTAAAATGAAAAATCAACATACGTTTTCCTATAAGGCATCGCATCTAAGCAACACATTTCGTTGGAGGACAAGCAGCACTTAGCTTGGTGACCTTAGGATGTCGTCTCTGCTATTTGCAGACGATGTGGTCCTTCACCGTCTACTGGAGCGGTTTGCAGCTGAATGTGAAGCTTCTGGAATGAGACTCAGCACCTCCAAATCCGAGGCCATGGTTCTCAGTCGGAAACGAGTGGACTGTACCCTCCGGGTTGGGAGTGAGGTCTTGCCTCAGGTGAAGGAGTTCAAGTATCTCGGGGTCTTGTTCACGAGTGAGGGAAGTTTGGAGTGTGAGATCGACAGACGGATCGGTGCAGCGTCTGCAGTAATGCGGTCGCTGTACCGGACTGTCGTGGTGAAGAGAGAGCTGAGCCGGAAAGCAAAGCTCTCTGTTTACCGATCGATCTACGTTCCCACCCTCACCTATGGTCATGAGTTTATGGGTCATGACCGAAAGAACGAGATTGGCGGATACAAGCGGCGCAAATGAGTTTTCTCCGTAGGGTGTCTGGACTCACCCTAAGAGATAGGATGAGGAGCTAGGCCATCCGGGAGGAGCTCAGAGTAGAGTCGCTGCTCCTTCACATCGAGAGGAGCCAGTTGAGGTGGCTCGGGCATCTAGTCCGGATGCCTCCCGGGCGCCTCTCTGGTGAGATGTTTCGGGCATGCCCAGCCGGGAGAAGGCCCCGGGGAAGACCTAGGACACGCTGGAGGGACTATGTCTCACAGCTGGCCTGGGAACGCCTTGGTGTCCTTCCGGTGGAGCTGGAAGAGGTCGCCGGAGACCGGGAAGTCTGGACTTCCCTACTGAAACTGCTGCCCCCGCGGCCCTGACCCGGATAAGCGGAAGAAAATGGAATGGAATGGAACAAGCAGCATAAAAAATGGTGGACGGCGCTGTGGTGCTGCCTCTGTCCGACAGAGCGAGCCAAAGATGGCCAGAGCTCAGTGCACAGAGGGAAGCTGACATCTTTGCAGCGCTCAAGGACTGCATTGTTCAGACGCAATGACTTTAAATGATTTGCTTTTAATTTTAAAGTCACATTGGTACATCTCTTTATACTGCCTAGTTATGCCTTCTGAGTGTTAAGTTGCTGTATGATGAGTTTAATTTTTTGCAAGATGACACTGAGTCAGAAATTGTTATACTATAGTGTGTGTGTGTGCGCATTTATACATACTGTATATATATGCGCAAACACACACACAAAAAAAAGTAGCGGCTTATACACCGGAATATACGGTATTATGATTATTACTATGTTGCCGTTACTGTTCCCATTGTGAGAATTCAAACCCGCAATAAAAGCCTGTTGTTCCACCACACCATTTGGAGTGCTGAAATGCACAGCGAGCTGTGCCAGAGTTTAAATTGGATACAGCCTTGTCCGGAGGCTATCTTGAGGACCTCTAGTGCTTGAAAGCAGCCCATTATGCCTGGAACTTAAAGATAAATGGAACATTTTACCAACAACCATCATTTAACAGACTGGAGAGGGTGTAGAAAGACACGTCTGTACATAGGTAATTGCTTCTGGGAAAGGAGCTTGACTTACCTACTCCTAGCACCCCTCCGTCAGAACAGTTGGTCACTGTCTCCGGGGGTGGAGGCACTGGGTACAGGCATCTGTAGCAAGGGCCTCCATCATAGTTGTATACTGTCAACTACACAAACAAACTGTCAGACCAAGAAGGTTGGCGGGTAACTGGAATGTTGACTTACCTGTCCCTCCATTCTCAGGGCACTCGCTGATACTAGAGGTTTACCACTGAGCACGCAGGCATCATTGACCAGATAACGAGTGGGGACGTTATCTGAACAATCGGCCACAATGTCATATATGGGGTCAGTGCAGTTAAGGTACATAAGCAGTCTATGAAACTTACATTGAAGCGAACACAGAGCACTTCATAAAGAATACTGTTGAATGAGCTGCATGGCGTTCTCGGACGAAAGCTGTAGGTGGTAAGGGACACATTCTACTCTTGAGTTTAACCTGTGAGGTTACATTCAAAAAGTTGAGAATCAACACTTGCAGAGGTTCAGACTAAGTTTTTGTACTAGGAGCACCGTGGCCCTTAATTGAAATTTTAGGGTTGCAAGCAGAAAATGTGGTTGCGCACACCAAAACCAGCTTGCAACGTAAATATTTGCGTGTCCTTTCATTTTCACTGTATTATTGGGAAATACACAAACAATAAATGTCTGTCTTCTCTATCCACCCAATTTCTCTCCGTAGCTTCTGGAATGCCTCACTGGTGGAATCATATACATTATACATAACTCCAATACCGCCCTCTTTTTGTCTCCTTTCTTCCGCTCTAGGAGTTAATGTGGGTTGGCAGACGAGCTCACTTGCTAGTCAGCTGTCAACTACTGTGCTTAAGTGTGGAGCACAAGTTTATCACCAAAAAATAAACGTAATAATAATAAAGCAAAATCTGCAAATTAACTGGTAAGGTTGTCAACTTCTGGAAAAATAAAGAAGGGACAGATTGTTGGCAGGGCCAATCAAGCCAGCTGTTTTGTTTTTTGCCTTTAATTATGTAAAACAAATGTTGTACTATTTGACACAAACCCGAATTTAACATGATGCCTGCTTTAGTGTGATTCCAATAATATGTGGGAAGTTCATTGTTTAATATATATATATATATTATATAAAATATATATTATATATATATTATATAAAATATATATTATATATATATTATATAAAATATATATTATATATATATTATATAAAATATATATTATATATATATATGTTTTAAAATAACACTGTCAAAAGAACAAAATAACAATTTTAATATCTTCTAAAAATCTGTCCGGCTTAATATAATTATACGTGTATCAAACTCCTGCTCATATGTGACATGTATCACATTTTTTTCATGTCAGTGTGAATAGTACAATTCCGATTTTTTTCAAATGCGGCTCAAGTCTCATTCCTATGTGGAAATGTATGCGATGCAACTGCAGTGTCAACGCTCAGGTGGCATATATCTGACATTTACGTCATGGAAAGGCATGTGTTGACGTGCTTACCGAGACTTTAAAGGTAGGCAGTCATGGAAAGATGTAGCTGATTGCGCAAGACTTGGATAAGTGTACACACCGATTCAAACAAAAGTTCTTCTCATTCGAGAAAAATTACAGAGAGCTGCCGAAGCAGCAATGTCTCGCCACTCCACCCACACGCTCCTTGGAACAGACGGGGCAACAAGTTGTCTGCAAACTTCCATACCAAAATTCTTTCCATCTTTCTTCTTAATCCTCCACACGGAATAATTGGGTTGAGAAAGTATGGACTCTTTGTTTTTTTCTGATGTTGTATATTAGCTTGCCTATATTGTAATCACTCTACTACGTCAATATACTTCAGGGTTTAAAATAATCCAATAAATTACTATGATGATTTGAAATACTCTACACTACGTTTTAAAATTTACCAGACACATTAGGTGAATTTGCACATAGCATTGAATTGGTATTGCCGATACCAGCCTGAAGTTTAGTCAGTATCGAATCAGAAATTACATCAGTAGTATCGCACAGCACTGGAGTGCATACTGCAACAGTCTTTACTTCTGTAAACACACGGAAATGCGAGCGATGTTGTGCTTCTGTGCATGCACGCCACTTTCCAGGCGCGTTGCGTTCGCATTAAAAGTCACATTTGTTTGGTAATGTAAACCACCACATGCGAGCAAAAAATCTCAAGTGGGAATCCTACCCTGTGGTGTAAACGTAGCCCTATTTGTGTTTTATGTTGACTGGCAACATTTCAATCACACTTAGTTTTCAAAGCACATCTCCACTCAAAAAGTCTGCTCATTATCTTTAAGATATTTTGTGGTCATTTGTCATTAGATAGAGCCATCAAGTCTGAATTGAACAGTTATAATAAATACACAAAATGGGTTACACAAAATGACACTGTGGTAAAACAAAACAAAAAACAAGTCACATTTGGAGTCTGTGGACCAGAGACTAGGTTGATAACTATAGCTAGCTGGCTGGCTGCCACCAGAGAGAAAGTAGGGTCAGGCAAAATGTGTAAACAAAGATGGTAGAATAGTCCAACTTCAATGCCAATGAGTCAAGCTGGCATCAATAGGCTTAAACTGTGACAAGCTGTCATCGATTGACTACTTTTGTTCTGTTCTCATCGTAATAAGGGACTCAATACAGAATTTTATCTGGTCGCACACACACGAGCAGATTAAAAAGTCACTTGCACTGTCTCATATTTTAGTCTGAAAATGCAATCATCAGTCTGGAGCACTCAATTGCATCAGTGTCTTCAAGATATCAAATATCGAAATTTATATTTTAGTGCAGGGGGTTAAAACTCGTTTTCGTTGAGGGCCACATTGAAACTATGACTGCCCTCAGAGGGCCACTTGTAATTGGCAATATTAATGAACATGGGTATCCTGTCCACCTCTCGCCTGAAGACAGCTGGGATAGGCTCCAGCATACCAGCAACCCTAGTGTGGTGGAAAATGGATGGATGGATAAATATGAACGCATGACATTATTACACAAATTCCCGTGTATTTGATTATTGGAAATGATAGGTAGATTATTAGAAATAAGGAGTGAAGTGAAGGTCAAGGTGACAAGCGTACATTCAAGTATTTATTTTTGATAACAAACAAATGCTCTCAATATCTTGTTCATGTCATGTAATATTAATGTTCAGAAGATTTTTTCTGTCAAAATGAAAGAAGAAAAACTTTGAGAAAGAAAAAGCTGAATTGCATTATTGACACATTATTCCCAGGCCTTCGCAGGCCATATAAAATGGTGTGGCGGTCCACATGTGGCCGCCGGGCCTTGTGTTTGACACCTGTGCTTTAGTGCAAACACAAAACAGGCTACTGTCGGCCAAACTACGCCAAAACATCAGCAAACTGTCCTCTCTGCATGGAGACATGCTTCTCCTACACACACATTGACTGTCATATTCAAAGACATTCCGAAATCACAAAACACTAACAGTACATACAGCTGCCAGGTTGCAACAGTATTTCTGAGCATCTTAAAGGATCTACTTCTATGAAAGCAACAATAATGACAATGCAATGTAACGATCATATTATTGCCATGGAAAGGTTGCTACGGTTTATTTTTTTTTATTACTTTATCTTTCATGTAATTCCTGCATTTAGTGTTTTATTACTGTATTTTATGTGTTCTGTGATTAGTGATTTCAAAGTTAATTTCAGTATAGTTTAGAAAAGATCCGGGTTGCATTAAAACTCAATTTAGATCACAGTCTATGAACAGAATAGTACATAACCCGATGGTCCAAAGAAGAAGAACGCAATGTTCCCCAAAGAATGAGCTGCATTTAAGTTTTACGAAGCACCCTCACTTGCCATACACAATATAGTCTCCCTCTGCATAGACCCCATCACGTCAAAGTTAAGGGAAAGTACACGTCGTATTCTTTACGTTGCGTTTTTACACTTTTACTACAGTTAAGAATGTGGGTGTGATTGTTGATCTGCCCTGTGATTGGCTGGCCATCACTCCAGGGTGTACCTCGCCTTCCGCCCAAAGTCAGCTGGGATAGGCCCCAGCATACCCCCGTCACCCTAATGAGGATAAGCGGTATAGAAAATCAATGGATGGATAGGAAGGTAAAAAAAAGACATTTTCATGTGAGCTCCAAGGCAGTTACCCTTCCTCTCCACTTCTCAATAACATAAAACTCTTACAATAGAGACAGTTTAGGCCTTGAACTACAGCTTCATTAAAAATGTAAACATGCCATCTTGTGTGAAAAATGAATTGCATATCTGAACAAATCATCTGTTGGAGTGTGCTGTCCCTTATGCCATTTCCTGGTGGTGAAATGGCTCCCTCGTGTGGCTACCTTATGTGCACACTAACCACAGCAGGAGGGCCGAAAGGCACCACAAGAAGCTTGTTTGAAATAACATGTTTACACAATATTTACACAGACTGGAGTCAAGTACACACCCGATTAGAATTATAGCTTGTGGCGAGACTGGAAAGCGGCGGAATGCATTACACGGTAACCATTAGAGTCACAAACATTTCAATTCACCCGTTCCCTTAATTATTATTATTATTGTTAGTAATTATTATTAGACATGGATGAAATGTAGTATTCTACTGGTCACTGCGCGTTACTGGAATTGTTACTGGAATGTTCAAAGATGCCATTAAGGATCCCATACTTTTGCTGCCATTACCCACGCAAAGCTAAAGTACAACTCCAAACCCCCGACATCACTTCTTCTCATTCAGGTCCCCTAAGGAACACATTTAAAGTAACACACACATAAGCCCGAGTCTTATTTACTCTTATTTTGTCTACTACGCTGCGTATTTTATGAGTGCAAAGGTGACTTCAGGGGTGTTATTTCATGTCTAGAGGCCTCTAATGTTTAAAAAAAAAAAACAACAACAACGTATTTAGAAGTTTGTAAACAGGTTTTCTATGCTCTAACTATAAAAATATTCTGTTTATAAATACGGAATCCTACTTCATGGCAATTCACTTATCATGGTTGGGTCTGGAACCAATTCATCGTGATAACAGAGGGATAAGGGATTACTGTACATGTGTTTTTGACCTGCACATAAGTGTCACTGTGCTGTGTGTGTGTGTGTGTGTGTGTGTGTGTGTGTGTGTGTGTGTGGGGTAGATATCACCTTCTAATTGCATTGGCAGCAGACAGAGCTTTGGCTTGACCCTGGTTCTCCTCCCCATGCAGCACTTGTCTATGCAGGTTATTCAGCTCCACCTCGTCATAGTCCAGCAGGCCCAGACGTCCTGGTGAGGATTAGGAAAAATGACTACCAAATGATAACAACTCATTAACAAAAACATCTTTTTTTTTTCTCCCACAAAAACTTCAGAAAACAACCACGCCTAACTAAAAAGAAATGGAGAAAATAAACGCAAGTGTAAATGGTAGGGGCGTAACAATTTGTTTTTACAACGATTCGAATCACGATTCGTGGTTGCCGATTTGATTCAAGGACAATATTTGTTCATTTTGAACGATAGGATCCAAAACGATTCAGTAACTTTACATCAATTGAGTAACTTTTTAGCCAAAAATTCAAGCAGTCTGACTGAGAAATTAATAGCTGGATACAAGACAGTGCAGGTGATGTTTCCTACATTCCCTTTGCTTTTTGCAAGAAAATCAGGTATTAACGACTTTATCATTAAAATAGCTCAAAAAAACCTACACATCCATATAAAGCCTGCAGTGCTTACATCCGATGCTTTATTTCCTAGTTTTGATTAAATCCTTTTAAACGATCTTTAGAACGATATAAGTCGTCTGGAATGGCAATTTGGTGAACACAGATTGATGTAGTTGGATCACAGGAATATAAATCGACGCATCGATCTAGAGAATGAATCGTTACACCCCTAGTAAATAAATTATATAAAGTGCTTACCACTTTTATTAGACCACCTTTCATAAAAACCTTAAAATATTTTGGAAGTCCTGGTTAACAATGTGGGATGAGGCATTTCAAACAAAATTACCTATTCATATCCAAATTTGAGCTCTCTCTGGAAAGTCGGAAATTACTCAAGCGTAACACCAAATGCGTTGGAAGTATTAGAATTTGACATCAAATAAAAATATCCTTACCCTATTTTGTTTTTTAAACAGATTCATAAATTATTTTAATCATTCCCAATGATACTTATTTTAGGGAAATTCTCACATAAACCTCATACTGGGTTGCGTTCTAATACATTGGTTAAGCACTGGAGCAGATCAGGCCAATAGATGTTACCCACCTATACCTGCTGCTGCTAGGTACTGAGCCAGAGGACAGCCCAGTCCTCCACACCCCACAATCAGCACCGAGGTCTTGGATAGGTTCAGCTGTCCTGTAAACAAATCCTAATTGACTATGTTGTGGCATACATCCCAGTGGATGGTGCATCAGAAGAATTCTTACCTTGTACACCCAGCTCGGGTAAGAGGAGCTGTCTGCTGTAACGCATGATGTCTTCATTGGAAAGAGCTGTTTTGGCTTGAAGTGGAGGAAGAGGCGTCACTCTGTCGTGTAGCTGTGGGTCAAAGCCGTCACTTCTCTACGACACCAAATTACGAATGAACATGTGCATTTTTTTTATGAACTGGAAGAGGTCCGTCATGTAGCATCATAGCTACAACAGAGTGGTTGTCAACTGGACAGCTTTTCACTCAAGTGCTCTTGTATCAGAGACATTTTTGTTTGGGGAAAGAAATGGGTGTAGCATCAATATCCAAAGCAATATTTGGAAATCCTCATTAGGGTCACGGGGATGCTGGAGCCTATCCCAGCTGGCTTTGGGCGAGAGGCGGGGTACACCCTGGACTGGTCGCCAGTCAATCGCAGGGCACATATAGACAAACAAACAGTCACACTCACATTCATACCGATAGACAATTTAGAGTGGCCAATTAACCTAACATGCATGTTTTTGGAATGTGGGAGGAAACCCACACACGCACGGGGAGAACATGCAAACTCCACACAGAGATGCCCAACGGAGATTCGAACCCTGAACCTCCTGACTGTGAGGCCAAGTAAATTCAACTGTACACAAAGTAACAATAGGACCGCACGGTGGCTGAGTGGGTAGCATGCTGGCCTTTGCAGTCAGGAGATCTGGAAGACCTGGGTTCGAATCTCCGTTAGCACGTCTGTGTGGAGTTTGCATGTTCTCCCCGTGCGTGTGTGGGTTTTCTCCGGGTACTCCGGTGTCCTCCCACATTCCAAAAACATGCATGTTATGTTAATCGGCGACTCCAAAATGTCCATTAGAGTGTGAATGTTTGTTTGTTTGTGCCCACCGATTGACTGGCGACCGGTCCAGGGTGTACCCCGCCTCTCGCCCAAAGTCGGCTGGGATAGGCTCCAGCATCCCCGCGACCCTAATGAGGATAAGCGGCATAGAAAATGGAGTAACAAGTAACTTAAGATCAACTTTAGGCACCCTCTTTTGGGCTCCTGCAAATACAAGTATTTATCTGACCCCCTTTGCCTACTTAATGACTACATAAACTCTCTATCCTTTGCTACTAGGCACCCAAGTGTCAACATGTGGTGAGATACTGTATGCCCAGTAACTAGTAGCCGGATAGCATCCTTGCTAATTGCTACTATTTTGGTTATCATCACACGACACCAGCAACGCATACTGTACCTTTCCCAGTTTGGCCAGTTTCTCCTTGAGAACGTCAATCTCCTTCTCCTTTTCATTTAGCCGTGCCTTCAAGAAGCACACCTCGTCGGTCATCTTCGCTAAAAACCCGAACGACGACTGCTAGCAGACACTTAGCCACAGGACACGGCAACGTGCCGGGGACAGGCTGGCGTGTGCGGCCCACTTCCGCTTCTATCGCGTGGAAGCAAAAGCACGTGATGCACAGCGTGTGGGGGTTTTTGCGGTTGCCGCGGGCTGTGTTCCAATTCGCGCACTTGCACACTTACCCTTATAGCGTTCAGAAGCACAGTACTGCAAACCGCAGTGCTCTGCCGGTACCCGGATGTTGCACTCGACACGCCCCAAAGCATGGCTATCTTGGCCACGTGTCGGAAAAGGCGGGACTAACTCCCATTGGCCGGAACGCACAGTGAAACGGTCGTTTCCGGTAAGTGCGCGACGACGCCAATCGATTTGGGACGGCACTACACAGGCAAAATTCGCGTCCCCTGGAACTAAGTGCGCACACGTTGAAAGCGTGAGTGCGGATGCGGTTGTGTACAGTGCGTCCAAGTATACAAAGACACTTCACAAATATTATCGTTTATTCCTCTGCTAAAAATAGCTTTTCATAACAAAAGTCCAAGTAAACATGAAAAGAGCACATTGTTGATCTCATGGGGGAAATATTATTGGTAGATACCCCCCCCCCCACACACACACACACACACACACACTGGACTTGAACCGCGAGTCCTCCCTGCTGCCGTTCACATGATCTGAGGTCTTTCCAGTGCAGTGAGAAGTACACGGATGCCAGAGCGACAGAGAAGATGGTGCGTTTCACAGTTATTATCTGGGCGACTTTCATCCAATGCACTGCTGCTCTCTGGACACAAGAAAAGGTAAGCATGCAATGCTTTTTGCGGACAATGAAACGCAGCATGCTTGCTGTGCTCAGTATTTGTGAGGGAAATTAACATGATTGTATTGTGTGATGTTGCAAAATGAACCAGTAGTCTTTAAAGCCACGCCGTGTTTTTGTTGCTATTTTTGCAATACTGGAATTCCTGTCTCAGTGGATCTGTACTGGGAGTTTGTTTATCCGAAAACTTTATTTATTTATGTTGCAATGTCGTGTATTTTGTCATGAATTATTATTATGCTATGCAGGCCTACATGTTATAATAGAACACAGGTATCATTATTATCCATTGCTGTTATTAGGGTCACAGGTGAGCTGGAGCCTATCCCAGCTGGCTTTGAGTGAGAGGTGACGTGGGCCTACGCCCTGTACTGGTCACCAGTACCCAGAGAAAACCCACCCAAGCATCGGGAGACCATGGAAGCTCCTTATTAGTATTATGTTAATAAATAATATGAGTCTATTTCTTTAATTTCCCAATTCTCTGTGCTGTGTTGCACAATTCTCGCATTCGCATTATGCCTCCACACTCACGCTCCTGGGGTTCTTCTTCCTCTGGTAGCCTGCATGTAGTTGCTATGGCAGCACAGTCATCATCATTGATCCTCCAATTGCAAGTCTTTGGTATTTATAGATCTCGAGTGGATCCCCATTTAACCCTCTCTAGACTCAGTGTGAGCCCAAGTTCTTTGCAGGGCCATATTGCAGGGTGTATAACCACATAATAACACGTTGCGCGCTATGCTATGCTCTAAACTGAAATCTGCCGATGTAGAGAGCATTCATACTGCAAACAGGTTTTTCGACTCACCGGGGAAGGAACATTTGCATACTGAGATCAAACAACAGAGCAGGGGAGTCCAACGTGTGGCCAGGCGCCATTTGCTGCCAGCGGTTGTTTTTTTTTTTGGCCCTCAGCACATTCTAAAAAATATAATCTAACAGGAAAACTAATTGTACGAGAATATAGTCAAAATATAGAGTGAAAAGTGTCATAATTGTATGAAAATAGTGTCATAATATTATGAGGGAAAAATTACATAATTTAGTGGCATAAATTTGAAACACTAAAGCTAGATGTTTTTTTTTAAGTCGTAATGTTGTGTAAAACAAATTAAACAATGAATACAATTGTAACTTTTGGAAAATTAGGTTGCAGAAAAATGTATAATGTTCTAAGTTATAATATCCATCCATCCATTTTCGGGAAGTCGGGTCGTGTGGGCCTGAGCAGAGAAAACCAGACTCTCCTCTCCCCGGCCACTTCATTAAGCTCCTCCTGGCGGATCCCGGGGTGTTCCCAGGCCAGTTGAGAGGCACAGGGCTCTAATTTCGTAGACCAGACGCATGTCACCTTCGCCTGCGCCTCGCCAATGGCCGTGTTTTAGGCGCATTTTGCAATTTCGTGCCAAGTACGCCTCCGTCCCTCCTACCGGCACAAGTGGCAAAGATGGAGGAGAGACTGTTTTTTTCGGAATTTTCCGGATTTACCTTATTTTACGGCACATGCTAAAACATACAGTCTACAAAAAAAGGCAATGGAAGCAAAAGAGTGAGTTTAGTTGAACTTTATTCTATAATTTAACAATACACTCAGTGTATTTTTAACCAATCTTCTCCAACAAATCCATCTTCTGACAGTGTTTTTTTTCAGCATTGTATGAGGGGGAACGAATGGAACGAATTAGCCAATTTACATGTTAAATGTTGTTCGGGTTACAAAAAAATTCGGCATACAAAAATCCTTTTGGAATAAATTAAATTCGTATCCTGGGGTTCCACTGTATTTGCTATATGAATATTTAATGCAATATGTATATGCAATATGAATAAACAAAAACTATTCATAGTGGGGATGAACTCCGAAGCAACTGTGCATAAAAGACGCATTGCCAAGCTGGTGGTCTGGCCCTTGTCACTTGTGGTTGCATGTGAGATGAACTTGTATTACGCAATTCATTATCATCATTTTTGCAATTCTCCGTTACACAATCAAAGATGTCAATACGTTTGTTTACAAATAACAACATCCATATCAGATCCACTGGCCACCGATGAGGAGGATGAGGAGGAGGGGGGCGGCGATTGGGGACAGATGAGGTGGTGGAGACGGCGCGACAGAGGCAGATGGGACTGTCGATATAGATGAAAATGTAGGTGCTGATTCAGATAGTTACTTAAACAGTGGTTGTTGTGATTATTAAATGCTTTCAAATGTGCCTGACGTTGTGTAAACCGGCCTGTGAGGTTTTGGTGACGTGTGTACCAGTTAGCCAAATTACCACTAGTACGGCTGCGCTTCGCCTTGCACCGAGAGTAGACCAGGTTGGAGCTAACGAGCTCTCAGCGCACTTTCGGTGAAGCCTTTTGGCACGAAATTGTCACTTCGCCAGGCTGAATCGGTCGGCACCTCCCGCCGGGGCGCGGCTCAATCTACCAAATTGGCTGCACACTGTGTTGCGCCACGCTGCGCCATCTACGAAATTAGAGCCAATAGTCTGTCCAATGTGTGTAGGGTCTTCCCTGGGGAGGTGTCCAGGAGGCATCCCAACCAGACATGCCCAGTGAGGGTAGGAACTTAGATTGACCAGTAAATTGAGAGCTTTGCCTTTTGGCTCAGCTCCCAACAACAGACCGATGCAGAGTCCGCATCACTGCAGAAGGCGAACCAATCCGCCTGTCCATCTCGCGTTCCGTCTTTCCCTCACTCGTGAGCAATAATCCAAGATAATTGGGCCAGAATCTCATCCCTGACCCAAAGATGGCACTCGGAGGTTACTTGGAGGTGCTGATTCTCATCACAGCTGCGAACCGATCCAGCGAGTGTTGAAGGTCACTGCTCAATGTTGCCAACAGGACCGCATCATCTGCAAGAAGCAGAAACCCAATCCTGCGGCCACCAAACCTAGAAGTTCTCTCCATAAAAGTAATGAACAGAATGACAAAGGGCAGACCTGTCTAGTGAGTACAACCTTCACTGGAAATGTAAGGAAACGGCGAACCACACTCAAGGAACGAACCGCCTGAATTAGGTGGTCCCATACACCATATTCCTGGACTACTCCCAGCAGTAGTACCAGAGGAACACGGTGGAATGCCTTCTCCAAGTCCGAAACACATGTAGACTGGTTGCGCAAACACCCAAGTACCCTCAAGGACCCTGCCGAGAGTGTTGGGTTAGAAAATATCAATGTGGCCCTTGCTTTCTTTCATTTTTCAGTAGTGACCTCTGTGGAAAACATTTGGACACCCCTTCTATGGTGCCACAAAAGCTGTCATGTAACTTTTGTGACCCGAATGTGTAAAATAGAACATGTTTGTCCTTTTAAATTCAAAATGTTGGCGTTTGAACTTGACCCCAAATATTAGAACAAAGCCGAGCCCTACTCTACCTTTGTGTCAAGCGTTCTCTCTTCTGGTAAAAAGTACATTTTAAAAACAGTCTACTTTCCACCATATTGTCAAGATGACCAAGGGAATTGTTGGAGAAGGTAAACAAGACTGAAAGTGACAGATTGCCTTTGATTTGCCGTGATTTTAAAGTCTGTTTCCAAGACAACCCTGCTTCCCCCCAGCCTGAACTTTGAGACCAATTCCCAGATAGCCTCAGAAGATCAATATTTACAATTGAACCCATGATTGTATCTTAGGAACAAACACAATGGCTTTGAAAGTTTCACTGTAGACTGATTGCATCTTTCTTGGACAGTGGTTCTTTCAGATTTTTCAGCCACAAACCTCCAACCATGGGAAAGCATTTTTGGTTGAAAAAAAAGTACTTCTGTAGTAGTCTTGGTTGGAACCTGTGGAAATAAAAATACACCCATCCATTTTCTATGCCGCTTATCTTCATTAATATCCCAGCTGACTTGGGGTGAGAGGCGGGGTACACCCTGGACTGGTCGATAGTCAATCGCAGGGCAGACAAACAAACATCCACACTCACGGACAATTTAGAGTCGCCAATCAGCCTGACATGCAAGTTTTTTTTTTTGGGAATGTGGGAGGAAACCGGAGTACCCGGAGAAAACCCGCGCACCTACGGGGAGAACATCCACACTCCACACAGAGATGCCCAACGGAGATTTGAACCCAGGTCTCCTTACTGTGAGGCCATCATGCTAACCACTCCAATAAAAATACATATAAAATGAATTCAACTGTGAAAAAGAAATTATCAATTATGCAAAAAAGCAATAAATAAAAATAATGTGTATATAATGTAGTATTTTTCACTAATCTGCAGGTGTCATTATTGTTGCATGACACAATAGCCACAACAGGAAGTACGAGAAGTAAAAGAAAATGAAAAGTTTGCATCACACGGTTGGGTAATTTTGAAATCTCAATACCCCCTGGAGTGCCTCCAAGTACCCCTTCTAGGAGTTTGCCACACTAGTAGGTACGTGGGCCGCACGGTGGCTGAGTGGTTAGCACATTGGCCACACAGTCAGGAGATCTGGAAGACCTGGTTTCAAATCTCCGTTGGGCATCTCTGTGTGGAGGTTGCATGTTCTCCCCGTGCGTGTGTGGGTTTTCTCCGGGTACTCCGGTTTCCTCCCACATTCCAAAAACATGCATGTTAGGTTAATTGGCGACTCTAAATTGTCCAT